>CM077087.1:113982448-114376269 GCA_039513925.1 Platanthera zijinensis
AAAGAAAAACTATATTTATACGCTGCGGAAAAATACTTTATTTAGATTTGACATCCTAAGGAGCACATAAGGGTCCCAAGAGAACCACTCATGCTATGCAAGACCCTACATTTAATTTATATAATATATAAGAAAACGGTCTTTATACGTGATTTGGAAAATAGTGATTACGCTTTATAAAACATGCTGATCATGAGCTTTATTTATAATAACAATTATAGTTTAAAAATAACTAGCAACCTAGCATAAAACCTTCTCAGAGCAAGTAGACTATCTCCAGAAAATGGTAGTAGCAATAGTATATATATCTAGTACAAGGTAAAACTACCAATGGGCGCCAACAACCTGACACGAACCCACTAGCACAAATATATGTCTGTAAGAGAGTACTGAAAACAACCTCACTAACAAGGTAAACAGAACTCCAAGGTCCGGGAGTCCACCAACAACACCACCTCCAACTAGCCACAAGACTGGCTACAGCTCAGAACCTGGGGTATTCCAAAGAAAACAGAATACCTCAGCAAGCTAAACAAAGAAAAACTGCATGAAAGAGTCAACCAAAGGACAAAGTAACAGAAAAACATGCAGTAGAAAGAGTCACAACTGTCCACAACAGGACCACAAGAAATGCACAACGTGCAAAGCAACAACAACGACCCAGCCTAGGAACCACATCCTGCAGGGCCTACTAGGCTACCAAGAGCCAGAATGTTGCAAACTACCAAAGAAGAAACTTCTAACACCCTAAACTGTGGGAAGTGATAGTAGCAAAACAACAACGAGGAACCGGATCGAAGGCAAACGCAGTCCCCCAATCCACCATGTCCAAGTCAAAAGCTCGAGGGTCAACACGTGAAAACACAAGGGACCTTCCACCCGACATGCCCAGCCCGTACGTGGAGCAAGAAAACATGGGTGGCCTTGGCTATATCACACAACTCCACCCCCATAAAGAGCTACAACCACCACTACTAACCACGACCCACGATTCGGCCTTTAGGAAAATAAAGAAAACGGCCGACAAGGAAAACCCAGAAAATACAACTGGAAATCCACTCGGAAACGAAATACAAGGTAAAGGAAGAGTGTTGAAATAAACCAACATGACTAGGCGTTGAGTGAAACCCACTCAGTGCCTACCTAAACTTTGGCGTTGAGCGAGCTAGCCTCACTCGCCGCCAAAATAATACCACTACCCACAAGCCCACTAAAGAATACGGAGCTCGACGACAGTCGAACGACCGAGGCAGAAGATCCAGAACTCGAGTAGTTGCCTGCCACTTGAGTATCTAAACTCCCGCACTCGAAACCATCTAAATTCGCCTAGCAAAAGAAAATATACAAAGCGCACGATCAGTGACGCACGATCAGTGGTCGTGCGCACTCATCGGCTGATGATCGTGCGAAGCGAACCTGGAAAACCTGACAGAAAACCTAGCAACTGCGCACGATCAGTGTCGCACGACCACTGGTCATGCGCACTGTTGCCAGCGCTCGTGCGATTTTCCGAGACAGAACTTTGGAAACTGAAAGACAGCCGCGGACGAGCAGAGGCACACGACCAGTGGTCGTGCGCCCTAACGGTTGATGACCGTGCGCGGCCAACCTGTACCGTTTGGAATTTCCCGAACGACACCGGAACGCGCACACGACTCACGCCACTGCAGTAGCAGCAGACAACTATCAACGTCGCACACCACTACCATACGAGCTATGCCAAATCATTCGAGTGATACCTTAACGAAAAAAACGGCAACCACACCCCCCCTCCTAACTCTCCCTCTTGGCTACACCCGAACCAGAGCAACAATCAAAATAAAGGGAAACAACGGCTCCACGCCGACAATTTGGATTCCAATCATCACAAAATAGGGGGGGTTTCAGTAGGAAGAACTAAGCCCTATAGTTAGCAAGAAAATGAGAACAACAAGGCCTCTAACCTGGGCTAACCGGGATTTCAATTTCAGCAAGAAAATCGAAAAGAAAACTTGGCAAGGGCAAGAATACCACTTGCCTCAATCACAGCGAAGCTTTGGACTGCTTTCCTCCTCTTCGCACGGATCAAAACGGCCGCAACACCTAGAACAAAAACTCGGCCATTAATGGCGGAAAACTTCCAAAACCGGGAATTCCAATCCTCCCAAATCTCCACGAAAATCGAATTTCTTATCGCAGGAATGAAGGTCTTGACGAGAGCAATCCGAATCCACTCTCGGAATCGAATTCCGTCCACAAACGCTCCGGGAATCGGCGTTCGAAGGGAAGGGGTAGGCGGTTTCTCCGTTCTCTCGTACAGGGCCGGCGGTTTCTTTTAATCGGAGAAGATGATGCGTGCCTCTCATTCTATATATATATATATATATAATTATATAATTATATAATTAATTACAAAATTACATAAAGCACCAAATCGACGCGAAAACTGAACTACCTCGGAATTCGACGAAATTCGCACCGTAGCTAAATACCCACGCTACGAACACAACGGCGAAGTCGAAATTAATTTTCGACGAACAGAACTCGAGTTATACCCAAATAAAGCCAAACACCAACATCCCCCCGAGAGGCCACACCGGGTCACCCAAAACGACTCGGCTTGCTAGGGAGATCTTGCCAACAGGCTACAGAATAGGGCACTCAGTTCTAAGGAGCTAAACCACACTCCACAAATGGCACAAGACACGGAAACGCGTCATCGTAACGCCAAACGAGAATAAAAATAATCGCTGAAAAAACGGGGCGTTACAAAGCCGCCTCACACTGTGGGGTCCAGATAAAGGGCACCTCCTTCCTTGTCAGAGATGTGAGTGGAAGGGCGATACGAGAGAATCCCTCTACGAACTTCCGGTAGTAACCGGCGAGTCCTAGGAAACTTCGTACATCTGTGGCCGTCTTCAACTGTGGCTAGTCCCGGACTGCTTGGATCTTGGCCGGGTCCACTGCCAACCCAGCACCACTAATGATATGGCCCAGGAAGGCCACCTCCTTCAACCAAAACTGGCATTTGCTGATCTTCGCATAGAGCTTGTACTCCCGTAGTCTCTCCAGAGTCAGCGTCAGATGCCGAGTGTGCTCCTCTTCCATCCTAGAGTAGATTAGGATGTCGTCTATGAATACTATGACGAACAAATCCAAGTAGGCCTCGAAAACCCGGCTTATGAGGCTCATGAATGTTGACGGAGCATTTGTGAGCCCGAAGGGCATCACGGTAAACTCATATAGCCATATCTGCTACTGAAAGCAGTCTTTGGAATGTCCTCCTCCTGGATTCGTAACTGGTAGTAGCCCGACCTTAGATCCAATTTGGAAAAGAAATGCGCACCTTCTAGCTGGTCAAACAGCTCATCTATCCTTGGCAGTGGATATGTATTTCGGACTGTCAATCGGTTTAGTGCTCGGTACTCGATGCACAGTCTCAGAGTTCCGTCTTTCTTTTTAACGAACAAGACCGGGGCTTCCCAAGGCGAAGAGCTCGGTCGGACAAATCCAGCCTCCACCAGTTCTTGGAGTTGGCTTCGAAACTTTGTCAACTCTTTCGGGGCCATCCGGTAAGGGGCTCTAGCTGCCGGCTTAGCCCCTGGCACCAGCTGTATCCGGAAATCCTGCTCCCGGTGCGGGGGTAGCCCAGGCAGTTTCTCTGGGAATACGTCGGCAAAATCTCGCACCACCGGAATACCCGAGGTGGAGACCTTGGCCTCAGTCATTTCAAATATTACCTCATACACTTCTTCCTCCGGTAAGTGAGCCTTAACGGCCTGTACAGATGACAGCATGAGAGGGGGAATAGATCTAGTACCTTAAATGACGAGGTAGGAATGTCCATGTCTCACGATAACTCTCTTGGACGTGCAGTCAATTTGAGCATGATTCCAGTTCAACCACGTCATTCTTAGGATCAAATCAAAGATTGGCATCTTTATGATCGTCGCTGGAGCTTCAAATATCCTTCCGCCGATCTCCGCCTCCATATTGCAGTGGGCAGAGGTGAACAACTCTGATCCGTCGGGAAATCGTATCCTCATCACCAGACCTGTGAATCGTTCCACACCTTCCAACCCTTCTACGAAGGCTTCCGATACAAACAAGTATGAAGCACCCATATCAAATAGCGTATAAGCGGGTTTGCCGCTGATGAAAACTATTCCTGGGGGTGGGGAAAGTTAAATGTCTTAGAATCTAGCTATGGTTTTCTTCCCTAGATTATCACTTATATATAAACTTAAAGGTCATGAGGAAAATATGTTTACAATTTTCTGACGTACCAGTGATTACTTGCTCCGGGTTCCGGGGTTGAGCCAAATCCAGTGCATAAATTTTCTCCCTCTGCTGCCTGCGATCTGCACCCTGGAAACCACGTCCTCGACCACGTCCTCGTCCTCCAAACTGTTGGGCATGCGGGGCATCCTGGGGTGCTGGTAAGGGTGCTCCCCTCATGGGGCAGTTTCTCCGAATGTGTCCTATCTGATGGCAGTTGTAGCACTCCGGTGGGGGAAATGCCAAACCCCCGGGTCTCGGTGCCTCCCTCATCTGAAGAGGCTGAGGGGCCAATATCACCTGCTCCCTCGGCTCCTGCCTCACTTCCTGACGAGGTTGGTCCTCTGTCCTTCTCCCACCTGGTATAGCACCTTGCCGCTGATCATTTCTGGCTCTCCGGCCCTGATCCTCCGCTTGTCGCTTCCGGCCCCGAGTGGTGTGCCATTCAGCCTCAATCCTCTTTGACATCTCCAATATCCGGGAGATAGGCCCGTCGGATACAAACAACAAAGCCTCCCTCAAGTCCTCCCTCAGGCCCTTATAGAATCTCTTGATGTATCCCGCTTCGTCCAGCTGGTAGGAATCTGCATATCGAGCCAAATGGTCGAACTCCCGATGGTACTCTACCACTGTCCGGGTGCCCTGCTTCAGCTGTAAGAACCGCTCCTCCAACTCATCCCTGGCCGACTGTTGAACAAAGTGCTCCAACAGCGCTGTCCTGAACTCTTCCCAGGTAACTTCCGCAACCTCCCTATCAGCAAACATTGTGTCCAGCAGCATCTTCCACCACCTCTTAGCATGGGACTTCAGGAAGGAGACAACCAAGGCCACCCTCTCCTCCCAGGGACACCGTATCCCAGTCAGCATTTCGTACATAATATCTAGCCATTCTTCTGTCCGTACGGCGGATTCTGTCCCCAAGTAGGATGGAGGAGAGAGTCCTCGAAAGATGCTCAGCCAATTGGCCCCCGGGTTTGGCTGCGGAGCCGGAACCTGCTGAGCCCTGAAAGCATCTAAAATTGCTGTCAGCGTTTGACCCATCTCCGAGTGTAGGAATGGAGTGGTGACCGGGGGAGGTGGTGCAACAGTCGGAGTCTGCTGAACTCCGCCTTGTGGTGTTGGCTGCGCTAGGGGCTGCGTAATAGAAGTCAAGTATAAGTAATCGCACATGTCTAACTAAAGGTGGATAATTTTCATGTGATTTCCCATATGGGCCCACCACTGCTTCCGCTGCTTAGTTTGTCCCCAAACTAAACTCGAGCGGGGGTATCCCAGGGTTAGTGGACTGCTACTGATCTGATCGAGGTTTCCTCTGATACCACTTGTAAGACCCCCATTTTTTTTCTTTTTCGACACCGGGGTCTTAGGCCCAGAACCGCCGCCTTGCGGTGATACCTTCTCACCCGGGAAGGTCGTCACTACAAGACGCCGATTCTGCCGGCCAAATAGATCTCTACTATAGCATAAGTATAAAAGCAAGTCCACAGAAATCACATATATAGAAAAATAAACTCCACGAAGGGAGTGTCCACAAATAGTACATATAATTAAAATCTCGGGCTTATGCCCGGTACATCAAGTCCTCACTACAAATCACTCATCACGGAAGCAAACTAATACAACTACTAGTGTTCGGGACTCACAGTCCCTGCTATCTGGACTCCGGTACTAGATTGTCCGATCTCCAAGCGTGCCGACCTCCGGGGCTGCTCCTCCATGCTGGGCTCCGTGGTCCCCTAAATGATGTGGTTCGAAAACTGTTAGTCTAAAAGACTAAGTCCTATCGTCCCCCACCCCTTCCCCCATGGTTCCTAAGTACCGAGCGGGGAGAAGGAAAGGGAAGGATTTGAAGGTGGAGAATAGTCAAATTGCAGATGGCAGCAGAACTAAACTAACAGTGTAAGCATGATAATATACAAAATTAAATAAGTAACCTTAACTTATGTCAGTACACATAAGCTAAGGGATCTTTTGCAGGGCTCCTATCGTATAAAAAGTCCCATACCGATTTATACATTAGGGTGTCGGTTCTACTAGCAGGCTTATAATATTGAAAGAGAACCTTGACTTATAAGCACGCTCGCACGAACTTATAGGCCAAGGGGTCGTTTTGCAAGGCCTAATGTATAGAACGTCCCATACCGCTTATACATTAGGTGTCACGTTATATGCAATGGTTATGCTATGGAATGCAAATATGCTATGATGTGAACATGCAAGTGCAACTCACCCACTCGACTCTGTGTACACGGACCTTTAGTTCCCCCTTTCGGAGCTGTTACTTCCCAGGATACCTCCGTAGTGGCAGACGGAAGCGGTGGGTTGGGCCTCGCCCACCTCTAAACCAGTAAAGCACTACCGGTCAGACCTATCGTACACCTCAACGCTTGGTGCACTAAGCGGACGCCTGCGTACTCTTGCCGGCTAGCGCACCGGACTTCTGTTGGCTAAGTGCTAACCACACTTGCCGAGCCAATGATATTGGTGTCGGTGCATCGAACTCCCCAATATCGCAGACCCACCACCTTAAACCTTTTATGCACATGCAATAGTTATGAGTCAAACAAACAACCGAGCCGAAGCTCAACAGACAATACCGTCCATCATAATCTATAACCGAGCCCAAGCTCCCCGGACTATCCCGTCCGTCACAATCTACCATCGAGCCAAAGCTCTCTGGACTATCCCGTCCGTCATAATCAACAACCGAGCCGAAGCTTGTCAGGCTACCATACCCAATACCACAACTACCGGGCTTATTGCCCAAGTAACCCATACTATCTCCCGGGACACTGGGGTGTGAAAGTGTGAAACCCTAAGTTTACTATTTACTTTATGCCTACGACTTAGGTTTTACCCATTTCATTTCCGTATTACAGTAAACTAAATCCAAGGTGATTTGACCTTCCACGCTATGGGGAAGACGATCTTTCGTCGATCCCAAACACCACCCAACATTTAGTCAAACTCATTCCTATCTCATCCAACCCTGAGTGATGAACTCATTCCACCAATTTTTGACTTATGTACCTAACTTGTACTCCAGATTATTTCTGAAGAATTACTATATGCAGACCACCAAGGTTTAATGTCATGTAAAATGGGAAGTTCTTCAAGTAATCATCCAATACTCCTATAATAATTTATGGAGGTCCATTATAACTTTTATTGCCCAAATCCAGAGTTTTACAATTTTCCTATTTATCTAGGAATTTATTAAATATTTATAGTGGCCAAAGTCTCCAAGATTGAGCTGAAGGTACCAAATTTTGACAAGATAAAATCTCCCCAGATTTATATTATACTCCATATAATCATTTAACCTAAGATACAAAACCTCTTAGTTTTTCAGCAAGGTTCAGGCCACTGATTTTTATTTAAATGGTATATTGCAATAATTCATAAAAATAATAAACAAGGCAATATTATTTCTAAAAATTCAAGAATAACTCTAACATGATTGCAAGAACCCATAAATGCTCTGAGTCAAATATCATCAGTTATTAAGGAGTAAGAAGCTTCAAACAAATTAATATACAGTTTTTCCAAAATTGCTAAATGCAGACCACCATGTCAAACTTCATGTAAAATAGGAAGTACATCAAATAATCATCCAATACTCCTATAAAAAATTAATGAAGGTCCATTATGACCTTTAAATCCTAAGTCCAGAGTTCCAAAATTTTCCTTACTTATTTAATAATTTATTTAATTATTTTAATGTCTAAAATTTCCAATAATGAACATGAAGTACCATTTTCAGTCAAGATATCATTCTACAAATTTTATATGTTACTCAAAATAAGGACATAACTCATCTTCCAAAATATCTAATTCTTTTCAGTAAGGTTTTATCCTTAAATCAATATTTCATTTTAATCCTTGAAAATTCATTTAAGAAATATAAAATACTATATTACTTTCAAAACTTCCGAGAAAATTCAAGTATGATTCTAATGGCATGTATATGGTTTGGGCTAAATTTCATAATTCATTTATCATTAAATGGACTTAATTAAATTATTGCATAATTCCATCATTTAATAAGCTTGTGAAGTAACTACCTCAATAAGTGTCCAAGAATTTTTATAAAATTTATATAAGCTCATAATGATTCAAAACATCGTCTACCAAAATTTCATGACCTCCCAATGGTCAGAGGGAGCATAATAATTAATTTACTAAATTGAGGCATTCCTTGTGTTACAAATGAAGTGCTATAAATATTACTCCAAAATTTCTAAATAAATCATCAAAGCTTCTTAATATCCTTATGACCATCATACCAAAATTTCATATCATTTTAAGGGTTTTAGCTAACCCATTCCTATCCCACCACATTTGTGCCCTAAACTAGGGTTAGGCTTTTGAGGGTCCTAAACCTTCCAAAATACCCTAATATTTTTACCAGAGGGTTATAGTTACCAAAATACCATTCCTACAAAATTTTATAGCCATACAAGGTGTTTTGGCCATATGCCCTTCACAAGGTACAAAAGCCCTTCCTTAGGGTTTGACCTAGGATCTTGGGCCAAACCAACTCCAATGCCCCCAATTTTTATTGGGAGGTGTATAATGTCATGCCCAACCATTGTACCAAATTTGAACATCTGTTGAGGTGAATTGGACACTATAAGCCAAAATTACATTTTGGACCAAAATGCCCTTCTTAGGACAAGGCTAGGGTTTGCTTGATTCCCATTCAAATCTCCTCCAAACTTAATGAAATTTTAACCAGAGGTTTATAATAACCTCATATACCTCCCACCAAAATTTGATTGAATTTGGTGTTCATTTGACCCACAAATTAATTTACCCTAGCATAATTAAATTATTTACAAAACTATAGGAAATTTATTCCCAAAAATTCCCATTTTTGGGCAGAGACTGGCTATAGGGTAGGGTGACTCCCTGCGAAAATTTCAGCCCATTTGGACCAAGGATGAAGTGTGGGTACTTTGTTTAATTACTGCCTAGTCATTTGTATAGACCCCACCAAAATGAGTACCCTGGTCAAACCAGTAACCCAAATTGGTTCAAAGTAATTTTGTTTGAAAGTAGACCCATAGGGCTACATTTTTGATGTTGACCATTTTCTCTGAAAAAGGCTCTAGCTAGTTTTAATAATTAATACCAATAAATACAAATTCTGTGACAAGAAATGAAATAAAATTAAACTTAAGCTATAGTTTATTTATTCATCTGCACGAATCTTGGCGCATAATCGGACGGCATCCCTTCATCGTCCCCATGCGCCAACGGCCCAGATTCATCCCGCCTGGGCTGATTTCCAGCGGCTGTCGCCGTCGCTCCGGCCACATCCCCGGCCTGTCACCGCCACCGACACCTTTGTGGTGGTCGGGGCTATCTCCAGGCGGCATCTAGGCCGCCGGGAAGCCCTATTCCGGCGAACCCGATAGGATGTAATTTCATGGAAAATCCATGATTTTCAAAATTCGATTGGGCTGAATTGAGCTCCAACCTTGGCCCTATGGATTCTAAGGATCTACCCATACAAGAAGGAGTGGAGGAGGACCTATGGTGGCGGCTGTAGCCGGGCTGATCGCCGGATTGGCATGGTGGTGGCCGGCGGTGGTCGGCTTGTTCAAAAATGCAGAATAGGGCTCGGATTCTTCAGGAAACTGGTGGGAATTCATCCCTGGATTCCAGTGAACCTTTTAAAGAGGAGAATTGGGGTGGTGGTTGGCTGCAAGCTTCATTGCCATTATTGGCTTCCTTGGTCAAAGATTTCGGCCATGGTAGGTAGGGGATGAAGCATGGATCACACCAGTCAAAGCTAGCTGGTTGAATTGGGGCTGCTTTCCTTGTCCTAGAGGAGTGAATGGAGGTGTTGGGGAGGGGGAAGGAGGAGCACAAAGTCCTCCTTCTTTCTTCTTTCTTCACTTTCTCTCTCCTCCATGGGTGACTTTCTCTCTCTTAGTTACCAAGCCTGAATTTTTGGCTTCTACATGTCCCATGGCAGCCCACAAGTCCATTTGGTCACTTAAGTCATGGTTAGCCCAATTGAAATGGGCTTGAGCTTGAGTTAGCCCATTTGGGCTAACTTGACCCAAAGTTGGACTAGGGCCCACCTAGGTCAATTTGGTCCTTGAGATTTCTTTAATGGGTCCTTGGTGACCCATTAGCCTTCCCTAGGGTCAAGGTGGGGTTGGATTGGCCCTTGGAGGTCACTTGGCCCTTAACTAGGGCACTTTGACCATTTTAGGTCAAGAGTTGACTTTGGTCAACCTAGTCTTTATGGTTGGTCCCAATGAGTCCTTGGTGACCTATTGGCCTCTCTCTAGGCCTATGAGGGTAGGGGTGGGGTCCATTTGGCTAAGGAACTCCAATTGACCCTTGTGTAGGTCAATTTGACCTATTTAGGGTTAGAGTTGACTTTGGTCAACTTAGCTCCCTTGACTACCCTCCATGGGTCCTTAGTGACCCATTGACCCCTACCTAGGGTTATGGAGGTATGGGTGGGGTATATTTGGCTAATAGACTGCAATGGACCCTTGTGTAGGTCAATTTGACCTTGCTAGGGTTATAGTTGACTTTGGTCAACTTAGGTCCTTTGATTGCTCTCCATGGGTCCTTAGTGACCCATTGACCCCGTTCTAGGGTTATAAGGGTATGGGTGGGGTCTTGGAGTCTTGGTGAAGCCCCATGATCACCTTTAACCAAGGTTTAGAAATCTGATAAGTGCAGACCATAGTGGCCCTATCCACACTACCAGGTCCACTTGACTCTTCCTTGGGCTTCCTAGGGTTTTGTCATGACAAAACCACTCTTAGGGGTCTAGTTGGAAATGGGATGTTACATGTAGTTCCTGGGTTGGGTTGTTGCTGTTTCCTTGCACGTAGTGCATTTCTTGTTGTCCTGTTTTGGACAGTTGTAACTTTTTCTACTGCATGATTTTCAGTTACTTTTCCCCCTTTGGTTGACTCCTTCATGCAGTTTTTACCTTGTTTTGCTTGCTGAGGTATTCTGTTTTCTTTTGGAATGCCTCAGGTTCTGAGCTGTAGCCAGTTGGGTGGCTAGTTTGCAGTGGTGGTGTTGGTGGTCTCTTGGACTTTGGAGATCCGTTTGCCTTGTTGGTGAGGTAGTTTTCAGTACTTTCTTACAGACATACATATGTGCCAGTGGGTTCGTGTCAGGTTGTTGGCTCCCACTAGTAGTTTTTACCTTTGTACTGGATTTATTACTTATGCTGCTACCGTTTTCTGGAGATAGTCTACTTGCTCTGAGAAGGATTTATGCTAGGTTGCTAGTTACTTTTAAACCATAATTATTCTTATAAGTAAGCTCATGATCAGCATGATTTATAAAACTAAATCACTATTTTCCAAGCAGCGTATAAAGATCATTTTCCTATATATAATATCAATTAAATGTAGAGTCTTGCATAGTATGAGTGGTTCTCTTGGAACTCTTATACACCCTTTAGGATGCTAAACCTGAATAAATTATTTTTCCACAGCGCATAAGTATAGTTTTTTTAACTATGGACTAGGTGATCCACCGAGCCCAGGGATACGGCCTCTAAAATATAACTGATTTTCTAATCATTAAGCTCATGATTTTCTTTCATAAAGAGTAGCAGTTGGTTTTGCCTGAGTGTCAGCAGTTATCCCCTGCTTGACGTGGCATCATGACGCGCTTTTTCTCATACTCTGATAATTATTTAATTCAGGGAAAATGCGGGTTGTGACAGTTGGTATCAGAGGGACGTTGCTTGACAAGTTAGTCGGGCAACCTTCCTTTATTTGCTTTTAGTAGCTCAGCATCATGTCATTCACACACCGATATGTCATCAGCACATCTTGGCAAAAGCACGAACACTAAACTCATAGCATAACATGAAGTATACGGGGCATATTATGTAGTATGGGATGCATAATATGTGTTCGTATATGGATCCACCATAGGGGCAACATGTAAGACCCCCCTCCCGGAACACAACACACGGCACGAGGGGAGTCTTATGCCCGAAATAGCCGCCTTACGGTAGCACTAACACACGGGTTAGCCTTTACCATAAGACGCCTATTCCGCCGGCTACAATCCATATCGTAAGAATTATGCCAACCCAACCATAACAGAAAAGTAAAGCAGTTCAATTCACAACTAATGTTAAGTCCAAAATAGCGGAAGATAACAAGCACATCAGGCTTGTACAAAAGAACAAGAGTCTAGAAATGTTTTGCCAAATGGCTACATGAAAACACTCACGACTGTCACTGACGGTGCCGATGGCACTACCACCTCAGGTCCTATCATCCGGGCCTGGCTGTCCTGCTGCATAGTCCGTTGCTGCTCTACCTGCGGGGTTTCCTCCTAAAAAGGAAGACGTAGAAACCGTTAGTCATAAGACTAAGTGGCTTCACATCCGCTCCCCCGGCGACTCCTTGGCACCGGGCGGAGAAAGGAACAAAGGTACAATATGTATATATGTAAACAAGTAAACAAGCAGGTGACTGTAAATATGGTGGAGAATAAACTACGCTACACCACTAGCAGTTCTACAAATATCTTTATACATGACAGCAGGTATAAGTAATCAGAATAGTAACTTAACTTATAAGAGTGCCCATACAAACTTATAAGTTAAGGATCGGCTTAACAGTAAAGTAACTCATCGTATAAGAGTGCCCATACAAACTTATATGATGAGGATCTTGTGTATGCAATGAATGACATGATATGAATGTTATGCTATGACCGAATCATGCGCACGCACATGCAAGTTGCTATGTCGACACAGACTTGAAGTTCCCACTTTTCGAGCAGGTAGCTAACCTCTCAGGCGTCGTCCGTCGTGGCCAGACGGCGACAGTGGAGCGGGCGTCTCCACTACTATGTGGTATCACACTACCTATCCTAGGCCCCCGTACGCCTCAATGCTAAGAACACAACAGCGGAGCTCACATGCGTACTACGGCTCAGAAGGGGTCTTGGGTAAATGTGCACCAAGAACACAGCCCAACCTGGCCTTCGATTTCGAACCGGATGGAACCTCGGAAACGCACGAGGTGCAAGCCCAACCGTTCTCATGGCGCGGAGGAGATCTCGGGTTATGGACACCAAGTATCTAACCCTACCGCCCAAGGTCTACCCATTGGCTCCCATCGGTGTGACGACTGGCAAACCCGTAGACCTGCCACATTCATTATCTCAATATCGCGACACGATGAATCGTCGCACATCACATGCCCCAAAACAACTCACTCGATGCTACCCGTAGGGAGACTTCAACTCTAAGCATCGGTTGTTAATAATCCCCTTGGGCTCGGATTATGGTTACAAAGTACTCTTCACATAGTGTTCATCATATTCACGCCCACCTATTCAATGAATTCATCTCAACACTACGCATAATAGATATGTTCAACTCCCAACTATATAAATATATTTTATACCACTCTCAACCCTTAGTTTCTAGCCTTCTCATCCACTTCATTTCTCTACCAATACATGGTTATACCTTATTACACAACCAGATGAGTAATCATGCTAAACTATGGTAACAACAACATTATAGATATATGGGAGCAAGACAACAAATGAGCAAATCACAACCATTGCAAGAGTGCTAGCATTATAAATTAACAAGTGCACTAACATAGGATAGTCCAATACTAAAACTGGGATTCCCGGAGCTACAGGAATCCGATCACAATGTTCAACCCCTCGTTGGAAAGGTATTCGCGAGGGCTACGACTTTCGTGTTGAGTCGATCGCCCATATCTGGTCGCAACATACCAGAAATTCAACTCGAATACGTGCAGGAAACAGTTTCCTGTACAGGATTTTCCCGAATGCAGCGGACTCGAACCCGCTTTCCCGTGGCTACAGGTATCGCATGGAAACGTGCAACCACTCGTTGGAAAGGTAATTTCAAGGGCTACGACTTTCGTGTTGAGTCGATCACCCATATTTGGCCAGAACACCTCTGAAATTGGCCACGAAGGTCGCCGCATGAGGGAGAGGGGAGGAAGCTCACCTCAAGTCCAGCGGTACCACCATGGCCGGCCATGAGCCTCGCACTCCTTCACGGCGGCATTGTTTTTCCCTTGACGGTGGCGGCGTTTTGATTCCTCCAAGGATGGCTCCGGCAAGCTCTTCCTCCTCCAGCCAAGAGAACTCCCTCAGAAATTTCGGGGCTGAAGAAAGGGGATGAAATGCTAGGGTTTCACAACTTTTTTCCTTTTTATACACCGCAGACACGGGTAGGCACACGGCCGTGTTCCTACCCGTGTTCAGGTGACACGCCCGTGTTGCCTGCCGTGTTTAGGGCCGTGTTCATCCCAGAACAACTTTCTGCCGTGTCGGGGTTGCGGCACACGGGTAGAGACACGGCCGTGTCTCGACCCGTGTCCTCGGCACACGGGTAGGGACACACCGTGTCCCAATACCCGTGTACCTCTCTGTCTGAAAACTCAATATTGGCATGAGGCACACGGGTATGGACACGGCCGTGTCCATACCCGTGTCGGCCAAAAACACCGTTTTGCCTTGTTTTCCTCATTTCCCATACGTTCGCACCTGTTCACCCACACCCCCATTGGGCTCACCACAACCCCTCTTGACTCAAATACGCAATCAAGGGGCCTAGCGCGAATTGGGACGTTACAAATCCTATAAACAAAATAAAAGATTTCGTCCCCGAAATCAGGGTAAGGCTATGGGAGTGAAGCACATAAAAGGGAACTATGCTTTCAAATAAAATTTTTACCTGGGGTAAATAATTCCGGGTAGCGCCCTTGCATCAAATCCCTTGGCTCCCATGTGAACTCCTCCTTCCCATGATTAGACCATAGCACTTTCACCAAGAGAACACTTTTGCGGCGCAAGGTTCTTTTCTCGTTATCAACGATCCGCACCGGCTCCAGTCGCACAGACCTATCAGACGCCACGGCACCATCCGCCGTGGGGATATACTGTTCAGGCCGCAGCAAAGCCTTCCGAAGCGACGATACATGGAACACGTCGTGAAGGTTCTCCAGCTCCGGTGGTAACTCCAATTGATAGGCCAGAGGGCCAATCCTTTCCACTACGACATAGGGCCCGACATACCTTGGGCTGAGCTTCTTGACTCCACGTACCCGGGACACTCCGTGCATCGGTCGAATCTTCAGGAACACCTTATCACCCACTTGAAACTCCACTATACGGTGCCTTGCATTGTAATATTTCGCCTGTCGGCTTTGAGCCTCTAGCATTCGATCCCGGATCAACCTAACCACCGCGTCCGTGTCATCAATATACTCATTTCCCAATGTCTTCGGATCTTCGTCTTGCACCCAGGACAAGGGTGTTCTACACCTCCTTCCATACAAAGCATCATGAGGTGCCATTCCAATACTGGCTTGATGACTGTTATTATAAGAGAACTCCACGAGAGGTAAGAGCCTCTCCCATGGTTCTCCTTTATCTAGCACACACAACCTCAAAAGGTCCTCCAATGTTCGGATGGTTCGTTCAGATTGCCCGTCCGTTTGTGGGTGAAAGGCTGTGCTAAAGGCGAGGCGCGAGCCCAAATAAGCCTGTACAGCCCTCCATTCTCTTGAAGTAAACCGACCATCCCGGTCGGAGACGATCGTCTTTGGCACACCATGGTACCGCACAAATTGTTTCACAAAGAGACGCACTAAGACGCCCACTTGCGCCTCCTTCTTCATTGGGATAAATCGGGCTACCTTGGTCAACCGATCAACTATCACCCACACAGAATCATTCCCCCAGCGCGAGCGAGGTAACCCATGGACGAAGTCCATGGAGATGTCCTCAAATTTCCATTCGGGGATGGGCAACGACTGTAGCATTCCACCGGGGCTTCTGCATTCCGCCTTCACCATTTGGCAGACCACACAATGAGTAACAAAGTACTTGACATCCCTCTTCATGCCCGGCCAACACATTGCCTTTCTCAAATCGGTGTACATCTTCGCGATCCCCGGGTGCACCGAGTACTTGGAGCAATGGGCCTCCTTTAAAATATCCTCCCGAATGTTATCACCTTCGGGGATGTAAAGCCGGCCACGAAAATGGACGAGGCCGTCTTTTAGGGAGTATTCTTCCGTAGTCCCATCCTCCATTGACTTGAAAGCCGGGGTTAAAGCCGCATCCTTCTTTTGTTCCGTCCGGATTCGGTCTAGTATGTTGCAAACTATACTCATCGCGGCCAAATATTCGGTATACTCTTCCGATTGATTCTTAAAGACCAAAGTGACTTCCATCTCTTGCAGTGTCTGGATTAACTCCATCCTCATCAAGCGGGATTCCGTGCTCGTTCCCGGTGCCTTTCGGCTCAAGGCATCAGCTACGTAATTAACCTTCCCGGGGTGGTAGTTCAAGGTGAATTCATAGTCGCACAAGAACTCCAACCACCGCCGCTGTCTCAAGTTTAACTCCTTTTGGGTGTGAACGTACTTCAGATTTTTGTGATCCGAGTAGATCTCGCAGTGGACGCCATATAAATAATGCCTCCACATCTTCAAGGCGAATACCACCGCTCCCAACTCTAGATCATGCACCGGGTAGCTGGCTTCATGCTTCTTCAACTGTCTTGAAGCATAAGCGATCACATGCCCATTCTGCATCAACACAGCTCCCATCCCTTGATACGACGCATCCGTGTAAACTTGAAAGCCCTCCTTCCCAGATGGAAGAGCTAGGATGGGTGCAGTCGTCAATCTGTCCTTCAACTCTTGGAATGCAGCTTTGCACTGGGGTGTCCATGCAAACGGCACACCCTTCTTGGTCAGCGTAGTAAGGGGAAGGGCGATCTTCGAGAAGCCTTTCACGAACTTGCGATAGTACCCGGCAAGTCCAAGAAAGCTCCGTATGTCGGCCGCTGACTTCAATGGCGACCACTCCTTCACGGCCCGCACCTTGGCCGGATCTACAGCTAGCCCCGCCCCACTAATCACATGGCCCAAGAACGCGACCTCTCGAAGACAAAACTCGCATTTGCTGAACTTGGCAAACAAAGTGTGCTCCTTTAGTTTCCTCAGCACTAAAGTTAGATGTTCGGCGTGTTCTGCTTCAGTCTTGGAGTAGACTAGGATATCATCGATGAACACGATGACAAAGATGTCCAAATAAGGGCTAAACACCTTGTTCATCAAGCTCGTAATGGCGGAAGGGGCGTTTGTGAGCCCAAACGGCATCACGGTGAATTCATACAAACCATATCTCGAACTGAACGCCGTCTTCTGAATGTCATCTTCTTGTATCCTCAGCTGATAATATCCCGAACGCAGATCTAACGTGGAGAACCAATACGATCCCACCAATTGATCAAACAATTCATCAATGCGCGGTTGGGGGTAGGTGTTCCGCACCGTTAACCGGTTCAACTCTCGATAATCAATGCACAACCGCAGGGTGCCATCCTTCTTTTTGACGAACAAAACGGGCGCTCCCCAAGGCGACGAGCTTGGGCGAACGAACCCTGCTTCCACCAATTCCTGAAGCTGGACTCTAAACTCTGCAAGTTCCTTCGGAGCCATTCGGTATGGAGCTCGCGAGACGGGCTTGGCACCCGGAATTAGCTTGATTCTGAAGTCCACTTCCCTATGCGGGGGTAGTCCCGGCAATTTCTCGGGAAATACCTCGGGAAATTCTCGCACCACCCGCACATCCTTGACCTCTAATGTCAATTTCTTCAACTCGAAGCAAATTACATAGACCTCGTCCCCTTCCATATGAGATTTCATAACTTGGATTGAAGACAATAATTTACGGGGTGCGAATTTAATACCTTGGAAGATGACTTCCGAGTCTCCATGCCTCAACATAACTTGCTTCTCCGCACAATTGATCCTGGCGTGGTGCCAGTCCAACCACTTCATGCCCAGGATGAGATCGAACTCCGGGATTCTTAACACTGTAGCCGGAGTTTCAAAGAACTTGCCTCCAATAAGGGTGTCGAAGTCGCAACTTGCTGACGACGTCATCTCAGAGCCGTCCGGAAGGCGCACCCTTTGAGTAATGCCCGTGAAGTGTTGCACTCCCTCCAAGTCCTTCACGAAGTCCTCCGAAATGAACGAGTGAGACGCACCCGTGTCAAATAACGTATAGGCGGGTCTCCCGCTAACCACGACAGTGCCTAGGTTCCAAAAAGGTAATCACTATTCAAAATTGCGCGTATCATTTGTATCGTAAATCTAACAAGTCATATAATATTAATCAATTTGCACGTACCGGTGATGACTTCCTGCGTATTTCTCCCCTTAGTCATATCCAATGCGAATACATGCTCCCGTGCATGTCCTTGATTTCTCCCTGGTGGTCCTCTTCCTCGGCCATGCATGTGCCCTCGCCCCCGTGGAGCTACTGGAGGGGGAGCAATAGGAGCACCTCCGATCAGTCGCGGGCAAACTCGTCAGACATGCCCCGGTTGGTTGCACTCGAAACATATCACCTCACGTCGGCCCCCAGGTTGTTGATAATGTTGCTGCTGCGGTGGTGGAGGTAATTGCGGAATTGGGTACTCCACCCGATAGTTCCGGTTGACCCACCGACCGCCTCTGTGGTTTCCCCTTCCTCTGCCATGATCATTCCTTCTTCTATTACTAGGGCCGACTTCAATTACTCCTTCCGCAGGTCTCTTGCCACATCCCATGTGGTCCGCCTCCAGTCTCTTTGCCATGTCAATGATTTCTGCCAAGCTTCCATCGGCTATAAACAAAAGGGCCTGCTTCAGGGGGTCCCTCAACCCTTTGTAGAAGCGCTTCGCGTAGCCTCTATCGTCCAAATCATAGGAATCAGCAAACCTAGCGAGGTGTTGGAACTCCCTCTGGTACTCCGTTACCGATTTCGATCCCTGCTTCAGCTGCAGAAATTTTTCTTCAAGTCCATCCCGAGCAAAAGAAGGGATGAAGTGATCCAGAAAAGCCTCGGTGAACTCGTTCCAACTGATGTCCGTGTACAACCGCCCTTGGAAGGTGGAGCCCATGAGGGACTTCCACCACCTTTTGGCGTGCAGCTCTAGCAGCGTCACTACCAATGTCACCGCCATGGTGTTCGGACATCTTATGCCAGCCATCAATTCCTGCACGGTATCAAGCCATTCCTCGGTGCGCACCGGCGATTCTGTCCCAAGATAGGCAGGAGGGGACAGGGCACGGAAGGTGCTCAACCAGTTGGAGCCTGGCGCTTGTTGTTGCACCGGAGCTTGCTGGGCTTTAAATGCATCCAATATGGCTGACAGCGTTTGTCCCAGTTCCGACTGCTGGAATTGTGAAGGGACGGAAGGGGTAGGAGTGCCCCCAACCGGCTCCAACTGCGCTGGGACCTATACGCAAGGTACAAACTAGGGCCAGGTTGGCTAAAACTAATGTCAAAGTTGGACAACTTAGTGTGAATTACATATGGGCACACCACTGCTTCCGCTAAGTCGGTTTGTCCCCAAACCGACTAATCGAACGGGAGTGGCCCATTGTTACCTGACTGCTGTAGGTGAAGATCGGCTAAGTCTGATACCATTTGTAAGACCCCCCTCCCGGAACACAACACACGGCACGAGGGGAGTCTTATGCCCGAAATAGCCGCCTTACGGTAGCACTAACACACAGGTTAGCCTTTACCATAAGACGCCTATTCCGCCGGCTACAATCCATATCGTAAGAATTATGCCAACCCAACCATAACAGAAAAGTAAAGCAGTTCAATTCACAGCTAATGTTAAGTCCAAAATAGCGGAAGATAACAAGCACATCAGGCTTGTACAAAAGAACAAGAGTCTAGAAATGTTTTGCCAAACGGCTACATGAAAACACTCACGACTGTCACTGACAGTGCCGATGGCACCACCACCTCAGGTCCTATCATCCGGGCCTGGCTGTCCTGCTGCATAGTCCGTTGCTGCTCTACCTGCGGGATTTCCTCCTAAAAAGGAAGACGTAGCAACCGTTAGTCATAAGACTAAGTGGCTTCACATCCGCTCCCCCGGCGACTCCTCGGCACCGGGCGGAGAAAGGAACAAAGGTACAATATGTATATATGTAAACAAGTAAATAAGCAGGTGACTGTAAATATGGTGGAGAATAAACTACGCTACACCACTAGAAGTTCTACAAATATCTTTATACATGACAACAGGTATAAGTAATCAGAATAGTAACTTAACTTATAAGAGTGCCCATACAAACTTATAAGTTAAGGATCGGTTTAACAGTAAAGTAACTCATCGTATAAGAGTGCCCATACAAACTTATATGATGAGGATCTTGTGTATGCAATGAATGACATGATATGAATGTTATGCTATGACCGAATCATGCGCACGCACATGCAAGTTGCTATGTCGACACAGACTTGAAGTTCCCACTTTTCGAGCAGGTAGCTAACCTCTCAAGCGTCGTCCGTCGTGGCCAGACGGCGACAGTGGAGCGGGCGTCTCCACTACTAGGTGGTATCACACTACCTATCCTAGGCCCCCGTACGCCTCAACGCTAAGAACACAACAGCGGAGCTCACATGCGTACTACGGCTCAGAAGGGGTCTTGGGTAAATGTGCACCAAGAACACAGCCCAACCTGGCCTTCGATTTCGAACCGGATGGAACCTCGGAAACGCACGAGGTGCAAGCCCAACCGTTCTCATGGCGCGGAGGAGATCTCGGGTTATGGACACCAAGTATCTAACCCTACCGCCCAAGGTCTACCCATTGGCTCCCATCGGTGTGACGACTGGCGAACTCGTAGACCTGCCACAGTCATTATCTCAATATCGCGACACGATGAATCGTCGCACATCACATGCCCCAAAACAACTCACTCGATGCTACCCGTAGGGAGACTTCAACTCTAAGCATCGGTTGTTAATAATCCCCTTGGGCTCGGATTACGGTTACAAAGTACTCTTCACATAGTGTTCATCATATTCACGCCCACCTATTCAATGAATTCATCTCAACACTACGCATAATAGATATGTTCAACTCCCAACTATATAAATATATTTTATACCACTCTCAACCCTTAGTTTCTAGCCTTCTCATCCACTTCATTTCTCTACCAATACATGGTTATACCTTATTACACAACCAGATGAGTAATCATGCTAAACTATGGTAACAACAACATTATAGATATATGGGAGCAAGACAACAAATGAGCAAATCACAACCATTGCAAGAGTGCTAGCATTATAAATTAACAAGTGCACTAACATAGGATAGTCTAATACTAAAACTGGGATTCCCGGAGCTACAGGAATCCGATCACAATGTTCAACCCCTCGTTGGAAAGGTATTCGCGAGGGCTACGACTTTCGTGTTGAGTCGATCGCCCAGATCTGGTCGCTACATACCAGAAATTCAACTCGAATACGTGCAGGAAACAGTTTCCTGTACAGGATTTTCCCAAACGCAGCGGACTCGAACCCGCTTTCCCGTGGCTACAGGTATCGCATGGAAACGTGCAACCACTCGTTGGAAAGGTAATTTCAAGGGCTACGACTTTCGTGTTGAGTCAATCACCCAGATTTGCCTAGAACACCTCTGAAATTAGCCACGAAGGTCGCCGCATGCAGAAATCAGATTTCTGCACGCATCTTAAGGCGAGATGAACAGCATCCGTTCATCTTCTTCCTTGCAACGACCTCGCATAAACTCCTCCAGAATTCACACCCAACCTTATTTATCCTTTCAAAGCCAAACCCTCAACGAAAACCCCTCTCATCTCCGCTTTGAATGATGAGAAGGTTGAGGGAGACTAAGCCTAGAAAACCTAGGCATGGCTTATCCTAAGAGCTCTCCTCCTCACCATCAAGACTCTATGGAGTCGATGTCTCTCCTAAAAATAACTATAGATCTAGCACCAAGGGAGAGGGGAGGAAGCTCACCTCAAGTCCAGCGATACCACCATGGCCGGCCATGAGCCTCGCACTCCTTCGCGGCGGCATTGTTTTTCCCTTGACGGTGGCGGCGTTTTGATTCCTCCAAGGATGGCTCCGGCAAGCTCTTCCTCCTCCAGCCAAGAGAACTCCCTCAGAAATTTCGGGGCTGAAGAAAGGGGATGAAATGCTAGGGTTTCACAACTTTTTTCCTTTTTATACACCGCATACACGGGTAGGCACACGGCCGTGTTCCTACCCGTGTTCAGGTGACACGGCCGTGTTGCCTGCCGTGTTTAGGGCCGTGTTCATCCCAGAACAACTTTCTGCCGTGTCGGGGTTGCGGCACACGGGTAGAGACACGGCCGTGTCTCGACCCGTGTCCTCGGCACACGGGTAGGGACACGCCGTGTCCCAATACCCGTGTACCTCTCTGACTGAAAACTCAATATTGGCATGAGGCACACGGGCATGGACACGGCCGTGTCCATACCCGTGTCGGCCAAAAACACCATTTTGCCTTGTTTTCCTCATTTCCCATACGTTCGCACCTGTTCACCCACACCCCCATTGGGCTCACAACAACCCCTCTTGACTCAAATACGCAATCAAGGGGCCTAGCGCGAATTGGGACGTTACACAACATGTGAGGGTTATGTAGTATGGGATGTATAACCTCACCACATGGCTGCGACTAGCACATTTTCTTGTTCGTTGCATGCGAATGTTATGTAGTATGGGATGCATAACATTTTCATGTGTACGCCGCTCATAACATGCATTAGGACTTTTTTAGAATGCATAGCACAATCATGCATAGCATAACATGGCATAACCACAACGTGCCAAACTAAAGACTGGCATGATGACATATGTACACACATAAGTTTTCGAGTCAAAAATAATTTAAAGTCATGCATTCCCGATCTAGGCACAAGAATTAGTATGGTGGTGGTTAACCATCCTAGGTTAGGACATAATATAAAGTTTTGTAAAAGGTAAACTCCCAGAGCAAGTTTAGCAGCTTTAAGTTCATATATATATATGTATGGTCTGTACTAGTAGTTCAGTCTAGCCATTGTACTAGGATCTAACTAGTGTTGCTATGACTTTAGGATGGCGAGACGTCCTTCGACTAGATCAACTCCCCTGTCTGAGGCTGAGTCTTCTGGAGCTCAGAATGATGCGGTAATCGAAAGCTTGCGGCAGAGTAGCGATTCCTTGAGCAGGCAGTTGGTGGAGGTGCGAGCCCAGATCCAGTCTTTGGTAGCAGTTGTGGCGGGTCAGACTCAGGGAGTGCAAGGCCCTGCAGGGGGATTGCTGTTCCTCCCCCTCCTACACCCTTAAGACCTCCAGTGGTGGTGCCAGCGGAGATTGCCTTCATCTCGCAGTTTCAGAGGCTGAGCCCTCCCACTTACGACGGGAAGGAAGACTTCATGGTGATAGACGACTGGCTGATCTCCATGGAGGAGATGTTCTCGTATTCAGGGATTGCAGACGATCAGAGGGTGATGATAGCCGCCTATCAGCTTAAAGGTTTGGCTAAGAGTTGGTGGCTGAGAGAGAAGGAGAGCTTAGTAACCGGATGCTCTTGGGAGGTGTTCAAGGAGATGCTATTGAGAAAGTTCTTACCCTCAGTCGAGCGTGATCGCCTCATGAACGACTTCCTCCATCTGAAGCAAAGGCAGCTCACGGTGGGTGAGTATGAGATAGAATTCAGCAAGTTGAGCCGTTTTGCCCCTAGATTGGTCAGCGTTGAGGCTGATCGAGTTAATCGATTTCTCGGTGGTTTGAGGAGTGAGGTGCAGCAGTTGACTAGTGCTTATGGGTCAGAAACTTACGCAGGAGTAGTGGAGGCTGCTCTGAAGGTGGAGGCTATTGAGACCGCGAAGAGCAGAGGACAACAAAGTAGGAAGGATAAGAGGAAGTCAGTGGAGGAAAAGAAACCCCGGGTACCGGATGCGGTTTCTGGGAAGAAGAGCAAAGTAGTGTGCAGTTTCTGTGGCTGGTCAGGCCACACGGTCAGAGATGTTTTAAGAGAACAGCAGCTCAGAGGAAGGAAAAGGTTCATGCGATTCAGGGTACTCCGAGGAGAGATGTCTCCTGTTCTGTTTGCAAGCGACCCGGGCATGATGCTGCCCAGTGCTGGTCCAAGGATAAGGTCTGTTTCCAGTGTGGGTAGAAGGGACACATCAAGTCTAGGTGTCCTCAGGTCCAGCCTGCCCTGCAAGCAGTGCCCCTTCAGGCATTACCTCCACCTCAGCGTGTGGACAAGGGAAAGGGAAAGCTGAACGTGATCTCTTCCAAGGAGGCTGAAGCTTCGACTATGGTCATCTCAGGTTAGTTGTCTTCCAGCCTGAATGTTTTGTTTTTGTCTTGCTAAAATGTAGTATTGTTGTGGTAGTTCCTTAGTTATATATGTTCCTATAGGGAAGTTTAAGGTGAAGAACCGTTGGGCGCGGGTTCTGTTTGACTCCGGCGCTACCCACTCATTCGTGGCTAGAGCCTTTGCAGAGCGACATCGGTTGACTTTAGATCGAGTTCGGGATAGCTTTCGTGTTAAGTTCCCCTCTGGTGAATCTGTGTTGTCAGACGTGGGCATGTTGGATTGCCCTGTTTTGTTGGGGGACTTCCTTGCGAAGGCAGACCTGAAGATGATTGATCTGGAGGACTTCGATGTTATTTTGGGCATGGACTAGCTGTCTAGGTATGATGCAGTCATTCAGTGCAAACGGAAGCGCTTGGACTTCATCAGGGATGACGGTCAGCCAGGAAGCGTGTATGCGGATCTGAGCCAGGATTCTCCTGTCATCTCTGCGGTATGTGCTCAGAAGTTTTTTCTTTCAGACTATTTTGCTTGTTTGGTCTCGGTGGTTGGGACCGCTGTTAGTGTACCGCGCTTAGAGGAAATTCCTGTTGTGCGAGATTTCGCCGATGTTTTTCCTGATGACCTTCCTGGTCTTCCTCCCGAGCGGGATGTTGAGTGTGTGATCGATTTGGAGCCGGGTACGTGCCCTATTGCTAAGGCGCCGTACCGGATGGCCCCTCGAGAGCTAGAGGAGTTGCGAGTTCAGTTAGATGAGTTATTAGCGAAAGGGTTTATCAGGCAGAGTTCGTCACCTTGGGGTGCTCCTGTTCTATTTGTGAAGAAGAAAGATGGGTCAATGCGGCTTTGCATCGACTATAGGGAGCTGAACAAGTTCACAATCAAGAACAGGTACCCTCTACTGAGGATCGATGACTTATTTGACCAGTTGCGCGGTAGCACGGTCTTCTCCAAGATTGACCTTCATTCAGGCTATCATCAGCTTAGGATCCGTAATGCAGATATTCCACGGACTGCGTTTAGATCAAGGCACAGACATTTTGAGTTCTTAGTGATGTCGTTTGGATTGACCAACGCTCCATCAGCATTCATGGATATGATGAACCGGGTGTTCAAGGATTTCCTAGATAAGTTCGTGGTGGTCTTCATCGATGATGTGTTTGTTTACTCTCGCAGTGCTGAGGAGAATGAGCAGCATCTGCGCTTGGTTCTATCGGAGTTAAGGAACCATAAGTTATTCGCCAAGTTAAGCAAGTGCGAATTTTGGTTGCCTCAGGTCTCGTTTCTGGGCCACGTGGTGAATGAGGATGGGATCTCGGTTGACCAGGAAAAGATCGCAGCAGTGATGGATTGGAGTAGGCCGGGCACGCCCAAAGAGATCAGGAGCTTCCTAGGGTTAGCCGGCTACTATAGGAGGTTTGTGGAGGGTTTCTCTACCCTAGCTGCACCTCTGACTAAGCTGACTCAGAAGAACGTGGCTTTTGATTGGAGCGAGAAGTGCGAAGAAGCCTTCCTGGAGTTAAAGAGGAGATTTTGCACTGCTCCTGTCCTGACCCTGCCTACCGAGGGCATGGATTATGATGTATACGTGGATGCTTCGCATGTGGGTCTGGGATGCGTATTAATGCAGGAGGGTAAGGTGATTGCCTATGGGTCAAGGCAACTGAAGACTCATGAGAAGAATTATCCTGCGCATGACATCGAGTTCGCAGTAGTTATTTATGCGTTGAAACTGTGGAGACACCTACTTTATGGGGCTCAGTGCAAGATCTTCACCGACCATAAGAGCCTGAAGTATGTATTCACGCAGAAGGAGTTAAATCTGCGCCAGCGTCGGTGGCTAGAGTATGTGGCCGATTATGATGTAGAGATCCAGTATCACCCAGGCAAGGCAATTGTGGTGGCTGACGCCCTGAGTCGGAGGACGGGTAAAATCTTTAATCTCTCCACCGACCGTTTAATGGAAGAGTTCCTCCTTATGGATATATCAGTGGAATGCGGTGGCCTGTAGAGTAGTTTGTCAGTGGCAGAGCCGTCTTGGATTTCTTTAACCAGACTTCACCAGAAGGACGACCCGGATCTTCTTCACTTGTACTCCAGGACTGAGAGAGGAGAGTTGCCGGATTATTCCATCGATGATGCGGGAACTTTGAAGTACCGTGGCAGATTTTGCATCCCCACGGTTGGGGAAATTCGGGGTATGGTTTGCCGAGAGGCTCATGGATCCAGCGTTGCCTATCATCCAGGATCTACGAAGATGTATCGTGACTTAAAGCAAATTGCCTGGTGGTATGGCATGAAGGGAGATATAGCCTGATTTGTTGCGGAGTGCCATACTTGCAAGCGGGTGAAGGCCGATCATGGAAGGCCTGGTGGTAAGTTGACTCCGCTAGAGATTCCGACTTGGAAGTGGGAGAGTATATCTATGGATTTCATCACGGGTTTACCGCGATCCCCGAGGGGATTTGATTCTGTTTAAGTTATAGTGGATAGATTGACGAAGTGTGCTCACTTCGTGCCATATAAGATTGATTACCCTATGAAGAAGATAGCAGAGTTGTACTTGAATGAAGTCATCCGACAACACGGTGTGCCGGTTAGCATCATTTCTGATTGAGACTCCCGATTTTCTTCTCGTTTTTGGCAGAGTCTGCAGGAGGGTTTGGGTACGGATCTGAGGTATTCTACTGCGTACCACCCACATACTAATGGGCAGACGGAGCGGGTGAATCAGATAGTTGAGGATATGATCCGATGCTACACTTCAGACCACGGTGGAGCGTGGGATGAGCGGCTGTGACTTATGGAATTTGCTTACAACAATAGTTATTAGGAGAGCTTGCAGATGGCTCCGTTCGAAGCCTTGTATGGGAGGCGATGTAGAATTCCGTTGTTTTGGGCTGAGGCTGGTGAGAGGCCATTGTTAGGTCTTGATGCGCTCGAAGAAATGGAAGTCGCAGTGAAGCTTGTTCGGGAAAAGCTTCGTATAGCTCAGGAGAGGTACGAGAAGAACGCCAATCGGCGTAGGTCTGCCTTGGAGTTTTCTGTGGGGGACCTTGTATTTCTTAAGGTTTCTCCGATGGTGGGTGTAAAGAGGTTTGGTAAGAATCAGAAATTGGACTCGAGGTATGTGGGCCCATTTAAGATTTTGGAATGAATTGGCGTGTCAGCTTACAGGTTGGATTGCCAGCAATTTCCCAGGTGTTTATAATGTTTTCCATGATAGCCAATTGCGGAAGTGCGTGCACAGCAGTGGGCAAGTCTTGGACGTTGTGCCCAGTTGGAGCCCAACCTCTTTTTTTTTAAGTGTCGGTCCGTATTTTGGATACTCAGGAACGGGTGCTGCGAAAGAAGTCTATTCCGATGGTGAAAGTTCTTTGGAGGAATCAGGATTTGGAGGGCGCGACTTGGGAGTTAGAGTCAGCTATGAGGGAGGCTTACCCTCAGCTGTTTCCCTGATTAGTTTGGTTTGTTTTTCTTCTTGTAATGTTTGGATTATTACTTTCCTTCTTTAGTAGAAGTGTTGTGTGTAAAGTTTCGGGACGAAACTTTCTTTTAGGGGGAGTGACTGTAACGCCCCCGATTTTTTTCTGAGATTATTTAATTCTCGTTTGGCGTTACGATGACGCGTTTCCGTGGCTTGTGCCATTTGTGGAGTGTGGTTTAACTCCTTAGAACTGAGTGCCCTATTCTGTAGCCTGTTGGCAATATCTCCCTAGCAAGCCGAGTCGTTTTGGGTGACCCGGTGTGGCCTCTCGGGGGAATGTTTGTGTTTGGCTTTATTTGGGTATAACTCGAGTTCTGTTCATCAAAAGTTAATTTCAACTTCGCCGTTGTGTTTGTAGCGTGGATATTTAGCTACGGTGCGAATTTCGTCGAATTCCGAGGTGGTTCGGTTTTCGAGTCATTTTGGGTGTGTTATTAGTAAAAACAAATTAGAAACCCTTTTTAAATTAAGTGAACCGGCAGTTTAGGCAGCGGTTAGGGCCGAATAGGCGTGTCCTTTTATTATAATAGCCTTGTTAAGAAGTGGCGGACCCACGTCTCCTTCCTCCTTCCCGAGACCAGACCGAAACCCTCGCCCCTCCTGTTTGCGGAAAACGGAGGAAAACCGCCGGCCTGCTTCCCCATCGGACGGTGATTCCGGGCTTGTTCGTGGACGGATTTCGATTCTGAAAGCGGCGTTGTCTTGCTCTCGCTCAGATATTCATTACGACGGTAAGATATTTGATTTTCGTGGAGTTTTAGGAGACTTGGATTTCCGGTTCTTGTGGTTTTTCGCTATTATGGTACAGTTTGCTTGTTAGGTGCTTCTCCTTCTAGTGTAGAACGAAGAGGAGGGAAAGCCAACCAAGCTTTGCCGGAAATCGAGGCAAGTGGTATTCTTGCCCTTTCCATTGTTGTTCTTTTGAATTTTGGAATGTTTCCCGGTTAGCCCTAGGGTAGAAACCATGCTTATTCTCTTATTATTTTGCAAAGTTTTAGGGCTTAGATTCTCCTATGAGCCCCCTCCTTGGGCTGTTTGCTCCTCGTTCTAGTTGTGTTCACCATTTAGACTCCAGATATGTAGTTCTAGTTGGGTGCTTTTGCGGGTGGAGCCGATAGAGAGAGTGAGGGAGGTTGTTGTTGTAGGGCTCTGGTTAGAACTAGTCTTGGTAGACTCTCGAGTTTTGGTGTTGAGTGTGGTGCACACACTTAAAGCCAAAAGCCGCCCGGTCTTGGCGTTGAGTGTGGTGGACACACTCAAAGCCATAGTTCGGTTTGTTCTTTGCGACTGAGTGGTGGAGTGATTGAGTGAAAATTTTCGTCTAAGTCAAAATCGACGGGAATCACCAAGTGATTCCCGCCGATTCGGCAAGAATCATTCTGGATTCCCGCCGGTCGTCGAGAATCATCCTACATTCTCGCCGATTCGGCGAGAATCTTCCTGCATTCCCGCCGATTCGGCGAGAATCAGTCGGCATTCCCGCTGACCTTCTCTTGTTGGCGTTGGCTTAGGGTTCTCCTGCGGAAGTGAACTTTGGCGTAGAGTGAGTTGACCTCACTCAACGCCAAAGCTATTTTGGCGTTGAGGGAGGTAGACTCACTCAACGCCGCTGTTAGGTTTTGTGGTTTTGCTGAAGGCATTGAGGGAGTGGACCTCACTCAACGCCATGGCTGTTCTAGCGCTGATTGAGGCTAACTCACTCAACGCCAAGGTCTGGTTAGGCACTGAGTGGATTCCACCCAACGCCGAGCCGTGTTGAGTAGCTTCAACACTGTTTCTCTTTCCTCGATTTATGTTCCCGAGTGAGTTTCCTTGATTATATTTGTAGTTTCCTTGTCGGCCATGTTTTCTTTCCTAAAGGCCGAAACGTGGGATGTGGATAGTAGTGGTGGTTTGAAGCTCTTCATGGGTGAGGTGTTGTGTAATCTAGCCAAGGCCACCCTTATTCTTCTATCTTGCTCCAGGTACAGGCTAGGCAAGGGGGTGGAAGGTCCCTTGTGCTTTATCATGTAGACCCCTGAGCTTGTTGGCATGGAAATTGGTGGTTGGGGGACTGAGTTTGCCTCCAACCCGGATCCATGTTGTTGTTTTGCTACTACCATCTCCCACAGCTTAGGGTGTTAGAAGTTTCTTCCTTGGTAGTTTGCAGCACTTTGGGCTCTTGGTAGCCTAGTAGGCCCTGCAGGATGTAGTTCCTGGGCTGGGTTGTTACTGTTTCCTTGCTCGTAGTGCATTTCTTGTTGTCCTGTTTTGGACAGTTGTGACTTTTTCTATTGCATGATTTTCAGTTACTTTTACCCCTTTGGTTGACTCCTTCATGCAGTTTTTACCTTGTTTTGCTTGCTGAGGTATTCTGTTTTCTTTTAGAATGCCTCAGGTTCTGAGGTGTAGCCAGTTGGGTGGCTAGTTTGCAGTGGTGGTGTTGGTGGTCTCTTAGACTTTGGAGATCCGTTTGCCTTGTTGGTGAGGTAGTTTTCAGTACTTTCTTATAGACATACATATGTGTCAGTGGGTTCGTGTCAGGTTGTTGGCGCCCACTGGTAGTTTTTACCTTTGTACTGGATATATTACTTATGCTGCTACCATTTTCTGGAGATAGTATACTTGCTCTGAGAAGGATTTATGCTAGGTTGCTAGTTACTTTTAAACCATAATTATTCTTATAAGTAAGCTCATGATCAACATGTTTTATAAAACTAAATCACTATTTTCCAAGTGTTGCTGTATAGACCTGGGCGGACAGGCGGCTAAGACTGGCGGTTTGGTAGCCGGGCGGTCAGCCCGGCTAATCTCTGTGTTGATGTATTGACCTTGGCGGACAGGCGGCTAAGACTGGCGGTTTGGTAGCCGGGCGGTCTGCCGGCTAATCTCTGGGATCTCGGTGGTCGGCTGCGTGTTCCCTGATGGTGACCGGGCGGTTAGTGCCTACTAACCGCACGGTTAGGCGGTCTCCTGGGCGGATTGGCGGTTAGCTTTGTAGATGATGTTTTTGTGTATTTAGTCCCACATTGGGTATTTGTATTCTCTCCCATCTCCTCCATTCTATATAAGGGAGGCTATACCTTTGTAATACTCAGTTTTTTGGATAATAAAAATTGCATTACTCCACTTTCCGGTTTCTATATTTCTATTCGCACATGGTATCAGAGGCAGGTCTAGTCCTCCTGATTGCGTTTTCTTCTGTCCGTGCGACCTCTGCCTACTCGCCGCGACCTGTCTTTCAGCTCGCGCGAGCTCTCTTCTCCCGTGGATTCTTCTATCCTCCTCTTCTGATTGCGCGGTCTGTCTGCTAGCCGCCCGACTTCTCTCCCTCTGTTTGGTTCTGCGGCTTGGTCGTGGCTTCTCTGGCCGCTGGTGTCTGCCATCGTGACCGCTGCAGATCTTTTTCTTCCTATCCGCGCGATTTCTCACTGTTCGCGCGAGTTCTGCCTTGTTTAGGCGGCCTCTCTGCCCTTCTTGCTGCTAGTGTGCTGACACCGTGACTATTGCAGCTTCTTCTCTCTGCCCGCCGCGGTTTGCTTTTTGTTCGCACGGTCTTCTCGCTCTCTCTATCCGCGCGGCTTCTTCTTCTTCTTCCCACCCGGTTTCCCTTGTTAACCGTGCGGCTTCTCTTCTTGTGCTTCGCAGCTTGGTCGTGGTATTGCTTGCCGCTGGTCTAATTGTGACCGCTGCGAACTCTTCCTTCCTTTGCTCGCCCGGTCTCTCCTCTTAACCGCGCGACCTCTCTTCCAGGATGACCAATTCTGATGGCTCCACCTCGTCTACTATCGTTGTCCCACCGCCTCCTCCTCCTCCTCCTGCTTCCGGGAATCTTGGCACCGTCTCTAAGCTTCTGGGGCCCAATTATCCAGACTAGAGTGTCTCATTCAGTTTTCTTCTCCGCTCTCAGCGCAAGCGTCATCATCTTACCGATGACCCTCCGCCTGCGGACTCTGCCCAATTTACTGACTGGGATGCGAATGATGCGCTGGTTCGTACTTGGCTGGCAAACAGCCTGTCCGATGAATGTCTTCCTGTCATCCGTCACGATGAGACGGTAAAACAAGCTTGGAATCACTTGGCCGCTCTCTACTCCAAGGGGGGACAAACATCTCGCATCTATACTCCGTATGCGGATCTCTTTGCTCGCCAGTCCATGTCCCCTCCTGCAGCTTACCAACAAGTCCAAGCCCTTGGAGCTGAGATTCTACAAAATCGTCCTCTCTCGGCAGATGTGGCCACTCAGCTAAAGCACTTCCAGGAACTCCTAGTGGTCTGTTACCTTCTGCGGCTTCCGGACTCATATGATATGATCCGACAGCAAATTCTTGGAGAGGCTGAGTCTCCTACCCTGGATGCTATTGCTGCCCGCATTGCCGCTGTTACCTCTCTGCTCCAACGCCCCTTGCTTGCCGCTCCTCCGGCTCCGGATGCCTATGCCCACCAGGCTCATCGTGGTGGATTTAGTGGTCGTGGTAACCACTCTGGCGGGCGTGGCCCTTCTCGCTACCTCTGTACTCATTGTGGCCGCCCAGGACACTTGGTTGACCGCTGCTGGACTAAGCATCCGCATCTTCGTCCCGCTGGTGATACTCCTACTTCTTCCAATCCATCTGCCTCTGTGGCCACGACTTCAGGTAGTGCCCACGTTGTTTCCCAAGGTAAATGGCTAATCGACTCTGGCGCCACTAATCATATGACGGGCAATCCTTAGTGCTTTTCTCTCCTAGAAACACATGATCGGTTGCCCCCTGTTCTCATTGCGGATGGTTCTCCCTCTCCGGTGCATGGAATGGGCATGGTTCAAGTTACTCCGTCCCTTCGCCTGGTGGATACTCTTTATGTGCCCAATTTTCCGTGCAATTTATTGTCGGTTACTTCTCTTTGCAAGCAACTTCAGTGTTCGGTAACATTTACTCCTTCTTCTTGTTCGTTTCAGGACCCGGACTCCAAGCGGACGATTGCTACTGGGAATGAGAGGGGCGGTATCTACTTCCTTGATGATGTATCTGCTCTTACCGTCTTCTCTCCCGCTTCTACAGATCTTCTTCAGTGGCACCTTCGCCTGGGGCATCCTCCCTCGCGTCTCATCCACCAACTGTTTCCTCACCTACCTCAGCAGGACTCTCCTATCAACTGTGATGCCTGTCAACTGGGCAAGCATCACCGTTCCCCCTTTCCTCCTAAGAACGGTCGTGGCTCTTCCAAGCCGTTCGACCTTATTCACTCTGATGTTTGGGGACCTTCCCCTACCCTCACCATCGGGCGTGGAAGTTCCTATTTTGTAACCTTTATTGATGATTATTCTCGCTGTACGTGGGTGTATCTATTAAAGGATCGCTCCGAACTTTTTTCTGTATGGACGTCATTTTATTATATGATTAGAAATCAATTTGATGCTTCTGTCAAAATTTTTCGCTCTGATAATGCAAAAGAGTATCTGAGTAGTGATTTCGCTTCTTTCTGTACGCAACATGGCATCATTCATCAAAAAAGCTGCATCTATACCTCCCAGCAAAATGGGGTGGCGGAACGTAAAAACCGTCACCTCCTCGATGTCGCTCGCACTCTCATGACGCAGATGCAGGTTCCTCGTAGCTATTGGGGCTACGCGGTCCTCATCTCCTGCTACCTCATCAATCGCATTCCCTCTACCGTCCTCAAAGGAAAAAACCCCTTTTTCCATCCTCTATCCCTCCAAGGACCCCTTTCCCTTACCACTCCGCATTTTTGGGTGCACTGCCTTTGTTCATAGCCCTGCCGCAACTCGCGACAAATTGTCCCCTCGTGCTACGAAGTGTATCTTTTTGGGTTACTCCACAACTCAAAAAGGTTACTGCTGCTTTGACCCTGTTCATCGCAAGTAGTTCGTCTCGGCGGATGTGACATTCTTTGAGAATGCCGCCTACTTCTCTTCTGATCTCCCACAGGTCGATGGATCGAACCTCCCTCTTCCTCCTACCGACTCGACCTCTCCACCCATTCTCTCCACCACATCCACTCCTCTTGAGCTTCCTCCATCACCACCTCCACCAGCCGCTCCTTCTCTTGATCATGATCCTTCTCCCTTGTCCCCTCGGCCGTCTCTCTCTTCTCCCGGGCCAGCTATCTCCGCCACGGATGCACCAGCGACTGAGGAACTCGCGGACCTGGAGCTGCCCATTGCCCTTCGCAAAGGGGTTCGGACGTGCACCCAGCACTCGCTGGCAGCTGTTATTTCTTATGATCGGCTAACACCTTCTCGTAGGGACTTCGCCCTAGCCATCTCCGCGACTACCACACCTCGCACCTACCGGGAAGCCCTTGATATTCCTCACTGGAAGGCTGCCATGGATGACGAGATTTCTACTCTCTCTGACCGGGGCACTTGGACCCTTGTGCCTCCTCCTTTTGGCACGGATGTGGTTGGTTGTCGCTGGGTGTTTGTCGTCAAGTTCCGTACAGATGGCAGTGGGGACCGGTACAAAGCCCGTCTTGTTGCAAAAGGGTTTACTCAGACCTATGGTGTTGATTACTTTGACACGTTCTCGCCAGTTGCTCGCCTCAGCACCATTCGGGTCCTTTTATCGGTGGCGGTCAACAAGGATTGGCCTATTTCACAGTTGGACGTCAAGAATGCCTTCCTCTATGGTGACCTTCACGAGGACGTCTACATGGAGCAACCTCCTGGGTATGTTGCTCAGGGGGAGACTCAAGTATGCCGGTTGAAGAAGGCCATCTATGGCCTAAAGCAAAGTCCCAGGGCGTGGTTCGATAAGTTCAGTAGCATCGTTGGGGATATCGGTTTCACCAGGAGTTTGGCTGATCACTCCTTGTTCATTCGGAAGACATCTTCGGGTCTGGTTGTGCTAGCTGTTTACATGGACGATATTCTTCTTACTAGCGACGATCAAGCTGGTGTAGCCTTGACGAAGGTTCATCTCCGCCAACACCTAGTCACGAAGGATATGGGCTCTCCAAAATACTTCTTGGGAATTGAAATCTCTCGGAAACCGGGTTCCTTGGTTCTCCCCCAACGGAAGTATGCTCTTGATTTGTTGAAAGAGGCAGTATTGACGGGTGCTAAACCTGCCCGGTGTCCCATGGCTCCTGGAGAAGACAAGACATGGACAGACGAATCACCACCTCTATTGGATACTACGAGATATCGGCGTCTTGTTGGCAAACTCATCTACCTTACGGTGACCAGACCAGACATCTCCTATGTAGTGGGAAAGGTCAGCCAGTTTATGCAGTCGCCTAGGGAATGTCATCTTCAATCCGCTCTAAGGATATTTGAGTATGTGAAGTCCGCACCTGGGAAAGGTCTTCTCTTTCAGGAAAACGGTCACCTAAGAGTCGAAGCGTACTCCGACGCTAGCTATGCAGACGACAAAGGGGATCGCAAGTCGACTTCCAGATTTTGCACGTTTGTTGGAGGAAACTTGGTTAGCTGGAAGAGCAAGAAGCAGTCAGTCGTCTCCAGGTCTAGTGCGGAAGCAGAATATCGTAGCATGACATCAACCACGTGTGAGTTAAAATGGTTGCGGGCTCTCATGCTGGATCTAGGAGAGGTCTACAACTATCCACTTCCCATGTTCTGCGACAACAAAGCTGCGATCTACATTTCTAAAAATCCGGTCTTCCATGAGCGAACAAAGCACATAGAGGTTGATTGTCACTTCATTCGAGAAGAAGTGTTGAAGAACCAGATTTGCACTCCGTTTGTTACCTCGGAGAAAGAGCTGGCAGATATATTCACAAAACCTGTGTCCGCCTCTTTCTTCCACATTTGCAGTAAGCTAGGCATGATTGACATCTATGCTCCAGCTTGAGGGGGAGTGTTGCTGTATAGACCTGGGCGGACAGGCGGCTAAGACTGGCGGTTTGGTAGCCGGGCGGTCAGCCCGGCTAATCTCTGTGTTGCTGTATTGACCTTGGCGGACAGGCGGCTAAGACTGGCGGTTTGGTAGCCGGGCGGTCTGCCGGCTAATCTCTGGGATCTCGGTGGTCGGATGCGTGTTCTCTGATGGTGACCGGGCGGTTAGTGCCTACTAACCGCACGGTTAGGCGGTCTCCTGGGCGGATTGGCGGTTAGCTTTGTAGATGATGTTTTTGTGTATTTAGTCCCACATTGGGTATTTGTATTCTCTCCCATCTCCTCCATTCTATATAAGGGAGGCTATACCTTTGTAATACTCAGTTTTTTGGATAATAAAAATTGCATTACTCCACTTTCCGGTTTCTATATTTCTATTCGCACACCAAGTAGCGTATAAAGATCGTTTTCCTATATATAATATCAATTAAATGTAGAGTCTTGCATAGTATGAGTGGTTCTCTTGGAACTCTTATACACCGTTTAGGATGCTAAACCTGAATAAAGTATTTTTCCGCAGCGCATAAGTATAGTTTTTTTAACTGTGGACTAGGTGATCCACCGAGCCGAGGGATACGGCCTCTAAAATATAACTGATTTTCTAATCATTAAGCTCATGATTTTCTTTCATAAAGAGTAGCAGTTGGTTTTGCCTGAGCGTCAGCAGTTATCCCCTGCTTGACGTGGCATCATGACGCGCGTTTTCTCATACTCTGAAAATTATTTAATTCGGGGAAAATACGGGTTATGACACATAACCTTCATTCCCCGGCAGTAGAAATATATCACGCCCTTGTACGAGCGGCCTCCGGACAGTTTTATGGAGCGGACTGAGAAACTCTTCTTGAAAATATTCAAGGAAAATACAATCTTCTCAGATCGCAAGTAAGACATGTAGCTATAAATGGCGGCTAGGATATTCGACGCGAGCTGCCCCGGAACCATGTCGTAGTTTTCAAATATGTCAGCGACCTCCCAAAGTAGAGGAAAGCTGAATCCACAGTCAAAGTGGTCGATCGACACCGCAATTTGAGTGGCTGTGGAAAAATTGATTCTTTCCTGGTCTTCAGGAAGGTGGACGTGCACAGGCGAGTCCTCCATATGCTTCTTGATGAAGGCCTCGAGGTCATAATCAGTTAATTTGCATTTCTTATGGCCCGCAGAATGAAAGGCGATTGTAGCATCGGTACCTGCAGGCACCATTTTTCGAGACCGCATGGTTTCTGCTTCAAACGCATTTCCTATAAAGAATGAAGATTTCAGCCCTATTTATAGAAATCAGGCCTGGCAGTTTTTCAATCAGTCTGCATACTTTAATCCTTCAGTCCGCGCCGACCCTATTTATAATCAAATTTTGCGGACACAAAAATTGTCCACACAGCTCTCTACATTGTCAGTAAACATTCAAAAACAATTTTCAAGTCAAATTATGCGAACACATAGTCAGTTCACATAATCCGCATTCAACATCAACCTGCAGAAAGATTTGCCTCACACAGAACACAACATTAAGCAAATAATAATACAAATGTTATACAGCTCAAACCAATTAACATCACAGTGCAATAAAGGAACAAAGCAATGTTCAAAGTAGATAAATTATACAGTTACACATCTAATTTCAAATTAACTTTCACGCCGGAATCAACGACCTCTACGGTTAGGTCGCGTAGGTCGCTCCTGGCTATCCCTGCCAAGATGCGCCGCTTGGTCACTTCCCTACCACACCTCTCCATACAACTGATAGATAAGACGGTGCATAGAGTTGAAGGTGCAGTGCATATGCATGACCTCCTGATCTATGCGGCTCAGAAGAACAACTGGATCAGCTGCCGGCCTCTACACCTCATCAGCCGCAGGCTTCCCGCTCGTTGAAGCTGGAGTCGAAGCTGGCATTTGCAACCTCTCCGCGGGGACCTCAGCGCCTTGCTTGTTCTTTCCCTCTCACACCAAAGCCAAGTATCTTTGCCTGTAATGATGGGCATCCCTGCCCAGCCGCCGCTTTTCCTTCTCATTAGCCTCAAGCGCTTTCGATACGTTGACGACTTGGTCCTCCAGAGCTTTTTCCCGCTCTATCATCCTTTTCAGCTCTACTTAAATTCCTTCAAATTTTTCTTCATACTTCTTTCTTTATAATATCATCAAATTCTCCAGGCTAAGCTGCTCGCCTTGGGCAGACTGAACAATCGAGGTTGCGCCAGGCTGCTCTAGAGAATTTGGTTCAGGGGATGGCATAATCTCACCGGATTCAACAGAGCCAGATGGAGACTTCTAACCTCCAACAAAGAATACAAGGATCATATTCAAACTCAGGTCGCTGCATACACAAAATACAAAGATAAAAAGTCAAACTTTGGGCAATCGCCACGGCGAGTTTCCGACTATTGAGTATAGGCCGCCTTATCCGCTCCGGGTCAAAAATACTCAGTCGCTTTCTCCATTCGCGATGAACTTTAGTTTTTTTCTCAGCAGCCAAGCTTGTTGAAATGACTATATCATCAGTATCGGTGATTATCATGATTGGCCTTGACCTCCGCTTGGGCGACTTATAGAGCTACTAACGCTTAAAGTGTTTAGGCGCCGTTTGAAGTTTACCTGACCTCAACAGTTGTAACACCCCTATCCGTTGCATAGCATATAGCAGTAGGTCCGGCCGGGGCCCGACGCCATATACTACGGACAGACCAGTTGGTTATGCGTTAAAACCATTCAACCAATCACAACGTCCTACACAACACCTAGCGGAAGCAATTTATTAGAGTTGCAAAGAATAAAGAACCCTGCCAAGCATGAATGTCCACTACTCAAACCCATAGGAATGTATAATACACAAAACGGAAATAGCCATATGGCCTTACAATAGTTTGCTTATTAAGAGCGTCTTCCAAACCTCGGCACGCAGGCCGGCCACACATGAGTACAAAAGGAAAAACACTCAAAACTTGGCCTTCGAGGGCCAGTACAGCAACTTGGGCTTTAGCCCGCTAATTACCTCTCGGCTCCGCAGTACCTGCAAGCAACAATCCACCGCACTGTGGTAAACAAAGGCAACGGTCAGCTATGCTGACCAAATTATAACGATTCCGCCCCCAAACCGGGGCGACAAAGCTTCTTCCCTGCACTTGTTAGCGAAACAAGCAACACAGTAAAAGAGGCATCTAATCATAGGTGCACGCTCTCACGGCCGTACACCCCGTGCTCTCAGGGCACTTACTCGGCAAAGCCAGTCCGAACCCCATCCGGTCCTTGACTCCACGACCACCCCCAGGGTGGCAATCTTTGTGAGCATTTAGTCTTCTCAGCCGCAGCCTAGACTCGATCTCCAAACCTCGGTAAGTCCTACGTAAAACTTTAGGTCGCTTTAACCGAGCAGGTGGAGCGGGTAGGGGGCTACTAGTCCGTTGCTCACTCCGCCACTGCCATTTGGCCCTTTGGCGCGGACTAAGCTTTCCCCAGTCCCAATTAACGAACAAACACGGTACATAGCCCCGCTAAGTACCCGATTGGCTCCCAGGCCACCGTTATGACAGAACTGCATTTCCGTCCAAAATTTCTGGGTGCACCTCGGGTTTCATCCCCAAGGCTCCTTGCCGCAATCAAAACATGATACATAGCCCCGCTATGTTCCCGGCTGGCACCCAGGCCACCGAGATGGCAGAACTTCATTTCCGCCCAGATTTCCGGGTGCACCTCGGGGTTAATCCCCAAGATTCCCTGATGCATTGTACCGCATAGCAACCCGAAAACAACCACAACGCTCGAAGTCTTCTCCGGCTAAAAAATGCATAGCAAAACATCACCGATCCGGAAAACACGTCCGGGTAGGCTTCACACACTATGCCTATGTCCGTACTATGATTCCGGACTCTAACAAGGGGGACTTTACATATCTACCCCAAGGAATACCACGATCTCGCCGTACACTCGCGGGAGAGGGGTTTTCCCATGCAAAGGAAGAAGAGCTTCACATGCTCAAGAAGAGAATTGTTACCCTTGTGTTCTTCTGCGGTGCCATCGAAAACTATGCAGTTGAAAAGCACCGCAACGGCATCACCTCCGCGGATCTGGACTCGGATCGCGATTCAGAGCTCCGAAGCTCCTCCGGCGGCCGGATCTTGGTCTCCTCCTCCAAACTTGCTCTCCCCTCTCTCTAAAACTTAGAGAGAGATTTGCTTGGGTGGAATGAGGGATTCTAACCCTAAAACCCAGCTAAAACCCCTCCGGAACAGCCCCCCACCGTCGGATCCAAAGCCAAGGAAACGAACGGTCGAGATTAGACCTGAAATCATAAAATCTAGGCCGAACACGGGTTCACACACGGCCGTGTGCCTGGCCGTGTAGCTCATTCGCCGTCTCGACCAAAATTGAAAACCAGCACACGGCCTTTGACACGGCCTCCGACACGCCCGTGTCACCTGCGACACGCCCGTGTCGGGACCCGTATCACGCCCCCCGTGTGCAATCGGCCAACAATTCACAGTCAGAGAGGTACACGGCTTGGTGACACGGCATTAGACACGCCCGTGTCAAACTAGATACGCCCGTGTTCGTGCCCGTGTCACTGCCCGTGTAACCCACAGTGCAGCCCAAGTGTGACACGGCCTGGGACACGCCCGTGTCCTAGGCCGTGTTCCACCACACGACCATCGTCGACCTACACTGGTCGACTACACGGCCAGCTCGACGGCCCGAGCTCGACACGCCCGACACGGCCTCCGACACGCCGTGTCGGGGCCCGTGTCACCTCTACCAAAAATCCTGTCTTGGCCAAATTCGATCCCCGTCGCTCCTACAACATTTTGGGGTGTTACAATTCTACCCCCCCCCCCCCCCCTTAGAGAATTTCGTCCACGAAATTAATAAAGGACAAACAGGACTTAACGTAAATCAGTACCTGAGCGGAACAATTCCGGGTACTCCTCCAGCATAGTCTGCTCCCGTTCCCAAGAGAGCTCCTCACGCCCGCAATTAACCCACCGGACCTTAACCATCCGGATCTCCTTGATACGGAGTCTCTTGACCTCAACATCCTCGATACGAATGGGCTTGACCCTAGTCGTCAACCCCTCGTCCACCGACACTCGGTCAACCGCGATCACCTGCGAAGGCTCTTGCACTGCCTTCCGCAACACTGAAATGTGGAACACATCATGTAATCCACTAAATTTCTCCGATAGCCTCAAGCGATACGCCGCTTCGCCGACTCGCTCCAGAACCCCAAAAGGTCCAAGGTATCTTGGGCTCAGCTTCTTCAAGCGTCTCACCCGCGAAACCCCTTTGAACGGCTTCACTTTAAGATATACCCAATCGCCTACCGTGAACTCCACGTTCCGGTGCTTGACATTGTAATACTTTGCCTGCCGGTCCTGAGCGATCAACAAGCGTTCCCGAATGATCCGCACTAACGAGGTAGCACTCTCCACCTCCTGCTTCTTGTACAACCTTGCCTCACCCGTTTCTAACCAGGACAACGGCGTGTGACAATTTTTTTTACCATATAGGGCCTCAAAGGGCACCATTTGGATACTCGCCTGGTAGCTATTATTGTACGAGAACTCCACTAAAACAGGTGGTCCTCCCAAAGCTTCCCGAAGTCTAGAACACACATGCGGAGCATGTCCTCCATTGTTCTATTGACTCTCTCGGTCTGCTCATCCATCCGTGGTTGTAAGACTGGACTAAACTTCATCTTAACCTTCGGCACTTTCTGCAACCACTTCCAATCATTTGACGTGAACCGCCCATCGCGATCACTCACAATGCTATGGGGCATACCATGCCGCCTAACGATATTGTCAACATACAACTTTGCTAACTTCTCCACCGAGTCGTCCTTCCTATGCGGAATGAAGCGCGACACTAGTGTCAACACAACTACGATCACCCAGACGGCGTCATTAATTCACTGTAATTTTGGCAAACCATGCCCACAGTCCAGTCGAACTTCTATTCCGAACTAGGTATGGATTCAAGAATCCCCCGGCACTTGGCACTCTGCCTTCACTAAGGCGAAAGGCTGGCACTTTGCTACATATGGTGCCACGACCTTCTAGAGTTCTGGCCACCAGAGCACTTCTTCAGATATCGGCACAACTTCGTGCCTCCTAAGCGAGTTGAGTACTTGATATAACGTATCACAACTCCACCCATAGATTACCCATGCTTGGGCCGCACAAACAATGGTCTTTCCTTGGTAGCCCACCTACAACCGTCGATTCGGGATTTTGACCCATCGAGCCGCACTCATGATTTCCTTCATGCAGCTACACAAACCATGGCCTGCCAAATACGATCAGCCAGGTCATACTGAACCTCCGTCCAGTTCAACAATGCTTCGGTGCTAGTCTGCTTGTCAACACAACGGATCTCTAACGCTTCCAATTCCTGAACTAGCCTCTCAACATGTACCAACAACCATTTGGCTTGGGCGGGAGCCCTGCGAATCAACGCATACACACTGCATTGTCCTCGCCGGGTGCATGATAAATCTTGAACGTATAGTCCCCCAGGAACTCCTTTCATCTCCGCTGCCTCAAGTTCAGGTCCTATTGATCCAACAGATATTTCAGGCTCTTAAGGTCGGTATGAATATCGACCTAATGTCATACGAGTAGCGCCTCCACAGCTTAAGCGCAAATATCACGGCCACCAACTCCCTGTCGTGGACCGGATAATTCCTTTCATGCACTTTTAGCTGACGCGAACCATAGGCTATCAAGTTCCCATGCTGCACCAGCACGCAGCCCAAACCACTACCCGAAGAGTCACTAAAAACCTCGAAGCCCTCGGTCCCACTCGGCGAACTAAGCACCGGCGCCGTGGTCAACCGACTCTTCAGCTCTTCAAAAGCTTGCGCACACTCATGCGCCCACACAAAACTCTGATCTTTCCTTGTCAAAGTCGTGAGAGGTAGCGCTATCCGCAAAAAGTTCTCCACGATGTGCCTGTAAAAGCCGGCAAGCCCCGGCAAACTCCGGACTTCCGCTACCGAAGACAACACAGGCCACTTTCGTATTGTAACAGTCTACGCCGGATCCACTGCAACTCTTCCCTACTGACTAAGTGACCAAGGAACGTCACTGAAGATAACAAAGGCTCGCCTTTGGAGGACTTTGCGTATAGCTCGTTCCTCCTTAGCGTCCCCAAAACCAAACGCAGATGCTTGAAGCGATCTTCTTCGCACTGCGAGCACACCGATAGGTTGTCAATAAAGTCGATCACAGCATGGCCTAGGTATTCCCTGAACGCTCTGCTCATCAGGTCCATGAACACCGATGGCGCATTAGCCAGCCCGAACGACATGACCGTAAACTCGAAATGCCCATATCTTGCGTTGAATGCCGTCTTAGGGATAACACTTTCCTTGATTCTCATCTGATAGTAACCCGAATTAAGTTCCAACTTTAAGTACACCGATGACCCACCCAACTGATCAAACAGATCGCCAATCCTTGGGATCGGGTACTTGATCTCTTTTATCGACTTGCTCAGTTTTTCATAAACGATTCAGAGCCGCAAACTCCCGTCCTTCTTCTACACGAAGAGGGCCGGTGTGCTCCAAGACGACAAACTTGGACGCACAAGACCTTGATCCATACGCTCTTCAAATTGAACTTTCAGTTCTGCCAACTCATTAGGCGTTAGCCTATAAGGAGAGCATGACCCAGATTTGGCACCTGGCGCCAGCCCACTCGCGAAATCGATCGCTCGCTACGGAGGGACTCCAGGGAAACACATCAGGATATTCGGATACACCCGAGATACTACCCAATGTAGGCTTAGGCTTCAAAGCCTTCCATGGTGGCAGTAACGACGCATGCATGTCGAATCCCTGACCCCTAAATCGTAACCTTGCAACACAGAAACTCTTTTCGCGTGCATTGAACATCCGTAACGCCATAACGCATCCAGTTTGTCCTTTGCCATCGAAGAAGGTACTTCAATACATGATATAAACCCCTTGGACAAAAGGTGCGCGATGCTCCCGTATCGAACAATGCTCTCGCCGGATTGTCAATAATCCAAACAAAGCCTAGAACATCCAGTTCTAAGCTAACACGCAAAAGGTAACAGGCATAAGAAGCTAAATTGCTAACAATTAAACCATACCTGTCAACCCGACGGTCGACCACATGACCTCCTGCTGGCCAAGGATGTTCACTCCCGGTTGGGCCGGAGTAATCAGCGATGCGGCGGACGCCACCGCCTTGTCTTTCTCCTCAAAAGTTGCCCCCGACTTCTTTTTGGACACTGGGCGTCAAAACCAACAATCCTGGGCATAGTGCCCCGACTTTCCACAAACAAAGCATTCATCCAGGGTTTGGACTGTAGTCGCTCCGGATGTGCTAGAGGAAGGGACTAGACCCGACCTCCTAGCCTTCTTGTACCACCTACAGTACCCAGATTTTGAGGTTGTCCGCTTGACCACCGAATCTTTTGCCACAGAATCTCCGACTGTTCCTGCTAAAACTTTCCTTGTCTTTTGAGCACTCTCCCAACACTCTCTGGCGAGGTGCCCTTTCTTGCCACAAGAATAACATTTGACGGTAGTTTGGGTAGTAGATGACCCAGCCTCTTCTCTCGGCATCTTTCGATAAGCAGTCCTTATAGGATCTGTAAGGTTTGGTACCCCATTCACCGGTACTCGGTGAGTTTCCCCCAACTCCACTTCCAACGCTCTGTCCGATTCAACCAAAGCTCGGAATCCCAATAACTTTGGTCCTAGCAGTAGGATACGCAACTCGCTGCACAGACCGTTATAAAATCTATCCACTATAGATTGCTCGCTTTCCAATTCAAAGCCTGGGTAGCGCCTTACCATAAGGAACGTCTGCAAATATGCGTCCACCGAATGCGCTCCCTGCGCCACAGTCATGCTCCTCTGCTGCTCTACTTGACCCCCAAATGCCCTTTGCTCCAACATACCACCCGATGTTGGGGCCATCTTAGGGACAAATGGTTGCACATTACTCCCATGATGTGCGTTGGTCACAGCGAACACCACTTCAACCACCCTTCTTATGGTTTCCAAAGACGTAGGGGTCTCCAGCACGTCGCTGGGTGCATTACTTTTCTCAGAAAGTGCGCATTCAGACTGCCACGCGCCACTCTCGGACACCTACAATCGTACAAAACACCAATAAGGGACCGAACAAAATTGCAAAAAGCAATTATAGGAACACGCAGGTTCCCCAAACATGTGTATTTTTCATTCCTAAGTGGACATTCATGGGTTCTTTTCATGTTATAACGATGACGCACATACATGTGCTCACCACCCCTTAAAGTGAATTCGTCCACGAATTCATTTAAGCTTGACCGAAACCAGAAGTCTGATACCAATTTGTAACACCCCTATCCGTCGCATAGCATATAGCAGTAGGTCCAGCCGGGGCCCGACGGCATATACTACGGACAGACCGGTTGGTTACGCGTTGAAACCATTCAACCAATCACAACATCCTACACAACACCTAGCAGAAGCAATTTATTAGAGTTGCAAAGAATAAAGAACCCTGCCAAGCATGAATGTCCACTACTCAAACCCATAGGAATGTATAATACACAAAACGGAAATAGCTTTATGGCCTTACAATAGTTTACTTAATAAGAGCGTCTTCCAAACCTCGGCACGCAGGCCGGCCACACATGAGTACAAAAGGAAAAACACTCAAAACTTGCCCTTCGAGGGCCAGTACAACAACTTGGGCTTTAGCCCGCTAATTACCTCTCGGCTCCGCAGTACCTGCAAGCAACAATCCACCGCACGGTGGTAAACAAAGGCAACGGTCAGCTATGCTGACCAAATTATAATGATTCCGCCCCCAAATCGGGGCGGCAAAACTTCTTCCCTGCACTTGTTAGCAAAACAAGCAACACAGTAAAACAAGCATCTCATCATAGGTGCACGCTCTCACGGCCGTACACCCCGTGCTCTCAGGGCACTTACTCGGCGAAGCCAGTCCGAACCCCGTCCGGTCCAAACCCCGTCCGGTCCTTGACTCCACCACCACCCCCAGGGTGGCAATCTTTGTGAGCATTTAGTCTTCTCAGCCGCAGCCTAGACTCGATCTCCAAACCTCGGTAAGTCCCACATAAAACTTTAGGTCGCTTTAACCGAGCAGGTGGAGCGGGTAGGGGGCTACTAGTCCATTGCTCACTCCGCCACTGCCATTCGGCCCTTTGGCGCGGACTAAGCTTTCCCCAGTCCCAATTAACGAACAAACACGGTACATAGCCCCGCTAAGTACCCGGTTGGCTCCCAAGCCACCGTTATGACAGAACTGCATTTCCGTCCAAAATTTCCGGGTGCACCTCGGGTTTCATCCCCAAGGCTCCCTGCCGCAATCAAAACATGTTACATAGCCCCGCTATGTTCCCGGCTGGCACCCAGGCCACCGAGATGGCAGAACTACATTTCCGCCCAGATTTCCGGGTGCACCTCGGGGTTAATCCCCAAGATTCCCTGATGCATTGTACCGCATAGCAACCCGAAAACAACCACAACGCTCGGAGTCTTCTCCAGCTAAAATATGCGTAGCAAAACATCACCGATCCGGAAAACATGTCCGGGTAGGCTTCACACACCATGCCTATGTCCGTACTACGATTTCGGTCTCTAACAAGGGGGACTTTACATATCTACCCCAAGGAATACCACGATCTCGCCGCACACTCGCGGGAGAGGGGTTTTCCCATGCAAAGGAAGAAGAGCTTCACATGCTCAAGAAGAGAATCGTTACCCTTGCGTTCTTCCGCGGCGCCATCGAAAACTATGCGGTTGAAAAGCACCGCAACGACATCACCTCCGCGGATCTGGACTCGGATCGCGATTCGGAGCTCCGAAGCTCCTCCAGCGGCCGGATCTTGGTCTCCTCCTCCAAACTTGCTCTCCCCTCTCTCTAAAACTTAGAGAGAGATTTGCTTGGGTGGAATGAGGGATTCTAACCCTAAAACCCAGCTAAAACCCCTCCGGAACAGCCCCCCACCGTCGGATCCAAAGCCAAGGAAACGGTCGAGATTAGACCTGAAATCATAAAATCTGGGACGAACACGGGTTCACACACGGCCGTGTGCCTGGACGTGTAGCTCATTCGCCGTCTTCACCAAAATTGAAAACCAGCACACGGCCTTTGACACGGCCTCCGACACGCCCGTATCACCTGCGACACGCCCGTGTCGGGACCCGTGTCACGCCCCCCGTATGCAATCGGCCAACAATTCGCAGTCAGAGAGGTACACGGCTTGGTGACACGGCATTAGACACGCCCGTGTCAAACTAGACACGCCCGTGTTCGTGCCCGTGTCACTGCCCGTGTAACCCACCGTGCAGCCCAGGTGTGACACGGCCTGGGACACGCCCGTGTCCTAGGCCGTGTTCCACCACACGACCATCGTCGACCTACACTGGTCGACTACACGGCCAGCTCGACGGCCCGAGCTCGACACGCCCGACACGGCCTCCGACACGCCCGTGTCGGGGCTCGTGTCACCTGTACCAAAAATCCTTTCTTGGCCAAATTCGATCCCCGTCGCTCCTACAACATTTTGGGGTGTTACAACAGTTCAGCTGCAGCCCGCAGATACGCAGCCTGCTTGTCTGCAGCGACCTGCTTCGAGACCGCCTCAACTTTTGCCTTCTAGGCGGCGGTCTCTCCTTTCTGTGCGGCAATCCGTTTCCTTAGCTCCTCGCCCTCATCATAAATAACAGATGTAGACAGGGGATTGCCAACCTTCACCCCTAATATCTCAACTTCGGATTGCAATACCTCCAGTAGAGATTGATTCATGTTAGCGAGCTGCTCATTATCGATGGTGTTGAGTATTTCAGTAGTGGATAAACTGACTGTTGATAGGGAATCACTTCCTGGGATAGGAGCATCTGGGGTGATGAAGCCGGCTTCTGGAGCCTCCTTGTCCTGCAGCTTGTGCTATAAGCTCGCTGCACCAGTCCGCACAGAAATATTTTTCTCCTTGTTCGCCCGCAGCTTCTTCTCTACCCGCTCAGCAACAGAAGACTTGTCCCATTTTCTCCTCTTCTTCTCAGAGAGAGCTCCTTCCTCTAGGTTAGAGGCGACCCGCACCAAGTCTGGCAGACTCTCGTGGAGTACCTATTCGACTATGACAAGAGCCTGAGAAAGCAGTTGTTGCTCAGCTTGCTCTTCAGCAGATCTCCTCTCCTGTTCAAGGTCAAAGAGCGGCTGTCGAGCCTCCAGCGACGAGACTTCTTTATTCATGTCTATCCTTAGCATAAGAGTGCCGGAAGTAGAAGATGCACTTCCATACCCGCTGAGTCTGCGGGCTTCTAGTCAATTTTAGCCGATAGCTCTGATGTCTTTTCCGCACTTTTAGATGGCACATTCTAGGAAGTTTCTACGGAATGGCGGACAGGCGTTCCTCCTCTCTGTACAACCTTCTTGGTTTTAGTGCGTGGATCTGCTTTCTCCATCCTTGAAGAAAGATTATTGAGGAACGCTGAGACCGTATGGGGTGAAAATTGACCTGTGGCGCAAAAAGCTTTTTGCAAAAACAGAGTTTGCAACGATATTTATAGCACTAGCAGCATTAATGAGTTTTGCGGACTCGGCAATTAAGAAAATATTTTCGAAGTTATCCGAAAACTTAAAAATGTGCGAGGATTTTGTTAACCCCAGAATCCGCAACATGTTCAATAAGGAGGCTGGTCATCCTTCTGCCCTGGTGGACATGATTCACCAGTCTGCTCAAGTCGGCAAGCTTCGTTCGGCGAGCGGTAAGCTCCGCTCAACGGACAACGAAGTCCAGATCTAACGAACTCAGTACCAAGTCCGCCCAGGTCGTCAGCCTCAGGTTCTAGATCCTATTCAGGCGGACTCAAGCATCAACCTGCACAGGTCGCGACCCTTCAGCTAGGATCGCACCTTGCGGCCAGATAGAAGCTCCAGCTCGCAAGACAAGTTAGCCCCTCTTACGCGGACAGGATCGTCTTTTCTTTTTTGATTCCCGTCACCGCTGCCCGGTTCTCCTATACCCCGGGCAGCCGGTTATTTTAGCCTTGCTCGTTTGGGCAGGCCCTCGAACCTATAAATAGGGGGAAGTGGTGCACCCAAAGAAAGCTGACTCGAGCCCAGGAGCCCACTTATTAGAGGCTGCAGACTCGAATCTCAGACTTTGCGGTCTCCAGCCTGTCTTGACACCACCGCGATCAGCGATCCTGATTAATCCTTTTCTTTGTCCACTAGTAAACGGTAGCTTGTAGTTTCCCTAACCTCTTTTTCACTTCTGCCGGAACTTGAGGGCGCAATTGTTGCATCAACAAATTCTCCTCTAGGCAGTCCTATCAGCTTGGTCAAGAAGTGATAATAACACTAGATAGGTTAAGTAGGGACATCAGATTTAAACCTTAAGCAGTTAATCTTGCATTAAATTCTTCCCTTAGTCAATTTGTGTATCCTCGTACCTTAACTAATCTATATCCGAGGCCGATTTTAGACTAGGATATGACACAAAATCCTCTTTATATGTCAAACTAAAGTGGTGTCGTATTTGGGTTGGCCTAACTTATTGTTTAAATGGAATATTTTTTGTGACTTTTACACATGGGCACACCATTGCTTCCCCTGCATTGTTTGTCCGCAAACTAATGCTCGAGTGGGGAGATCTAGTGTTGTGGACTTCTTTCTCATATAATCGTTTGTTCAAGTGATACCAGTTTGTAAGACCCCTCCCCTTACCAAGGAGGTTACCCGCTCTTATGCAACACCCCAGAAATCTCAAAAAGCCAAAGTGGGATTCAGGTTGGCTGACACGGCCTGAAACACGGGCGTGTCTCAGGGCATGTCAGGTGTATACGGCCTGGGAAACGGGCGTATCCCAGGGCGTGTCCCTATGCTCGACGAGTACTCGAGACCTGATCGTCGAGTGTGGAACACGGCCAGTGACACGGGCGTGTCACATGAGTGTGTTTGGCACACTGCTAGGGACACGGGCGTGTGCCTTAGCCATGTCCTGCTCGGGTAATTTTGGAGATCGTGTTACAGGGGTGAGACGGCCAAGTACACGGTCGTGTACTGTGTGACACGGGCATGTCAGGCTTGACACGGGCGTGTAAATGCCCGTGTTCTTGTTTATTTTAAGTCGGTTGTGCACTGCTTAAGGAACACGGCCTGTGACACGGGCGTGTCACAACCCGTGTTCGGCCCAGGAAATAGAATTCAGGGCTGATCAGAGCCGTTCATTTTCTTTGACTAAGATCCAATGGTCTGGGCTCTTCCCTTGGTTGATAAGGCCGGAATTGAAGAGGAGAAAGCTCATTTGAGTTTCATCTTTCTCTTTCTAAAGTTAAGAGAGAGGGGAGAGTAAAGCAAGGAAGAAGAAGAGGAATCCGGCCACCGGTGGTGCTGCGGTGGTCCAAATCGCGAGTCGAGTTCGGATTTATGAAGGCAAGGCTGCTACGAAGGCTTTCATCCGTCTCAATTCTCTCCATGGATCCGAGGCAAATTCCAAGGGTAACAATTTCCGTATTGGACATGTGAAGTCCTACTTTCCTGCATTTGCATAGGTAAAACCCGTCCCCGCGAGTGTGCGGTGGGTTGTGGTTTCCCTTGGGGTAGATATGTGAAGTCCCCCTTATTAGAGTCCGGAATTGGAGTACGGATCTAGGCATGCTGTGTTAAGCCCATCTGGACGTGTTGGTCTGGATTGGTGATGCTTGTTTGCATTCGAAGGAATCTCCGAGAATTTGATTGTTTGTGTGCAATCTGTGGTGCATACCTGTTGCTTGGTACCGCAGGAAGTACTGGAGGAAGTCCAGGAAATTAGGAGAGTTGGGTTCAACTCTTGTGGCCGTGAGTTGCCACTTTGTGTGAGGTTGGGTCGTTGGGCTGCAACTGTATATAAAGGTCTTCGTGACGAACGGGAAAGGTGAAGCTGTACCCGCGTCAGGCCAACCTTGCGTCTGATGATGTGAGCAACGGGATAGGCGGATCTGTACCCGCGTTATGGTAGTCTAACCTTGGGTGCTTAAGGACCTGTTAGGATCACATAGCGAGAGTCGATGGCAGGCATGTCGATCATGACTAGAATGCTCATTGGTGGGATCTGGTGTTTCCGATAGACCCGAATGTGCCTTGAGTGCACGGAGCGTCGGGCCGTCGTGCCGACGTTTGTGATATGTATTAACTGTGCGGTCGTGAACGTCTTGCGTGGTTTGCTATATATATATCATATTGGAAAATGCTATGCAGGGATGGAATTCCGCTGCCCCATGAAAGGGGCAGGGTCGTTATAATTGGTCAGCTGAATGCTAACTGTTGCCCTGTTTGCCACCGCTTGGTGGATTGGTTCTTGAAGGTGCTGGTCCGAGCGGGACTTAGCGGGCTGAAGCCCAAGCTGCATTGCTGCCCCCGAAGGCTTTGTTTTGTTTCTTCTTGTTCATGTGTGGCCGGCCTGCGTACCGATGTCTGTAAACCACACCTTGTTAAGAGAAATTTGTAAGGCCTTAAGGCCAGATACTTTGGTTGTATACATTCCTATGTTTTAGTGGACAGTTCTTGTTTTGCTTGAGTTCAAGTTTTTCAACCGTGAAGCTTTCGCTAGAATGCTCTATGTTAGGATGCGTTGGTGATATTATTTTGTAGCGTATCTGCCTGTTTATGGAATATGGTGTTGGGCCCCGGTCGGACCCTCCATTATATTCTTCTTAATGGGTAGAGGTGTTACAATTTGGCATCTCTTCCGAATTCGCGGACGAATTCTTTTGAGAGGTGGCGAGCACATGTCAGTGCTGTCGTTATAACACTTAACTTGAACTCAAGAATGTCCACTTAGGAATGCAAATACACTTGTTTGTTGAACTTGTGTATTCTTTTTGTATGTTTGCCGTTTTGCTTGGTTGCTAAATTGTGTGTTTTACACATATAGGTGACTAGAAGTGTTGCGGGTCAATCCGAACCTCAACATTCTGTAGAAAGTGCGGCACCATCTGAGGTGCCCACACCCCTTCCATCCGCTGAAACGGTACGTTTCATCACAAAAATGGTACTTGCTGTGATGAATGCTTAGCAGGCTGGGCAGACACGTCCTGTAGTGGTGCCAACGCATGCTGGGGTACGACAAGAACCAGTAGAAGTTGTAGTTGATCCGCGGGCAGCAGATCAATAATTGAAGCAATTCTTGAGCTTCAATCCTCAACAATTTTCTGGGGCAGGGTCACCGGCCCAAGCAGAGGATTGGCTTGCAAGGATCAAGAGGATCATTAGAGCGATCAAGGTTGAGGAGGGACAGAAGGTTATGTTGGCCACTTTCCTACTGGAAGGAGAGGCTCGTTTATGGTGGGATGAGATTGAACTGCATCACTTGGCCGGTAGACAACTTGTAGAAGTCTCGATGGACGAATGTTCTCGGTTGTTCTTGGCCCAACATCTACCAATACAGCAAAGGATATCGATGGAAATGAAATTTCAACGGTTAACTCAAGGAGATCGTAGTGTAGATGAGTACCTACATGGGTTCACACATTTGGGAAGATATGCGGGTACAATCTTCGCCGAAGAAGAGCGTAAGACTAGTAGGTTTTGTGCGGGACTGCGAGATGAGCTACGGTATTTGCTCTCAAGTTCTGTGAGTCAGGGATTTCAAGCCTTAGTCTGTACAGCTCGGTCTTTGGAGACAGACATGAAAAGAGGGCAGGCAAAAGGGACCTTGGCTATGAAAAAGCAAGAGTTCAAGCCGCCGCGTCCGGAGAAGTTTGGGTACCGTAAGAGATGGGGAAAGAAGTCCAAGTCTACTGGACAAGCTTCTTCTGCGACTGTGACAGAGACATCTGGGTATGGATCTTGTGCTTGTTTTACGTACGAGAGTATCCAGCGCGAGCACTGTTTGACACAGGTGCTTCACATTCGTTTCTATCAGAAGAGTTCGTCTTTCGTGTCGGGGTACCTATCCGGACCACGATAGACAGTGTAAAGGTGTTGTTACCTAACAGATGTTTGATGTGCGCGGATAAATCTTGCGGTCTTGAGGTCAAGATAGGGAGTTGGGAGTTCAAGGTGGAAACATTAGTATTGCCGATAAAGGAATTTGATATAATCTTTGGTATGGACTAGCTGTCAGAGCAGCGTGCCTTTATAGATTGCACTTCAAAAGAGGTCACACTTGGGCAGAATACCGAACAAGAGACCAAGTTCATTGGTATACAAGGGATTAGTGGGATGTTGTTATCTGCTCTCCAAATCGTTAAGGTAGTTCGGAAGGGTGCGGAGTTGTTCTTCACACTCGTAGAGGCGGTGGCGCCGAAGGCCAGTGTGAGTGAAGTGCCGATTGTGTCGGAGTATGCTGATGTGTTTCCAAAGGACCTTCCGGGGTTACCTCCCCAAAGGGAAATCGACTTCACTATCGAGCTAGTGCCGGGTGCGAAACCTGTGGCCCATTCGCCGTATTGGGTAGCGCCAAAAGAGATGGCCGAACTAAAAGTTCAGTTGCAAGAACTGTTGGAGCAGGGATACATACGCCCAAGTATGTCACCTTGGAGCGCGCCTATTCTTTTTGTGAAAAAGAAAGACGGTAGTTTGAGGCTATGTATTGATTATCGCGAACTGAATAAGCTGGCGGAGAAAAACAAGTATCTGATTCCTCGGATCGATGACTTGTTCGATCAGCTAGCGGGCTCAACCGTCTATTCAAAGTTGGATTTGAAATCTTGGTATTACCAATTGCGGATTAGGGAAGGTAACATTCCCAAGACAGTGTTTAGCACAAGCTACGGTCATTATGAGTTCACAGTGATGCCATTCGGCTTATGTAATGTGCCTTCGGTATTCATTGATCTCATGCATCGAACCTTCCGCGAATACTTGGATCTGTTTGTGATTGTGTTCATTGATGATATCCTCGTGTACTCTCAGTCGGAGGAAGATTATGCAAACCATTTGCGGTTGGTATTGCATACCTTGCGGAGAAATAAGCTGTATGCCAAGTTCTCTAAGTGTGAGTTCTGGCTCTCGTCGGTGGCTTTTCTGGGCCATGTGGTAAGTGGAGAGGGCATAGCGGTGGATCCGCCAAAGATAAGTGCCATTCGTGATTGGCCAATTATGTCTTTGGTTGCCGAAGTCAGGAGTTTTCTTGGACTGGCAGGCTACTATAGACGATTTGTGGCGAACTTCTCCCGGATTGCGTTGCCATTGACTACGTTTACGAGAAAAGATCGGAAGTTCGTTTGGACGCCGGAGTGCGCGCGAGCTTTTGAGGAGTTAAAAGGTCGTTTGACCATGGCGCCTGTTTTGACGTCGCCTTGTGGTACAGACGGTTTTGAGATTTACAGCGATGCGTCAGGGAGCGGCTTAGGCTGCGTTCTCCTGCAGTTTGGCAAGGTGATCGCTTTTGGCTCACGTCAATTAAAGGTGCATGAGCGTAATTACCCCGTCCACGACTTAAAGTTGGCGGCGGTGATCTTTTCGCTAAAGTTGTTTCGGCACTATCTTTATGGCGTGAAGGTAGATATTTATACAGATCATAAAAGCCTAAAGTATCTGCTCGATCAAAAGGATTTGAATATGCAACAAAGGAGGTGGATGGAATTCCTAGGGGATTATACCTTCGACATTCACTATGTTCCCGGAAAGGTAAATGTGGTCGTTGATGCCTTGATTCGTCGGACTCTGGTGCGGGCAAGTTGGTTGCGGATACATGATGGACGTCTAATCCAGGAGCTGGAAACGTTGGAGATATCTTATGTGGAAAGGGATTCTTCGGTCGATGCATGCTTGAACTAGATGGAGGTTCAATATGACCTTGCGGACAGGGTTCGGCGGGCAATAGAGTTTGATGAAAGTCTCCAGCGCTATGCAAAGGAGGGGTCTGGTGACCAATTCTCCTGGGATGACGTTTTATTACGGAAGGATGGCCGATTGTGCGTCCTTTGTGCGGGTAAATTGCGAGAAGAATTGTTATATGAAGCACACTTTACAAAGTACTCAATTCACCCTGGGAGCACAAAGATGTACAAGGACATGAAGAAATTGTTCTGGTGGCCTAGTTTAAAGAAGGACATAGCCGAGTATGTGGCTAAGTGTCGTACTTGTTCTTTTCTAAAGGCAGAGTGTCAACGGCCTAGTGGTTTCCTGAAATCATTGCCAGTTCCGTAGTGGAAGTTTGAGGATATTTCTATTGATTTCGTGCACGGATTGCCGAGATCTCAACGTGGCAATAACTCAATCTGGGTGATTGTAGACCGGTTGACAAAGGTGGCTCACTTTCTACCGAACAAGCGTGACGATTCAGTGGAAATGTTGGCAAAGCTCTATGTGGAGCAGATTATTCGATTGCACGGTATTCCCCGAAGCATCGTCAGTTACCGTGATGGGAGATTTACTTCAAAGGATTGGAGGCTAATTCATCAGCTGTTGGGCACGAAGTTAGCATTCAGTATGGCCTTTTATCCGCAAACAGATGGCCAAACTTAACAAACCAACAAAACAATGGAGGATATGCTCCGTATGTGCGCCCTGGACTTTGGTAAGAAATGGGAAGATCATCTTGTTATGGTTGAATTTTCCTACAATAATAGCTACCAAGCGAGCATCGGCATGACACCATTTGAAGCTCTGTATGGTCGCAAGTGCCGTACACCGTTAGCTTGGGCAGAAATTGGCGAATCCAAACTTTTGGGACAAAAGGCAGTCAAGGATGCTAACTCAACAATATGCCATATTCGAGAGAGACTACTAATAGCCCAGGATCGGCAAGCCAAGTATTACAATGCTAAGCACCGGAACGTGGAGTTCGCGGTGGGTGACTGGGTCTATTTAAAGATTAAACCCTTCAAAGGCGTATCTCGGATTCGGCGGTTGAAAAAGCTAAGTCCGCGATACCTTGGTCCGTTTGAAGTGGTGGAGCGAGTTGGGGAAGCTGCCTATCAGCTAGCTCGTTCATCGGAATTGGGAGGAATGCATGATGTGTTCCACATCTCGGTACTATGAAAAGCATTCAAGGATCCAGCTCAAGTGATTGAGAATGATTGGGTGCCGGTTGAGTATGGGCTAACGACAAAGGTGAGGCCCATTCGGATCGAGGATCGAGCCGAGAAATAGTTGCGGAATAAAACGATCGGGATGGTCAAAGTCCGGTGGGACAATTGTGGCCTAGAAGAGCTAACATGGGAGCGGGAGCAGACCATGCGAGACGAGTTTCCCGAGTTATTTTCGTAACCTGTTCGCTCATTTGTATATGTGATAGAACATATATGTCTCTGATTGTGTTATGTTGTTATCTCCCTGCTGCCTTCAAATTTCGGGACGAAATTTTATTAAGGATGGGAGGATTGTAACACCCCAGAAATCTCAAAAAAACAAAAGTGGGATTCAGGCAGGCTGACACGGCTTGAGACACGGGCGTGTCTCAGGGCGTGTCAAGTGTATACGGCCTGGGACACGGGCGTGTCCCTATGCTCGACGAGTACTCGAGCCCTGATCGTCGAGTGTGGAACACGGCCTGTGACATGGGCATGTCACAGGGGCGTGTTTGGCATACGGCTAGGGATACGAGTGTGTGCCTTAGCCGTGTCCTGCTCGGGTAATTTTGGAGATCGTGTTACAGGGGTGACACGGCCAAGTACACGGCCGTGTACTGTGTGACACGGGCGTGTCAGGCTTGACACGGGTGAGTCAATTCCCGTGTTCTGGTTTATTTCAAGTCGGTTGTGCACCGCTTCAGGAATACGACCTGTGACACGGGCGTGTCACAACTCGTGTTCGGCCGAGGAAATCAAATTCAGGACTGATCAGAGCCATTCATTTTCTTTGACCATGATCCAATGGTCTGGGCTCTTCCCTGGGTTGATAAGGCCGGGATTGAAGAGGAGAAAGCTCATTTGAGTTTCATCTTTCTCTTTCTAAAGTTAAGAGAGAGGGGAGAGCAAAGCAAGGAAGAAGAAGAGGAATCCGGCCGCCGGTGGTGCTGCGGTGTTCCAAATCGCGAGCCCAGTTCGGATTTACGAAGGCAATGCTGCTACGAAGGCTTTCATCCTTCTCAATTCTCTCCATGGCTCCGAGGCGAATTCATAGGGTAACGATTTCCATCTTGGACATGTGAAGTCCTACTTTCCTGCATTTGCATAGGGAAAAGCCGTCCCCGCGAGTGTGCGGTGGGTTGTGGTGTCCCTTGGGGTAGATATGTGAAGTCCCCCTTGTTAGAGTCCGGAATTGGAGTACGGATCTAGGCATGCTGTGTGAAGCCCAGCTGGACGTGTTGGTCTTGATTGGTGATGCTTGTTTCCATTCAGAGGAATCTCCGAGAATTTGATTGTTTGTGTGTAATCTGTGGTGCATACCTGTTGCTTGGTGCAGCAGGACGTACTGGAGGAAGTCCAGGAAATTGTGAGAGTTGGGTTCAACTCTTATGGACGTGAGTTGCCACTTTGTGTGAGGTTGGGCCGTTGTGCTGCAACTGTATATAAAGGGCTTCATGTCAAACGGGAAAGGTAAAGCTGTACCCGCGTCAGGCAAGCCTTACGTCTGACGATGTGAGCAACGGGATAGGCGGATATGTACCCGCATTATGGTTGTCTAACCTTGGGTGCTTAAGGCCCTGTTAGGATCACATAGCGAGAGTCGACGGCTTGCGTGCCGATCATGACTAGAATGCTCATTGGTGGGATCCGGTGTTTCCGGTACACCCGAATGTGTCCTGAGTGCACGGAGCGTCGGGTCGTCGTGCCGAAGTTTGTGATATGTATTGACTGTGTGGTCGGGCAAGTCTTGCGTGGTTTGCTATATATATATCATATTGGAAAAAGCTATGCAGGGATAGAATTCTGCTGCCCCGTGCCAGGGGCAGGGTCGTTATAATTGGTCAGCTGAATGCTGACCGTTTCCCTGTTTGCCACTGCTTGGTGGATTTGTTCTTGAAGGTGCTGGAGGTGCTGGTCCGAGCGGGACTTAGCGGGCTGAAGCCCAAGCTGCATTGCTGCCCTCGAAGGCTTTGTTTTGTTTCTTCTTGTTCATGTGTGGCCGGCCTGCGTGTCGATGTCTATAAACCACACCTTGTTAAGAGAAATTTGTAAGGCCTTAAGGCCAGATACTTTGGTTGTATACATTCCTATGTTTTAGTGGACAGTTCTTGCTTTGCTTGAGTTTAAGTTTTTCAACCGTGAAGCTTTCGCTAGATTGCTCTGTGTTAGGATGCATTGGTTTTGATATTATTTCGTAGCGTCTCCGCCTGTTTGTGGAATATGGTGTGGGGCCCCGGCCGGACCCTCTATTATATTCTTCTTAACGGGTAGAGGTGTTACATCTTATGCCCAAAACCGCCGCCTTACGGTGACACTAATATATAGGCTAGTCGACACTACAAGACGCCGATCCAGCCGGCTAGTATGATCATTTACCTGTAGGCCAATTGAGAATAGAAGTACAATAAGAAGCTAGCAAGTCCACAAGTCATAGCAATAACATCATATATATATAATGAAAAGGTATAATTGTCCACACTAGTACAAAAAGAGAGAAGGGCTTATGCCCATACATGCCAAAAAAAGAATAGTAAATCTCTCTCTCACAACAACACTATGCGGAAGAAAGCTCTAAAAAAGCACACTCGTCATCACTTGACGCTGAGCTATGGTAGTAGTACGTGGTATCTTCTCCTCAATTAATGCCAACTCATCCTGCTGGTCGAACTGGTGCTCCAGCTCCTCGAGGTCCTAAAATGATACGGTCACAAACGACCGTTAGTGAAAAGACTAAGTCATTTTGTCCTTGCCTCACCCCCGCGACTCGTAGGCACCGATCGGGAGGACGACAGCGGAGGAAAAAAAGCAATATCAAAATGGAAGCAGGTGACGGTGGATCTATTCTATCATGGATATATTTCTAACTGTTATGTCATTACATTAGCAGTTCTATATATATATAGCACAAGTAATGTAAGTAAAGCTGTACTAAAAGAAGTGTAGTAAGTAAAGTAGTACTGAAAAAAGTGCAGTAAGTAAAGTAAAGAAACTTAGCAGAAAGTAAACTATCTACCGCTACACTAACATTACAGGAGTAACTTAACTTATATGAATGCCCATATAAACTTATAAGTTACGGTTCCAGGAATTATAACTTATTATATAAAAGAGCCCATACTAATTTATATGATAAGGATCTGCAGTGCATATGATCTAGGTATGTATGCATGCTATGTTATGTTATGCGGGTTATGTATCATACAAGTGCAACTCACAGACACGACTCTGTGATCACAGACCTTTAGTTCTCAATTTTTTAAGTTAGCTGAACTCTCTGGTACAACCATTGTGGCTACGGCAGCAGTGGAGCGGGCGTCTCCACTTCCTAGTCACCATACACACTACCAGGCCTAGATCCTTCGTACGCCTTTATACACGTCCGAGGTGTACTCTAGAGTCTCTGCATATTAATTTGCTGGCAAATCCACAAGTGTTTTTAGTCGGGGTGTGAGTTTTCAGGGATCATCCTCCAGACCGTAGTACAAATAACCTACTATCCCCACAAACCCTCACACCTCACCTGAGTCACCGTACTACCATCGGTGTGACGAATGGCCTAAACAGCATGACCCGCCACTAATATGTTATATTCACATGCAAGTTATTTTGAAAACCGAGGCTTGAGCTCGCAGGACCAACCCGTCCTAAAGTAACCACCCGAGCCTCCAGCTCGCAGAACTAAACCCGTCCTGGTATCAAACATCTTAGACTCCAGATCGCAGGACTAAACCCGTCCTGTATCCAAACATCCGAGCCTCCAGCTCACAGGACTAAACCTGTCCTATATCTTCATCCGAGCCTACAGCTCGCAGGACTAAACCCGTCCTGAATCCCTTCAACCCTATACAGATGAGTTTATCACATCGTTCCCTTATCCTATCAGACTAATCTTGTCTAATTATAGTTATACATTGCATTTTAGGGTTAATCCTTGGACTACCTAGGGCATGCCTGGTGAAGGGCTGTTGAGGGCACTAGAAACTACAATGGGCTGAAGCCCAAAGCTCCCTTTCTCAAGGACACTTACTTATATTAATGTCTACTTATTTTTAATACCCCAATCTCGTTATTAATCTTGAGTAAACCTAATGACTTAAGTTACTAATTGGGAGAGCAACGATCTTTTGTCGGGCCCCGTTATAATTGTTCTTTTTGTGGCTCGCACTCTATCACTCATTACTATATAGTGACATACTCATGACACAAAGCTGGGTTTCAACTTCCCAATACATCTCTCAATCCAACCACCTATAATTTCCCTATAGGTCATAGTGTTACACGTCACTTTTTACTAAGTGCATCCCATGATCTAATTCTAACCCATATGAGATGACTTCCAATTCCTTGGGCTAAAGGCCCCTAAATATTTATCATGGGCTTATCATGTGTATGAAGTTGACCATTTAGAATTTCATCATTTTTTTAAGTATTTAGGACCATAAATTAAATCATTTTATTTGGTGACCAAGGTCACTTTGAACATGAACTACTATATCCAATGGTCCATTATGTCTAGATAATTTATCTGGAGTTTATATAGTTAAAAATGGTTGTTCACCAAAGAAGCTAATTTTTCCACTTGATTTACCATTCATTTCTATTAATGATTATAATCACAATTATTCCATTTTCTAAATGAAGTACCTAAAATACTCAATGAAAAATTCATAGAAAATTACTAGTGATTAACATTGTCATAATAATACTTAAAACAAAATTTATACTTATAGCCAGTGATTTGACCTAACATAATTACATGTGAACATTATTTCAAAAATGGCATTACTAAGGTTTTTAGCACAATTAATCATCCAAATATTCTTAAATAATTCATAGGGAATTATATCTAAGAAATAATAGTCTATACATTTTCCCATAATTTTCCAAACATTATTACCCCTACTTTTAATTTAAATCTCAAAAGGAAAAAATTGTAAATATACTCAATACAAAAGATAGAGTTCTCAAAATAGCTTATAACTTTTTCCAGAGATGTGAAATGTCCTATTAGGGCTTGAAACAAAACATTAGAATTTTCTAAGGTTAGTAGCCCTACTTCTCATTTTTAATTCTAAATGATCTAATTTTCCAATGATTTAATTTAATGGGATATTTGATCCCAAAAATTTCAATCATTCTATGAGAAATGTATTTCATCCCTATGAGCCTCTATCTTAAATCCCAAGGACATGCATTGGGCCTAATGAGCCGATAACCCATTTTCCAATTTTTACAATTGGCACTCCATTTGCAAATCTACCTCAACCACGTATGAGGGATTTCCCAACATGCAGAGGTCCAAATGGTCTTAAACTTTTACCATGATCATATGATAACACTAGAGCCATGCCACCCAAATTTGGGGGTATTTGGAGTTGTAAATCTCCCAAGATTACAATTATTTAATAAATCCAATTTTGACTAAAACTATAGGAAAATGTCTTCCAAAAATTCTCATTTTTGGAAATAGTCTAAGTATGGTACACACACATGCTTGAACTAAATTTGACTGCATGTGGTCTTATGGATTATCCTAGGCAACCATTTGATGTGCTGCCATAGTATAGGAGCAGTCCTAGGAGAATGACCCTACAAGGAGCTACATTGCCCCAAATTGCAAGTTTAGGGTGTTAAAAAAGGTAAGACTAGGGATACACTTTCTATGTTGAATATTTACTCTGAATATGCCACTACAAGGCCTAAAATTATCATGAAAGTTGTTATTTAACATGTTATAGAGATACACATAATAATAATACTATGCTATAGTTTATAAGATTTAAATCGACAACATCCATGCATCTTCCTCCTCCAGCCGATGATCCAGATTAACCTCGTCTATACAAAATTTAAACCTTATTTTCTGGCCATTGGGCCACTGCCACCGCCGACTATTATCACCACCACCTCCGTTGAGGTGGCGGCTGGCGTTTTTCGGCGACATGGCTGCCGGAGGAGACTCCTCCGGCGAACCCGAGCAAGAATAAAAACTCGTATTTATCCCTCTTTCTCAAATGGCATTTGGTTCAATTGAGCCCGATATCTCTCCTAGTGGATCTAGAAGACTAGCACAAATGGAGGGGAGGAGAAATGGACTTGGATGTGAGCTTGGCATCAGGTATGGTAGTGGTGAGCCATGGCCGACCCTTGCTCCGGCGAGTTAGCTCGATTTCTGGTTTCTCTAGCAAAATCTTAGCTCCAGTAGTCATTTTACACACCTCTGGGCTCAATGAAGATGATGGAATCCTTGGTAAGGAGTGGGAGTGATGGCTAGTGTTTCTTGTCTCTTCCTTTTTATAAGAAGAATTAAGGCTTAAGTTGTTTGCCATGTGTCAGCCTAATGTTGTACCACCAATTAGTTTTAGTTGCTTTGCCACGTGTCACCTTAGTATTTGACCGACAATCATTTCTTTAAATAAGTATTCTTGAGAAGATCAATGTATTAAATAGGTTGTTAAAGAGATCGGGTTCAAACGTGCCATCAACACAAATCCCGAAAATCCGGTTCAGTCATACAGGTGAACCAGACCGAAAATAATCTAAGTCCAAAAGCGTTGAGTCGTGTTGAGACCACTCAACGCCGCGTTGAGTATACTCAATGCCAACAACATTAAGAATATCTCTAAGTCAACAGCATTGAGGTCATTGAGACCACTCAACGCCGCATTGAGTCAACTCAACGCCAGCAGCATTCAGAATATCTCTAAGTCAACAACGTTGAGTGGCACTGAGACTACTCAACATCGCATTGAGTCCACTCAGTACTAATAATATTCAGAATATCTCTAAGTCAATAACGTTGAGTGGAATTGAGACGATCAATGCTGCGTTGAGTCCACTCAATGCCAATAGCTGTCAGAATATCTTTAAGTCAAAAGCGTTGAGTGTCATTGAGAACACTCAATATCGCATTGAGTCCACTCAATGCAAATAACATTCAGAATGTCTCTAAGTTAATAATGTTGAGTGGCGTTGAGACCACTCAACGTTGCGTTGAGTCCACACAATGCCAACAATATTTAGAATATTTCTAAGTCGAAAGCGTTGAGTGGCCTTGAGACCACTCAACACCGCGTTGACCTGCATTGAGACCACTTAATGCAACATTGAGTCCACTCAATGCCTATAGTTTCCAGAATATTTTTAAGTTAAATTCGTCGAGTGGCGTCGAGTGCACTCACACACGCGATGCTTTGTCGAATGGCGTCAAGACCACTCAACGCCTGTAGTTTCCATAATATTTTCTAAGTTAAAGTTGATTGAACCCTAAAGTGGGCCCTATATTAATCCACCCTAACTCCCTGGGTAAAACCTTATCTAACCCCATTCACTGACCGCATGTTCTACCCTTATCTAAGTTAAGGGTTTAGAAGGAAATACGATGTTTCACACACACTGATGTGTCATCTGTAAGTCTTGGATGAAGCTTGAACACTACACTCATAAGCATGATAAGAAGTATATATGGCATATTATGTAGTATGGGATGCATAATATGTGTCTGTATATGGATCCTTGTAGGAGGAAACATGTGACTGTTATGTAGTATGGGATGCATAATAATCATCACATGAATACCCATTATATTTTACCTTTTCATTACATGCTATATTTTGTAGTATGGGATGTGTAATATTTCATGTGTATGCCGCTCATAACATGCATTAAGGCCTTTATTAGAATGTATTGCACAATATACATAAGATAACATAGCATTAGTACACGTGCTAAGCTAAGATTTACATGATGACATACGTACACACAAGGATTTAAACCATAAAGAATAATAATTCATGCATTTATAGTTTATGCACATGAGTAAATAGGATGACGGTATATCATCCTATGTTTAAACATAACATTATTTATAAAATCCCAGAGCAAGTTAGCAGTATGAGCAAGTATCAATACATGTATAGTCTGAACTAAGTTGGATAATTCTAGCATTAAGCTAGGTTTTGATTAGTTGTTCATTGTATTATTACGATGCCGCCTAAGTGTGTTGCGACGAGGTCGACTTCCCAATCTTAGGGAGAGTCATCAGGTGTGTAGAGTGAGGCTGTGATTGAAGGGCTGCGGCAGAGCAATGAGGCTCTGTCTAGGCAGATGGTTCAGATGCAATTGCAAATTCAGGCATTGCTGACTGTCAATTAAGTAAAACAACCTAGAGTGCAAGACCATATCGTGGGTCAAGCCGTTCCTATTCCTCCTGCTCTGTTGGTGCCTCAAGTTTTGTTTCAACCAGAGGTGAATTCCATTTTGCATTTTCAGCGATTAGGACTTCCTACCTATGATGGTAGAGCCTACTTTATGGCATTGGATTATTGGATCATTGCGATCGAGGAAATATTCTCGTATTCAGGAATACCTACTGACCAAAGAGGGATGGTTGTCGCGTACCAGCTAAAGGGTCTTGAGAAGAGCTGATGGTTAAGGGAAAAAGAGAACCTTATAGATGGATGTTCGTGGGACTCTTTCAAGGAGTTGTTGCTGAGGAAATTTCTACCGTCGGTCGAGCAAGACTGTTTGATGAACAATTTTTCAGCATCTGAAGCAGAGAAAACTCACGATAAATGAGTATGAGATAGAGTTCATCAAGTTGAGTTGGTTTGCCCCGGATTTGGTAGCCTCTGAAGCTAGCATAGTAAAACATTTTTTAGGTGGTCTTAAGATTGACATCCAGTAGTTGGCTAGCACTTATGGGTCAGAGAACTATGCAGAGGAAGTAGAAGCTACCATGAAGGTCGAAGCTATTGATAATGACAAGAATCGAGACATGCAAATGACAAAGGACAAGAGAAAGTCTGATGGTTGTAGAAGCTCTCGGGAATTTGGCCCTGCTCCGAAGAAAGGAAGAAAGGAGGTGTCTAGTTTCTGCGGCAGATCAGGCCATCCGTTCAAAAAGTGTTTCAAAAGGTTGGGAGCTCAAAAGCAACAGCAACTGCATGCAATTTACAACACTCCCAAAGGGGATTTGGTTTGTGGTTTGTGTAAGAGAAAGGGGCATGATGCTGCCTATTGTTGGAGTGTGGATAAGGTCTGTTTCCATTGCAGACAGAAAGGGAATTTTAAGTCGTGGTGCTCGCGATCTCAACCCCCGCTGCAGCTAGTTCCACTTCAAGCCTTGCCGCCGCAACTTATGGATAAAGGGAAGGGCAAGTTGAATGTGGTGACTTTGGAAGATGCGCAGACATCCACCCAAGTAATCTCAGGTTAGATTCTAATCTAGTTCTTAGCTCATAGCTTTAGTTTCGATAATGGTCAATTAGTTACGTATGTAATTTTATAGGGAGGTTTAAGGTCAAGAATCGTTGGGCGCGCATTTTGTTTGATTCTAGTGCTACCCACTTATTTGAGGCTAGGAATTTAGTAGAACATCATCGTCTGACTCTTGATCAAGTTGGTTATTCGATAAGCATTAAGTTTCCCTCTAGTGAATTGAAGGTGTCAGACCACGGTATCCAGAGTTATCATATTCTTTTAGGCAATTTTCTAGCTTTTGCTGATCTGAATGTGTTAGAACTAGAGGACTTTAATGTGATTCTGTGCATGGACTGGTTGTCCAGATATGATGCGGTTATCCAATGCAAGGTTAAGCATTTGTACTTCAATATGGACAATGGTCACCCCAGGAGTGTGTTTGGATTTCCGTGTTAGGATTCCCCAATTATTTCTGCGGAATGTGCTCGGAAGCTTTTAGATTCCGGTTGTTGCGCTTATTTGGTTTCTATTTTGGAAGTCATTAGTAGTTTTCCGCGTGTTGAGGATGTTTCTGTGGTGCGAGAGTTTCCTGATGTTTTCACAGATAGTCTTCCTGGTCTTCTGTATGAGAGAAATGTGGAGTTTGTTATAGATCTGGAGCCGGGTAATCGCCCTATTACTAAGGCACCGTACCGTATCGCCCTCGCGTGAGCTGGAACAGTTGTGTACCTAGTTAGATGAGTTATTGTAGTGTGGATTCATTTGTCCAAGTTCTTCTCCGTGGGGTGCTCTTGTCTTGTTTGTTAAGAATAAGGATGGATCTATGAGGCTGTACATTGATTATAGGGAATTGAATAAGGTGAGTATCAAGAACAGGTATCCCTTGCCACAGATAGATGATTTATTTGATCAGTTGTATGGTAGTACGGTGTTTTCGAAGATTGACCTTCATTCGGGCTACTATAAGTTGAGAATCTGTGAGTCGAATGTTCCGTGCAATGCTTTCCGTTCTCGGCATGGGCATTTTGAATTATTGGTGATGTCCTTTTGATTGACAAATGCACCCTCTGCCATCATGGACATGATGAATAGAGAGTTCAAAGATTTTTTAGACCAATTTGTTGTTGTTTTTATTAACGATGTTCTGGTTTATTCTCGAAGTGTAGAGGAGCATGCCTAGCACTTGCATTTAGTTCTGTCCGCTTTAAGAGAACATAAGTTGTATGCAAAGTTGATTAAGTGCGAGTTTTGGCTACCTTAGGTGTCCTTTTTGGGTCATGTGGTCAATAAGGATGGAATTTCTGTTGACCCAGAAAAGATAGCCGCCGTTATGGATTGGAAAAGACCTACATCACCTAAAGAGATAAGAAGTTTTCTAGGGTTGACAGACGATTATAGAATATTTATGGATGGATTCTCTATGTTGTGTGCACCTTTGACTAAACTTACGCTGAAGAACATAGCTTTTGTGTGGAGCGATTAGTGCAAAGAAGCCTTTCAGGAGTTGAAAATGAGATTGTGCACTGCTCTAGTGTTATCTTTGCTGCCGAAGAGTGGAGTACGTTATTTATGTGGATGCATCGCACGCTGGGCTTGGTTGTGTTTTGATACAAGAAGGAAAAGTGATTGCGTATGGATCAAGGCAGTTGAAGATTCATGAAAGAAACTACCCTGCTCATGACTTGGATTTTGCGGTAGTGATTTTTGCCCTGAAGTTATGGGAACATTTATTGTATGGCGCCTTGTGCAAGATTTACATGGATCATAATATCTTTAAGTATTTCTTCACTCAAAAGGAGCTGAATTTGCACCAACATAGATTGTGGGAGTATGTCGCTGGTTATGATGTTGATATTCTATATTATCCAGGCAAATATAATGTGGTAGCCAACATCTTGAGTAGAAAGACCCCAAAGATCATTAACCATTCTGTGGAATCTTTGGTGGAAAAATTTTTATTGCTGGGTATTTCTGTTGGGAATAGCATTTTGCAAAGCAACCTGGAAGTGGGAGAGCCTTCTTGGATTATGATTACAAGGCTACATCAAAAGGACAACCCTGATTTGTAGCATATTCGTAGTTGAACTGAAAAAGGGGAATTACCAGACTTTTCAATCGATGATGTGGGTACTTTGAAGTACCACGGGAGGTATTGTATTCCCTCTATTAAGGATATTCGAGCAATGTTGTGTAGTGAGGCACGTGGTTCTAATGTTTCCTACAACCCTGGTTCTACAAAGATGTATAGAGATTTGAAACATATCGTTTGGTGGTATGGGATGAAGAATGATATTGCCAAGTTTGTGTCTGAGTGTCTTACTTGTAAGCAAGTTAAGATAGATCATAGACGACCGAGTGACAAGCTGACGCCTTTGGATATTCCAAGTTGGACGTGGGAGAGTATTTCTATGGACTTTATTACAGGTTTGCCGAGATCTCCCCGAGGACATGATTCTTTTTGGGTCAAAGTTGAAAGACTGACGAATTGTGCTCACTTTGTGTCGTTCAAGATTGATTACTCCATGAAGAAGATAGTAGAGTTGTACTTGGAAGAGGTCATTAGTTTTCACGAAGTACCTGTAAGTATCGTGTAAGTTCGAGATTCCAGGTTTATGTCTCATTTTTAGAAGAGTTTACAGGAAGGGTTGGGTACCGACCTCAGATATTCAACCGCTAATCATCCACAGACTAATGGTCAGATGGAGAGAGTTAATCAAATTTAGAAGATATGATCAGATGTTACATCTTGGACCACGAAGGAGCATGGGACGAGCAGTTTAGATTGATGGAATTTGCTTATAATAATAGTTATCAGGAGAGTTTGCAGATGGCCCCCTTTGAGGTTTTGGGTGGGAGGCATTGTCGAACCGCTTTGTTTTGGGCTGAAGATTATAACACCCCAATATATCATTGGACTGTAGACTGATCAACATGGCCTGGGACACAAGCGTGTCGAAGGACATGTCCTACTTTGTGTACTCGAGTGGGTCTGAGTGGGTCTCGAGTGGGGCACATGGTCTGTGACACGGGCGTGTCCAGGGCAATGTCCTGTTAAGGTCGACGAAATGCACTCGATGATTCTTGAGAGGCAAGTCATGTTGGGAACACGTCCTGTGACACGGGCATGTCAAGGGTCGTGTCTTTCTCTAAATTTAGGCAGGTCTGTGTGGACTGATGAACACGGGTTGGACATGGGCGTGTCCGAAGCCGTGTCTGGCACACGGCCTGTGACACGGGCGTGTCACATGGCTATGTCCTGGTTTTGAAGAGTTGATTTCTTTGTCGCTTAAGGCACACAGACTGAGACACGGGCGTGTCACAAGCTGTGTTCGGCCCAGGAAATTGATTTTCAGGGCGATTCGTGGCTGTTTATTTCCTTCAATTAGGATCCAACGGTCTAGAGATCTTCCTGCTGATATAAGGCTGGGAGTTGAGGGATAAACTCTCATTTATCTCAAGTATTTCTCTTTCTAAAGAGTTAGAGAGTGGGGAGAGCAAGGAAGGAGGAATCCGGCTGCCGGTGGAGCTTAAGATCCCCAAAACAGAAGCCGAGTCCAGATCCGTGGAGGCAAGGCTGTTACGGTGCTTTTAATCTGGCTAGTTTTCCATGGCTCCAAAGAGATCATCAAGGGTAACGATCTCCTTCTTGTACAAGTGAAGTCCTCCTTTATGCATTTGCATGGAATTCTCCACCAAGAGATGGAAAGCGTTAGTGATTTTAGCGGGTTGATCGTTGATATCCCCGGTTGAGTATGCATCTAGATCCGGAAAAATGTAGTATGGAATAGGCATACTGTGTGAAGCCCATCAGGACGGTTGGTCTTGATTGGTGATGTTTATGTTGTGAACCGGAGAAGACTCCGTGTATGAAACGAGTAATTTACGAAGTTTGTGAGGATGCCTATGAATTGTGAATACTTCAAAAAAAATCCAGGAAGCTCTGTGTGAGCTCTGTGTGTTATGTGCGCTGCATGCATTATATGTTATGCGTGAGCTGTGTACTGAACAGGAAAGGGAAAGCTGACCCACGTCAAAATGTGCGCTATTGACGAGTTGAGCAATAGGAAAGTGCTGACCTGTACCTGCGTTGTGAGAGATCGATTGGTGGAAATGAAATGGGGGGCTGCGGGCCAAATCCCGGGTTGTTACACTACTGTGGTGGGTCGATCTAGAATGCTCGATTATTGTCGTGAGGATAACACCTCTGATTGGGATGGGCAAGGGGGTCTCCATCATGCGTGTTGTGGTAGACTAATACCCCATAGCTAACAAGTTAAGAACCTCTAATCGGTGGTGATACCAAGGATAATTCGGTACACCGTAAGCGTTCCCTGAGTGCACGGAGCGTCTGGCACTGAGGCCTGCGTTTGTGATGATGTTGTGCGTGAGAGCACTTATTGTGATATATAAATTTATATGTTGTGATTGCGATGCATGCAGGGAAGGAACCACTGCCCCGGGTAAGGGGTATGGTCGTTATAATTGGTCAGCTGAATGCTGACCGTTGCTTTATTTATCACCCTTGGGGTGGATGTCCATATGCATGTGCTGACGGGCTGAATAGGATTTAGCAGGTTGAAGCCCTTATTGCTTGTAGGCCCTTGAAGGCCGTGCGAAGAATTATATTTTCATGTGTGGTCGGCCTGCGTGCCAATGTTTGAAATCACACTTATAAAGAGAAACATGTAAAGCCTTAAGGCCATGAGCATTTGTGTTTCTATACATTCCTGGTTATATATATAAATGTGTTATTTATATATTTAGTGGACATTCAATATGATGAGTTCTTGCAAGTTAAAATCTTCTGCTAGAATGCTCTGAGTTAAAATATGAGTAGAAAGTAATTTTTATATTCATACGTGATTCCGTCGTTTGTTTGTGAAATATTGCGTGGGGCCCCGCCAATCCCTCAGTTATATTCCATGTGACAGATGGAGGCGTTACAAAGTTGGTGAAAGACCATTGTTTGGTCCAGAAGCTTTGGAAGAGATGAATACTTCTCTGACTCATATTCGAGAGAAGCTTCATTTAGCCCAGGAGCATTATGAGAAGAACGCTTATCGACGAAGGGTTAATATGGAGTTCATAGTTGGGGACATGGTAGTACGGTTGTTGAACACATCGAAGTGTCAGCTTATAGGCTAGATTTGCCCGCTAATTTTCCTGGTGTGCACGATATGTTTTATATGAGTCTGTTGCGAAAATGTGAGCTTAGTGACAGGCATGTCCTTGACTCAGTGCCCTAGTTGAAGTATAATATTTCTTATGTTTAAGTGTTTGTTTGTATTCTAGATACTCAGGATCGGGTGTTGCGAAGGAAGACTATACCCATGGTCAAAGTTCTTTGACAAAACCGAGACGTTGAGAACGCGACTTTGGAAGCTTGGAAAAATCATTAGCCTTGTCTATAGCTTGAAAATTCTCAAAGACAACTTAGAGAGGAAACTGATCAAGGTGTTAACCTTTTAATGACCAACCTCCCTCTGATACCAATTGTAACTGTTAAGTTGTCAACCTAAATAACCTAGAGGGGGGTGAATAGGTGAATTGTGCGTGTAAATGCGGAATAAAAATTTTAAAGAACTTGCACACACAATCAAGAAATCACAGACGAGAAGAAGATTTATAGTTGTTCCCCAACCTTGGGTACGTCAACTTTCCCTCACCGATCTAGTAAATCACTAGATTCGGCTACTCCACTATCTCGGATTAAAAACCAATCCTACGCCTCGGAACCAAGTTCCTACAATCTTGATCCAAAAGGGATCTACACTCGGAAGATGAAAACTTCCTACAACTCGGAGATCAATCTCCTACAAAATTTACAAAGAGATTTGAAAAAATACAAACAGAAATTTGTCTCAGATCTGGAAAAATTAAACTCTAGGTCTTCTTCTTGAACTTGCAGCTTTTTCAGAAAATGTTGAAGAATAGTTGAGAGATCTGATCTGAGAAATTTTAGACCTGCTCGATCAAGGAGAAGATGAAATATTCTTGAACATCAAGCCTTTCTTGATCAAAAACAGAAGTGTCGATCTACACGTTGAGCGGCGGTGGCGGCTGAAACTTCTGTTCTTCTTGGAAAGAGACGACCGATCACAATAATTGAGAAATATGATTTTTCGCTTAGGGTTAGACTTGATGAAAAGACATTATATAGGATTTCCCCTAACGGTTAGAATTAACATTAATGACGACACGTGGACCAATCACAATGTCTCATTTGAAAAAACCGTCGATCTGTACTTAAGAGAAATTTTTAGAAAGATTGACCGCAGTTCTCGAGAAGTATGAATGAGTTCTCGAGAACAGGCTGACTTCTCGAGAACTAGACTTTTTGGACTTAAGTTAGTACTCGAGAACAAAAGGCGTTGAGTCTACTCGAGAAATATTACTCGAAATCCAAATCAAGTACTCGAGAACAATGCTGACTTCTCGAGAACGAGAGACTAAGTTCTTGAGAACTAAGATAGACTTCTCGAGAGAGGGACTTAGAATAATTTTGCGGCTATCTCTAACTACTTGAGAAATAAAGGCTGGGACTTCTCGATAACCTTAGACTGACTTTTCTACAACTATAAAAGGTTTCTCGAGAACTTGTCTCGGCTTCTCGAGAACTAGAGAAACTTCTCGAGATATGCTAAGTCTACTTCTAGAGAACTATCATGGACTTCTCGAGAAGTGGACTTAAAGAAATTCTAGACTTACAAAATTTTCTTTACTCTTCAAGAATCCAATCTTCATTCCTTGATCCAAGTGCTTGAATATGAAGTGTATCCCAATTGAGAGGCTACACAGGAGTCAACACCTTGGATCATACAGTGAGGTATTACACTGTATGGTCCTGCGTTCATGACCCACTGTAGACTGACATTGGTCTACACTTAGCAATGATAGTCTGCAAACACACAACTTAAACCAAGATATCAAATAAAACTTAATTCATCTTATTTCAAGGGTGACTTCATGCAAATCTGGGTTATTGTGGATGCAATACCCAACACTAGTACGATCTGTATTTGCGACTCCTTCTAATGAGTTTTGGAACGTAATCCTCATGATAGAAATAGTTGGTCTGTCATTCCTTCTCAAGCATGTGTGTAGGGTCTTTGACAGAGAAGTCATAGAATTCTTCAAGAATGCAAAGATAAGGCATGAAGTTACCATGATTAAAAGCAAGGTCAGAAATACGGTGGTTCGATTAAAAACATATTAACTTAATTGATTTTTACGGCTACCAGGGTTGAGAAATAAGAATTAATGAAGAGAGAGATTACAACAGGGCTCTGTCATTCAGTGGCCTAGCAAGAAGATCCACCTCAATTCGTTGGGAAGAAATGAATGACGAAGGAAAATTACTAACTGACATTATTGGAAAAGTTAAAATGTGCAAAACTGGTCTATATGATTATGTCTCTAGTGTAAGATCCCCCTCCCGGAACATAAGACACAGCCGAGGGGAGTCTTATGCCCATAATAACTGCCTTGCGGTAGCACCAACACTTGGGTCGACTTGTACCACAAGACGCCTATCCTGCCAGCTAAAACCAATATCATCATTGTTGGGTCCATTGCATACAATGTCCTATATTTGAAGAAGTCAAAAATGTCAATGAGCATACATAATGGTATATTTAATACATGTTCAAGTTCATACATACAGATTTATCCTATAACATTGATGGGACAGATAGCCAAAGTGGCTAAGTCAGGTAAACTCTTACCTAAGGTGTGGATAGACAAAAATCTGTCTAAGTCCACAGGTATTGAGTGAAGGCTACTCACTCAATGCTAGATTACATATAGCGCTGAGTAGAGCCTATATAGTCAAAGCCAAAGTAATGACAGGCTGGGAAAGTGGCTAAGTCCACAGGCGTTGAGTGAAGTCAACTCACTCAACACCATACAATAAAAAGATGTGAGACAGGCTAATGTTGTAATAACATAAGCAAAAATGTGCAGAAAAGTAGTTAAGTCCACAGGCGTTGAGTGTAGCTCACTCACTCAACGTCATAGCTTCATAATCATTGAGTATAGCTCAGTCAGTCAACGCCACAGAAAAATTGTGAATATTTACCAAATCCACAAGCGTTGAGTGAGGCAAGCTCACTCGACGCCATGTGATAATGTGTTGACTAATAATCAAAGGGAGAGATCTTTTTAGACAAATCAATTTGGCTAAGTCCAAATGCGTCGAGTGTAGCTCACTAACTCAATGCCAGATAATAGAAATATTTGTTAAGTAGTTTGGCGTTGAGTTGAGCTTACTTACTCAATGCCAAGTAGAAGAAAATTGGATAAGGAAAAAAACATTGAGTGAGGAATGCTCACTCAACGCTCTCAACGACAAGCATGTAGAAGTGGCTAAAGAATATGCAAAGGCAAAAAGCGTTGAGTGGAGCTTGCTCACTCAACGCTGTCAACACCAAGATAGACAGAATTTTGTCTAAGTGTTTTAGCATTGAGTGAAGCTCATTCACTCAACGCCTATTCTACTGATACTAGATTTTGGCTAAGTCTATAGGTGCTGATGTCAGCAAAATCGACAAAGTCAAATAATTTCAAATCAAGTACGTAGAAGCTACAGAACACGATAAAATCTGTCGAGAAGCTACTATACATCTTCTTCCGTTAAAGCAAGGTGCAAATGGAAGCTGCAGGTGGGGCCCACTGATCTCTAGGAGCTGTTGATCGACGAACTACAAAAGTAGGAGATGAGCCAAGAAGCAAGAGAACTTTAGGGCATTATCAATTTCAAAAGATAGCAGCCAGACTTCATCTATCTCGCCATTATTGTTGAGAAAGAGCTTTAAGTCTTCCTACAGGAACGAAAAGTTCAGTGAGGTGTTGCTTCTTCATCTGCTACAGCATAATCAGAAATGTTTCTGATAGAGGAAGAAAGTAGAGCCATCATTATCCAGCGGGCTCAGTTGGCTGTTTGAAGAACACAAGTTTACCTTCTTCTTTAGCAAGATAAGAATCTTCATTCTGAATTTCTTCCAGTAGAATTTCTACCTGCTGCTGTGAAGCAAGATAGTGCTGAGACAACTCAGCCCAATATTTTGACATAGATAAATTTCCCTGTGTCAAAACATTCAAATTCTCATCTCTTTGTAGTATCCAACTAGATCTAAGTTTGTAGGGCCACTGGCCTGAGGTAGGGCAAGATTGTCTGGGTATTAGGAGAGTGAAGCTCTCGGAGTTGTAGGATCCAACTGGATCTGAGCTGTAGGGCTACTTGCCATAGGTAGGGCAACTTGCCTGAGCTGTAGGAGAGTGTAACTATCTGAGGTAGGATCCTTTGGACCTAAGGTAGGGCAGTCCTCCCAGGTGTAGTGTAGGGCCTTTGACCTGAGGTAGGTGATCAACTGATCACTGAGTAGTAGGCCCTTGTGGCCGAGCTGTAGGTCTTGGAGGAGACTGAGAGATCTTGAGGGATCTGAGGTGTAAGCTCATTAGAGCAGTGTTTTTGAGAAGTGCCTTGACTAATAGGAAGTTGGTAAAGTGGGAGGAGAGTGGATGTACCCACAAGTTGGGGAACCAAAATAAATCAGTGTGTGCTTTTCTGTATTGTTGTATTTGTGCAGGTTCTTGAGAGCAAACTACTGCCAACACATTAAGAACTAAAGGAAAAATTAAAAAGAGAATAATAATAGTTAAACAACCTATTCAACCCCGAGATTGCAAGATAACGTGAAAAAAAAACTTTCAAGTGATATCGGAAGGAGGTTGCTAAAAAGGATCTAACCATCTGAGTGATTCTCTAAGGTAGCTACAAATAGTCCTTATTGGTTTAGGAGTTAACTACAAGCTTCTAGGTGCCATGAAGCTTTATATCTACAGGAAAGAAGGTTTTGGCATTTGGAAGGAAAGGGTTAGGCTATTCATGGAAGCAGATGACCCTAAAATCTTAATAACTGTTAAGGGATGACCTTTCATCTCTATGAAAGTGTCTGTTCTAGATGCAAATGTCCAGACACCCGAGAAATATTCATAGATGAAAAAAGATGAAGTCATTCTTGTCACAATGGACAAGAGGGCTCAGAACATCATTTTCAGTGCAATTGATGATTCTACCCTTCAGAATCTGATTCACTGCATAAATGCAAAAGAAATGTTCGACATTCTGGTGATCTACATGGAAGACACAAAGGAAGTCAGGGATGATAGAAAGTCCATGCTCAACAAGGAGTATTAAGCTTTCAGACTGTCCAAGGGAGAAGATGTAACATCCCTCAAACAATTAGACCCCTTGGAGTGGTTTTGTCATGACAAAGTCATGACAAAATCATAAGAAGCTCAAAGGACCAAGTGAACAAAGGCCAAGGTGAAGATCACCTTGGTCTGCCTATAACACAAACTCACCACCAAGCCTAGGGTTTGACATTTGGGCTTCAACTTGAATCCATGACCCCACCACAACACGCCTAACCCCTTTGGTGGTCAATAGGGTCACTAAGGACCCATTGGGGGCAATCAAAGTGGTCAAGTTTACCTAAGTCCACTGTAACCCTAAATGGGTCAAACTGGCCTACTTAGGGTCAATTGACCTTCCCTTAGCTAAGTGGACCACACACATGCCTTACTAAACCTAAAGTAAGGTCAATGGGTCACCAAGGACCCATTGGGGTCAACCTAAGAGGTTAAGTTGACCCAAGTCAACCCTAGTCATAAAGTGGTCAAAGTGTCGTAATCAAGGGGCAAGTGACCTCCAAGGTGCCAAGCCAACCCTACTCAACCCTTCCTAGACCTTAGGGGAGGACAATGTGTCACTAAGGACCCATTGGGGGCAACCCAAAAGGTCAAATTGACCAAGGTCAACTCTACACTAGTGTTAGGTCAAATTAGCTCAATTGAGGTAACGCAAGCTCAAACACAATCAACTTGGAATAAACCCAATTTTAATTAATAATATGGGTTAGTGGGCTGCCATTAGGCTAGAATGGTCATCAAATTCAGCCTTGATGATTAGGAGAGAGAAAAACTCCATTTCCACTTTAATGGAGGAGAGAGAAGGTGGAGAGCAAGAGCCATCCATGGCATAGGGATGCCAAGGGCCACCCTTTATTGCTGGTTTCAACTCTCCTGCGGAAGAGGAGTTTCTAGCTGTTTCCTGGCCTGGTTGGGCCCAAATTCACCCCCCAAGCCATGGCCAAAATAAGCCTTTAGTGGCCATTAATGGGCATGGCATGTTAGACCCTTCCTTTCCCCGCATTTGATGATTTTAAAAGCTTCCCTAAGTCAAGAGTAGCAGTTTCCACACTTTACTTGAAGGAACCAAGGCCTTTGACAGTGTTGTTGTAGAACACCCGACGGTGCCACCACCGTCCATAGAAACTCGACGATCGGCCCGACTCCAGCCCACCATTAAGGTCCTCCTCTACTCCTTCTATGGATATATCTTAGGAATCTTTCGGGATAAGTATCGGGCTAAATTGAGCCCGATCGGGTGGAGATTTCCCCTTGCTTTTTTCGAGAAAAATGAAGTGTCGGGTTCATCAAAAACGGCCCGTCCAGCGGCCGTGCCGCCTCCCAACGATAGACACCACCTCAACGGAGGTGGTGGTGGCGGTAGCCGGCCAGGGAGGTGGCTGGGTGGCCGGCGGTAGCTGCTGGAAGTTGCTCCAGGTCAGGCTAATTGTGGCTGTTGGCTGGAGGAGGAAGAAGGCTAGCAGCCGCCCATTCTGCTTCAAGATCTGTCCAGATCAAATTTTATTAATTTTATTATATGTATATTTTGTCACATAATATCAGTTAGATTAGGATTTAAATTAAAAATACTCAGAGGCCATTACAGAAAAGGTGGTCAACATTAAACTTGTAGCTCTATGAGTCTAGTTTATTTTAAAATTGATTTGAACTAATTTTGATTCAGGTCAGAGCTCAGCACCCAAAATGGTGTTGTCTATACTTAGGGCTAGTAAGAGATTAAAATGAGTTCCCCCACTTAAACACATCTCTAAATGACCAAAAATTTGGGCAGGGAGTCAATCTTATCTTTACCTAGGACATATCCCAAATTGTGAATTTTTGGAGAAAGATGTTCTATAGTTTTGGTAAAAATTTAATAATCCAAGCATAGTTTAATTAAGGGTTCTACTTACCTCACCGACCCCCAAAACATTGCTGGATGGTCTTAGGGGTCATCATGAGTCACTGGTTAAAATCTCAACCCATTTGATTATTAATTGATTGGGTTTTGATGTGACTAAAGTTTTGGCCCTTAAGGGTGAGTTTAGGGTTTAGGATTCTTGGGGCATGGAGGGGCAATTCCTCACCCAAAGGGGTTAGGGCACTGGCCAGAGTCCCAAGGTCATTAGGGCCACCCTCTATTAAAGTTTGGGGTGGGTTCAGGTAGTTGAGCCCTAGTGCCCAAGTTTAAGCCTTAGATTGAGCTTTTTAGGTTTTGTGAAGGACTTGGGGTATTTAGTCCTTATTTAGACTTGGGTTTACCTCATGGGTTTCTAGGGTGGAGTAATGCCCTAGGGATATTATAGGTGGTAGTTGGACTCTTGCACCCCACTTAAATAACTTTATGCCTAATTAGGCCCTTGCATCTTGAAGAATAATTTAGGGGTCCTAGGACCTTGGACTTCCATGGGATGATGGTAGAAGTCATTTTTATAATCATATTAATCTCTGGAATATTGCATATGTTGTTGGGATGAGTTTACAAGTAGGTTCCTTTGCGAAGTGCACTATCATGGGTTTTCTTGAAGAATTTATATATATGACTTTCTAACCTTGAAATTGCATGAGATTTAGTCAGTCATGTTTTAAGACCATAACAAAGGTCTAGAAATTTAAGTATGAATTTTAGATCAATAATTGCAGTACTTCATTCAAAACCCATCAAGTTGCTCACTCTATTATGGAATTTCTTATGAATTAACCTCTTAGTGGAAACTCATTAAATTTTAGTCAGAGGATCTTTTATGATATTATAAAGCTCTGTGAATTTTTATGGAATTTTTGGAAGTCTGCTTACAGGGGTTGCTTCACAAGGTGCTTGTTTCTAAGTAAAGTTAATTAATTTTATTTTGGTACCTAATGAGCTTGATAAATTATGATATTTGGTCAGAGGTCCTTTCTGGTAACCCTTAAGATTTAATAATTTTTTCATAATTTTTTGATGATAAATTTTAGTACTTCTTTCTTTACCCATAATTATTTGATTTATTATGGATTAATTATTTAGAGGATAACACATTTATAAAAATCTATGAAATTTGGTATTCACTGATATTTAGGTATCATTTAGTGTTCATAAATTTTGTATGGTCATAACTTAAGGAGATCTAGTACTTTATGTTCAAATCACCCATGGACTAACTTTTGAGAAAATTAAATAAATGCCAAATTATTTAGGAAAATCACAAGGTTCTGGAATTAGTCTAAAAATGTCATGGTAGACCCCCAATAAATATCTTACAGCTTTTGGATGAAAAATTAGAGTACCTCCTATCGTATACATCATATAGCTTAGATGGGTCTACATATAGTAAACTACAAAATTTGTGATAGGATGTGAAATGAACATAGGGTGTTGGGGTTATTAGATTACTGTTTATGGTGAAGTAGAAATGAGTTCATTATTAGGTGTCATGATGAGGAGTAGTGATGGGTTGACTTGTGTAAGTGGTGCTCGGGATTGACGAAGAATCGTCTTCCCTGTGGATAGAGGTGTCATAATACACTAGGGTTAGATCCAATATAATATTAAAGGGATCGAGGAATTTGGTAATAACCAATAATAGTAAGTACTTTGCGAAAGGGAACAATGAGCTTCAGTTACCATAATAGTTCTTAGTGCCCACGAGTGCCCTTCCCAGGGAATACCCTGGGCAGTCCAAGGTTAACGTAAACCATAAGAATAAATGTTAAAGAGCAATTATTATAACTAGTGATTCACCTTCACACACCCCATTGACCCGGGAGGTTTGTTTGTGGAGTTATCCGAGCAGTAGGCTCGAGGGTAGTTATAATGGATGGGTTAGTCCGGGGAGCCGATGGCTCGGGAGTTCTTGGATACATGAGCAAAATGTGGCGGGTCTTCGGTATTGGACTGTCATTCACACCGCCATCGATACACTTACTCGGCGGGTGTGGTTAACACTTTGCCAAAGGAAGTCTGGTGGATATGGCCATCATTAGTACGTGGTGACTCTGGGTTGTGTCCTTCCAGAGGTGTACGTTAGGGCTAGGCCTGGTGGTGTGGATACCCTCTTAGGAGTTGGGGCCCAACCTAATATCTCCGTTTGCTACTACGGAGGTTCCTGAGAGTGGAGCTAGCTGCCCAAATGAGGGGAACTAAAGGTATGTGCGCATAGAGTTGTGTGGGTATGTTGCACTACATGAACATAACAGTAAACCCACACAGCATGACGTACCATGACATGATCATTCAACCCTTACCCCTAACACATAAATCGGTATGTGACTTTTTATATGTTGGGTCTGGAAAAATGACCCCTTAGTTTATAAGCTTGTGTGGGCATGCTTATAAGTTATGGTTCTATTCCTATGGATATTTATTACCTGCCTTGCGATGCACTTTTTCTTTTATACTTATTGCTTACTATTATAGAACGGCTAGCTTGCACTTCTCTTCATTATTTTTATAACCATTATAAACAACTGCTAGAGTAGCTCCACCACCACCTGCTTTCTTTGTACTCCCCACCTTCATTACCTTACCTTTCTTTCTCCCCGCTCAGTGCCTAGGAGCAATAGGGGAGGGGTAGGGGATGATAGGGCTTAGTCTTTTTGACTAATGGTCGATGACCACAACATTTCAGGTGCTCCGGATTAGAGACATGGATCAGTAGGGGATACACCACCAGTGGAGTACGGTTCTCATAGAGTTGGGCCAGTCTAGCACAGGAGCACCGGCTACTGGCTCCGTGAGTGATTAGTTTACTTAGCTTCCGAGAGAGTTTAAAGTGAGGATTCGATGTACCGGGCTTGAGCCCATTTATATTTCTATGTACTGTTCTATTACAGTACTTTTATTATCTTGTGGACTTGATGTGATTTCTTCTATTTCATATTATATGTGATTATGAACTTAGTTTTATCTGAACTGTGTATAAGTTTCTTTCTCTTTGGTGATCGTATAGATCGGCAGGATCGAATTTTTGTAGTGGCGACCTTCCCGAGTGTCGGTGTCAGAGCAAAATGGTGATTCTGGGCATAAGACCTCGGTGGTTTAAAAGAAAAAAAGGTATTACAAGTGGTATCAGAGGAAAGATCGATCCAATGAGAAGAAGTCAACAAAAACCCTATGCCACCCTACGAGAGCTTAGTTTGCGGACAAACTAGCAGCGAAAACAATGGTGTGCCCATAAGGGGAATCACATGTAAAAGTCCACTTTGTTCATTAGTTCCACTTGTACATTATCTATTAATTTGAATTTTTTCCTTTGTAGCCTGCGATGGACCCTAATCCATAGCAGGGTACACCTCAGGCACAGAATATGGTTCCACCCCTGTCGACTCTGTCTCCGTTCCAGCAGATGGTGATGGGGCAGACACTGACGGCCATTTAAGAGGCCTTTATGACTCAGCAGGCCCCGACTCCATTGCCAAATCCTGGGGCCAACTGGATGAGTGCCTTTTGTGGGCTTTCTCCTCCATCCTACATCGGGAGGGAGTCAGTAGTCCGTACGGAGGAGTGGTCATACATCATCTACTAGATGCTGGCAGAAATTTGATGCCTGACAAAGGAGGCGGTTGCTCTGGCAGTTTCCTGCTTAGTGTCACATGGGAAGAGATGGTGGAAGTCACAGCTGGACACAACCTTTGTTGTAGTGGATTGCGCAGAAATATCCTGGGAGGAATTCATAGCAGCTCTACTAGAGCATTTTATACCTCAGTACGCGAGGGATGAATTGGAAGACAGGTTCCTGCATTTGAGGCAGGGAAATAGGACAGTGTTAGAGTACTACCGGGAGTTCACACATCTAGCCCGCTATGCGGACTCATATCAGTTGGACGATGCTGGCTATGCCAAGATGGTCTATAAAGGACTATATAATGAAATGAGACAGGCCCTCCTCTTCGTCTTTGATGGGAACCTGACCAGGATCTTTGAGATGGCCAAGAAGCGAGAGGCGGATAAGCTTACAGTCTGGGGCTGGAAGAGACCGGCTAACAACACAGTGATTGGTGGAAGGAGAGACCAGCCTAGAGGTCATTCCATCAGAGAAAGGAGGAATGAGGATCAACCCTGCCGAAAGGACAGGCAGGAATAGAGGAATATGATGGTATTGGAACCTCAGCCTTTATAGATACGAGAGATGCCAAGGATAGGGGAAACGACACATGTATGTTTTCAGTGCAACTAGCTGGGGCACTTCAAGAGGAACAGCCCTATGAGGGAAGCACCCCTACCAACACTTCAGGATGCCCCACCTGCTTGATAGTATGGTGGACGAGGACGCGACCGAGGACGTGGATTTTTAGGGCGGAGTCCGGAGGCAGGATAGAGGGAAAGTGTATGCCTTAGACCTGGCTCAGCCCTGGAACCCGGAGCAGGTGATAACAGGTACGCCAGTGATTTTAAGTTCTTTTCTTTCCTAAAAGCTAGAATCATTGGTATAGAATTGTTATAAATAGGAAAGAAAACCATAACTAGATTTCTAAGACATTTAACCACCTCAGACATAGTCTTCGTCAGCGGCAAGCCTGCTCATACACTGTTCGATACAAGTGCTTCACACTCATTCGTGTCAGAAGCCTTCGTGGAAGGACTAGAAGGCGTGGAACGATTCATACGCTTGACGATGATGGTGTGTCTACCCAACAGATCAAAGATATTAACCTCTGCCCATTGTAACATGGAGCAGAAATGGGCGGAAGGGCATTTGAAGCACTAGCGACGATCCTAAGGATGCCAGACTTCGACCTGATCCTGGGCATGACATGGTTACATTGGAACCATTCGCAGATCGAATGCTTGTTAAAGAGTATCACCTTGAGGCACGGGGACTCCTACGTCATCATCGAAGGTATTAGATCTACCTCCCACCACTTACTATCATCCGTACAGGCCGTCAAGGCCCACTTGCAGGAAGACGAGGTCTATCAAGTGTTGTTCGAGATGGAAGAGGCCAAGGATTCCATTCTTAGTATCCCGGTGGTACGGGATTTTGCTGACGTATTCCCGGAGAAGTTACCAGGGCTACCCCCGTATCGGGAGAAGAATTTCCAGATACAACTCATGTCGGGGGCTAAGCCAACATCCAGATCTCCTTATCAGATCGCCCCGAAAGAGCTGGTGGAGTTTCGAAGCCAGCTGCAGGAGATAGTGGATGCCGAATTTGTTTGGCCAAGCTCTTCACCATAGGGAGCTCCAGTGTTGTTCGTCAAGAAGAAGGATGGGACACTCCAAATATGCATTGACTACAGGGCTCTGAACAGTTGACAGTCTGAAACACGTATCCTCTATCAAGGATCGACAAGCTGTTTGTCCAAATGGAGGGAGATCATTGGTTCTCAAAGCTGGATCTGAGGTAAGGTTATTACCAGCTGCGCATTCAGGAGGAGGATATCCCGAAGATAGCTTTAAGCAGTAGATACGGGTTGTATGAGTTTACCGTAATGCCCTTCGGGCTCACAAATACATCTTTTTCATTCATGAGTTTGATGAACCGGGTATTCGAGCCATATCTGGTTGTATTCATCATCGTGTTTATTGATGACATCCTCATCTATTCGAGGACTGAGGAGGAGCATGCGCATCATTTGGCTCTGACTATAGATAAGCTCTGAGAGCACAAGTTATATGTTAAGTTCAGCAAGTGCCATTTTTGGCTGAAGGAGGTGGCCTTTTTGGGCCATATTATCATTGTAGCAGGATTGGCAGTAGATCCGGCAATGGTTCAGGCAGTACGAGATTGGCCACCACTGAAGATGGCCACTGATGTGAGGAGTTTCCTATGGCTTGCCAGATACTACCAAAAGTTCGTGGAGGGATTCTCTCGGATTGCTCTACCTCTTACATCTCTGACGAAGAAGGAGACTCCATTTGTTTGAACGCCACGGTGCGAGGGTGCATTTCTAGAGCTGAAGAGTTGTCTTACCTCGTCCCCTATCCTTGCTCATTTATCAAGGAAGGAATAATTTCAGGTTTATACGGACACATCATATCAAGGAATGGGTGCAGTTCTAATGCAGAACGGGCACGTGATAGCTTACGCCTCCCGTCAGTTGAAGAAACACAAACAAAATTACCCGGTGCATGACTTGGAAATGGGAGCAGTTATCTTTGTCTTGAAGATCTAGTGGCACTACCTCTACGGGGTCCACTGCGATATATTCTCTGACCAAAAGAACCTGAAGTACGTGGACACGCAGAAGGAGCTAAACATCAGATAGAGACGTTGGGTAGAGTTTTTGTCAGACTATTAGTATACCATGAACTATCATCCCGGGAAGGCAAACGTGGTAGCAGACGCTCTGAGCCGCAGAGCAAGTACATCTGGAGTAGGGCCTCAGCTAATGGCTATGGAGTTGGTGCAGATGTTAGAGGAGATGCAGATATCTCTTTTGTTTGAGGATGATCAAGAGCTATATGTATAGTACCTGTCGTCGATGATTGCCACTGATAATATTCGGGATCGCATCAGGGACGGGCAAAGGATGGATGCGAGGACGGAGTGGATATTTAAGGCCTTGGAGGAAGGCACGACAGAGGATTACTCTCTGAGTGATGGACTGCTATGCTTTCAGGGAAGGGTTTATATACTAGCAGGAGACCAAATTTAGGAGGACATCATGATAGTGGCACACGGTAGTAGATATTCAGTGCACCCGGGGATCACGAAGAAGACAGCTGACCTGAAGTGGATGATGTATTTACCGGGCATGAAGAAGGATATTACATACTTTGTGACGCATTGCGAGGCTTGCAAGCTCATAAGGGGGAAGTACAAGAGTCCGACCAGATTATTACAGCCACTTCCAGTGCCGGAATGGAAGTTCGAGGACATAGCCATGGATTTTATACATGGGCTACCCCGGTCTCATGCGGGGAATGATTCGATGTGGGTGATCGTCGATAGACTGATGATAGTGGCCAGATTTATTCCAGTTGCGAAGTATGCTCCAGTCAGAGGCCTAGTGCGGAGGTTCATCGAGCAGTTTGTTCGTTATCATGGAGTGCCTAGGACGTTTGTGTTAGATTGGGAATGATGGTTTAAATCCAAGGAGTGGAGGTCGATTCAGGCTTATCTGGGTTCTTGATTGAAATTCAACACGACTTTCCATCCTCAAATATATAGGAAGATGAAGCGCACCAACTGGACAATGGAGGATCTTCTACGACTATGCAATTTAGACCACGAAGAGCCTTAGAGAGGTTGTTGCCGCTAATCAAATTCTCATACAGCAACAACCATCAGTCCAGTATTGGCATGGCCCCTTACGAGGCATTATATGGACAGAGGTGCAATACCCCACTATCTTGGATCCAGTATGAGGATCCGAAAGCACTCGGCTCGGAGTTCATGGAGGACATACATGCTTAGGTGAGATTGATCCGGGATAGGATGTTGGAAGCCCAGAGAAGGCAGGCCAAATACTACGATGTGCGACATCGTCAACTAGAGTTTCAGGTGGGAGACCAGGCTTTCTTTAAGATACGGCCGATGCATGGAGTCTCGCGGGTTCGCGGGCAGAAGAAGCTCAGTCCGAGATATATGGGGCCATACAGGATCCTGGAGCATATCATCCCCTTGACTTACAGACTGGAGCTACTACCAGAGTTGGCAGGACTGCACGACATCTTCCACGTCTCTTCACTTCGAAGGGCTCTACTACGCCCTGAGCAGCTAATTTCCACTACGGACGACCCGATGGCCTCAGATCGATCATTCAGCATGGAGCCGATCAGGATCGATGATATGGCGGTGCGGGTCTTGCGACGCAAGAAGGTTCTGCTAGTCAAGGTCCTGTGGACAAACCATAGGCAGGAGGAGCACACTTTGGATCCATAGGACTTAATACAGCAAAAGTACCCAGATCTCTTTGAGTCAGGTATACCTTCAACTCTTAGGAATGTTATATACCTTTACTTTAGTAGAAACCCCATAGGCATCACTTAAATTTCGAGGACAAAATGTTTAATTTTATATATTGGAATTTGTAACATCCCTCAAACAACTAGACCCTTAGGAGTGGTTTTCTCATGACTAGGTCATGACAAAACCATAAGAAGCTCAAAGGACCAAGTGAACAAAGGCCAAGGTGAAGATCACCTTAGTATGCCTATAGCACAACCTCACCACCAGACCTAGGGTTTGACCTTAGGGCTTCAACTTGACTCCATGATCCCACCACAACACCAATAACCCCTTGGGTGGTCCATAGGGTCACTAAGGACCCATTGGGGGCAATCAAAGTGGTCAAGTTGACCAAAGTACACCCTAACCCTAAATGAGTCAAACTAGCCTACTTAGGGTCAATTGACCTTCCCATAGCTATGTGGACCCCACATATGCCTTCCGAACCCTAAATTGAGGTCAATGGGTCATCGAGGACCAATTGGGGTCAACCCAAGTGGCTCAGTTGACCCAAGTCAACCCTAGCCCTAAAGTGGTCAAAGTGCCTAACTAAGGGGCAAGTGACCTCCAAGGTGTCAAGCCAACCTTAACCAACCCTACCTAGATATTAAGGCAGGCTAATGGGTCACCAAGGACCCATTGGGGGCAACCCAAAAGGTCAAATTGACCAAGGTCAACTCTATTGTAGTGTTAGGCAAAATTAGCTCAAATGGGCTAACTCAAGATCAAGCCCAATCCACTTGGGCTAAACCCTATTTTTATTAATAATATGGGTTAGTGGGCTGCCATTAGGCTGCAATGGTCATCAAATTCGGCATTGATGATTAGGAGAGAGAAAAGCTCCATTTTCCCTTTTAGTGGAGGAGAGAAGGTGGAGAGCAAGAGCCTTCCATGGCATAGGGAAGCCACCACCCTTTATTGCTGGATTATACTCTCCTAGGGAAGAGGAGGAGTGTCAAGCTGTTTCCCAGCCTAGTTGAGCCCAAATTCACCCCCCAAGCCAAGGCCGAAATAAGCCTTTAGTGGCCATTAATGGCCATTGCATGCTAGACCCTTCCCCTCCCCCATTTGATGATTTTAAAAGCTTCCCTAGGTCAAGAGTAGCAATTTTCACACTTTACCTGACGGAGCCAAGGCCTTTGACAGTGCTGTTGCAGAACACCTGATGGCACCACCACCATCCATGGCAACTCGACGATCGGCCAAGCTCCAACCCACAGCTAATGTCCTCCTCTACTCCTTCTTCTATGGATAGATCTTAAGATTCTTTAGGGATAAGTATCGGGCTCAATTGAGCCCAATCAGGTGGAGATTTCCCCTGGATTTTTCTGAGAAAAACAAAGTGCCGGGTTCGCCAGAAATAACCCCTCCGGCAGCTGTGCCGCCGCCCAACGATATCCACCACCTTAACGGAGGTGGTGGTGGCGGTGGCCGGCCAGGGGGTGGCCGACGGTAGCTGCTAAAACATGCTCTAGGTTGGGCTAATCATAATCATTGGCTGGAGGAGGAAGAAGGCCAGCAGCCGCCCGATCTGCTTAAAGATCTGTGTAGATATAATTTTATTAATTGTATTATATGTATATTTTGTCGCATAAAATGAGTTACTTTAGGATTCAAATTAAAAATACTTAGAGGCCATTACAGAAAAGGTAGTCAACATAAAACTTGTAGCTCTATGAGTCTTGTTTATTTTAAAATTAATTTGAACCAATTTGGAGTTCAAGTCAAACCTCAACACCCAAAATGGTTCACTCTATACTTAAGGATAGTTAGAGATTAAAATGAGTGCCCCCACTTAACCACATGTCCAAATGACCGAAAATTTTTGTAGGGAGTCAATCTTATCTATTCCTAAGAAATATTAAAAAACGATAATTTTTGGAGAAAACTTTTCTATAGTTTTGGTAAAAATTTAATAATCCTAGCATAGTTTAATTAAGGGGTCTAAGGATCTCACCAACCCCCAAAACTTCGGTGGATAGTCTTTGGGGTCATTATGAGTAACTGGTTAAAATCTCAACCCATTTGAGTATGATTTTATTGGGTTTTGATGTGACTGAAGTTTGGGCCCTTAAGGGTGAGTTTAGGGTTTAGGATTCTTGGGGCATGGAGGGGACAATCCTCACCCAAAGGGGTTGGAGCTCTGTCTAGATTCCCAAGGTCAGTAGGGTCACCCTCTATTAGAGTGTGGGGTGGGTTAGGGTGGTTGAGCCCTAGTGCCCTAGTTCAAGCCTTAGATTGAGTTTTTTTAGGGTTTGTGCAAGACTTGGGATGTTTAGTCCTTGTTTGGACTTGGAGTTTACCCCATGGGTTTCTAGGGTGGAGTAATGCCCTAGGGATGCTTTAGGTGGTAGTTGTACTCTTGCACCCCACATAAAAAACTTTATGCCTAATTTTGCCCTTGTACCTTAAAGAATAATTTAGGGTTCTTAGGACCTTAGAGTTCCATGTGATGATGGTAGAAGTCATTTTTATAGTCATATTAATCTCAATAATATTGTACATGTTGTTGGGATGAGTTTATAAGTAGGTTCCTTTGTAAAGTGCATTATTATGTATTTTCTTGAATAATTTTTATATAGTACTTTCTAACCTTGAAATTGCATGAGATTTAGTCAGTTATGTTTTAAGACTATTACAAAGCTCTAGAAATTTTAGTATGAATTTTAGATCAATAATTGGAGTACTTCATTCACAACCCAACAAGTTTCTCAATCTATTAAGGAATTTCTTATGAATTAATCTCGTACTGGAAACTCATGAAATTTTTGTCAGAGGATCTATTATGATGTAATAAAGCTCTGTAAATATTTGTGGAATTTTTGGAAGTCTGCTTACAGGGGTTGCTTCACAAGGTGCTTTTTTCTAAGTAAATTTAATTGATTTTATTAATTTGGTACCTAATGAGCTTGATAAATTATGATCTTTAGTCAGAGGCACTTTCTGGTCACTCTTAAGATTTAGTAATTTTTTCATAATTTTATGATGATAAATTTTAGTACTTCCTTCTTTACCATAATTATTAGATTTATTATGGAATAATTATTTAGAGGATAATACATTTATGAAAATCTATAAAATTTGGTATTCACTGATATTTAGCTATCATATAGTGTCCGTAATTTTGTATGGTCATAACTTAAGGAAATCTAGTACTTCATGTTCAAATCACCCATGGACTAACATTTGAGAAAATTAAATAAATGCCAATTATTTAGTAAAATTACAAATTTCTAGATTTAAGCGAAAAAGGTCATTATAGACCCCCAATATATATCTTAGGGCTTTTGGATGATAATTTGGAGTGCCTCCTATCGTATACATCATTTATCTTAGATGGGTCTGCATATGGTAAACTACAGAAATTATGATAGGATGTGAAATGGACATAGGGAGTTTGGGTTATTAGTTTACTGGTTATAGTGAAGCAGAAATGAGTTCATCATTGGGTGTCATGATGAGGAGTAGTGGTGGGTTGACTAGTGTTCGTGGTGATCGGGATCGACGAAGGATTGTCTTCCCTAGCGAGAGAGGAGTCATAATACACTTTGGTTAGATCCAGTGTAATATTAAAGTGATTGGGGAATTGGGTAATAACCAATAATACTAAATGCCTTGCGAAAGGGAACAATGGGCTTCATCTACAATCATAGTTCCTAGTGCCCCCGAGAGCCCCTTCACAGGGAATACCTTGGGAAGTCCAAGGTTAACCTAAACTGTAAGAATAAATGTTAAAGAGCTCTTAGAATAACTAGTGATTCACCTTCACACACCCCGTTGACCCGGGAGGTTAGTTTGTTGAGTTATCCGAGCAGTTGGCTCGGGGGTAGTTATAACAGACGGGTTAGTTTGGGGAGCCGATGGCTCAGGAGTTCTTCGATACATGAGCAAAGGGTGGTGGGTATTCGGTATTAGAATATCGTTCACACTAACGTCAATACGCTGACTCGGCGGGTGTGGTTGACACTTAGCCAAAGGAAGTCTGGTGGATATGGCCAACATTAGTATGTGGTGACTCTGGTTTGTGTCCTTCCAGAGGCGTATGTAAGGGCTAGGCCTGGTAGTGTGGATACCCGCCTAGGAGTGGGGGGCCCGACCAACTGTCTCTATTTGCCACTATGCAGGTTCCTGGGAGTTAAGCTAGCAGCCCAAATGGGGGGAACTAAAGGTCTGTGCGCATAGAGTCGTATGGGTGTGTTACACTGCATGAACATAACATTAAACCCACATAGCATAGCATACCATGAAAACATCATTCAACCCTTACCCCTAAAGTCTAAATCGGTATGGGACTTTTTATACATTAGGCTTTGCAAAATGACCCATTAGTTTATAAGCTTGTGTGGGCATGCTTATAAGTTATGGTTATATTCTTATGGATATTTATTACCTGCCTTGCGATGCACTTTTTCTTTTATACTTATTGCTTACTATTATAGAACTACTAGCTTGTACTTCTCTTCATTAATTCTATAACCATTATAACCAATGACTAGAGTAGCTCTACCACCACCTGCTTTCTTTGTACTCCCCACCTTAATTACCATCCCTTTCCTTCTCCCCGCTCGGTGCCTAGGATCCATGTGGGAGGGGTAGGGGGCGATATGTAAGACCCCCTTTTTTTTTCTTTTTCGACACCGGGGTCTTAGCCCAGAACTGCGGCTTTGCAGTGGCACCGACTCACGGGAAGGCCGCCACAACAAAACGCCAATTCTGCCGGCCCTTTTTCGATCACAAAAGAGAGAAGCAATTATACATAAATGTAAACAAGTCCACAGAAACATGTAAATAAAAGTGAAATCGCATCCAGTCCATCAGTAGATAATAACAGGAAGTAGATAACAGAAGTACTGCAAAGATACAGTTCAAATAAAATATAGATAAACGGGCTCGAGCCCGGTACATAAGAGTCCTCACTACAAATCACTCATCGTAGAAACTATAAAAGTACTAATCACTCACGAAGCTGGTCGCAGGTGCACCGGTGCTAGACTGACCCACCTCCATGCGCACCGTACTCCGCTGGTGCAGGTCCCTGGACTGCTTGTCCCTGTCTCCCATCCGGAGCTCCTGTAATGTTGTGGTTCGAAAACCATTAGTCATAAAGACTAAGCCCTATCATCCCCTACCCCTCCCCCTACGGCTCCTAAGCACTGAGCGGAGAGGGGAAAGGGAAGCTACAAATGTGGTGAATAATCAAGCAGATGACAATGGAGCTAACCTAACATCTACCCATAATAAAGTACGTTTAGCAATTCTACGGCAGTAAGTAATAAAGAAAACATGTAGTAAGTGGCAAATATAAAGAAGGCAGACAGAGAACAAAAATAAAGAAGTAAGTAACCTTAACTTATATGAATGCCCATACAAACTTATAAGTTAAGGGGTCTTCTGCAAGGCTCCCATCGTATAAAAAGTCACATACCGATTTATACGTTGGGGTGTCGGTTGTATGCAAATATGAGTGTAGTGATATGCTATGCCATGATTCATGCAAGTGCAACACACGCACATGACTCTATGCGCACAGACCTTTAGTTCCCCCTGTTCGGGCAGCTAGCTTCACTCCCAGGAACCTCCGTAGTGGAAAACGGAGACAGTGGGTCGGGCCCCCCACTCCTAGGCGGGTATCCACACTTCCTGGCCTAGCCCTTCCGTACGCCCCTAGAAGAACACAACCTAGAGTATCCGTGTACTACTGCTGGCTATACCCACCAGACTTTCTTTGGCTAAGTGTCCCACACCGCTGAGTCAACATACCGATGCCGGTGTGAACGACAATCAGATATCAAAGACCCACCACCTTTATTTTGTACTCCAACCCTGGAGCCCTCGGCTCCCCAGACTGTCCCGTCCGTGCATCTACCTTCAGAGCTACCGTCTGAATAGCTACCAAACCATTTATTCTACCTTCCTAGCTATCGGGGTGTATGTGTGTGCAACCCTAATTATACTAGTTGCTCTTTAGATTTATTATTCCTACGGTTTACGTTAGCCCAGGACTGCCCCCGGTATTCCCCGTGAAGGGCTCTCAAAGGGCACTAGGAACTATGATGGTAGCTGAAGCCCACCGTTCTCTTTCGTAAGGCACTTACTATTATTGGTTGATACCCATTACCCGATCCACTTTTAAGTTACTTTAGATTGTTGCGCGCTAGGGTTCGAAGAAAATAAACGCAACCGAACTAGCAACCCGATGAGGCAAGTATACCTATCGAATTGTAGCAAGGGGACACAAGTGTCGTATTGAAATCCGGGAACTGTTGGCTAAGCTTACTCACACGAACGCTATTATCTTATCGACGGAAAAACTAGGGTTTTAGAAGATCTAAGTGCAAGGGAGGAATTAAAGCTATACTAGAAAGAGAACTACCGCAATTAAGTTAAGCTATTAAGCAAAGCACTATGCAAGAAAGAAAACTACTGCAGTTAATTAAAGAGCACAAGATAGGCGATTACTACGAAAGGTAGAAAATATGAAATGGAAATGCACCCAATCAAGATTCACCTTGGCTAAAGACGATTAAGAAAATGCGATAAAAATCTGAGCTTAATAGGATAAAGGTCCTTGACCGTGGAGGTTCCTAAAGCTTGAACACGCTACTCTCGAAGTCGTGCCCAACTGAGTTTAGGAAGGTCCGACCGACTCTCGTCTAAATCGGAGGCCTAAAACTCGCTTTACGCGGTGAACCCAACTATTGGATTTTACTCCAATCTGGGAGATTTGGACGTCTGCCTCTCTCGAGGGGTGCGTACAACTCCCTTTACTCTTGAATGCTCACTTAATTCTTTCGGCCTCTCGGCTAGCCCAGAATGAAAGCAAAGGCGGAGAGTATATATCGAAAATATACCTCCAACCCGTGATTAATCAAGAGTAATTGAAGGCCCTAACCTAAAAAAGAAATGATTAATTAAAACATCATAACATAATCGCTCTAACCTCGGATCATCAAGATCGAGTACAAGGAGGATTAGTTAATCATTATGGAATGGAGGAAGGGGGATGAGTAGTAAAGCATAAGAGGAACACAAGCTAAACAAAAAAAAACACTTTTATTAATTCAAAGGGGCAAGCTACACTATTGAAAATAAAATTACAAGTGCATGAAATTGAAATCCTATTCTAGCCCTATATTAAGCACTAAGCAACACTAAAGATTACAAAGAAAGCTAGGGCAACTAAATATTAAACCATGATTAAGCAAAAATTACAAAGGAAGAGAGAGAGAGAGAGAAAGCATAAAAAACTCAAGAACCAAAGGGGCAGCACCTCCCCCTCTCAACCAAAGCTTGCTGAAATGGATAGGGGGGGGGCTCAATTAATAGAAAATTTTCTCGGGTTGGTCACGCCCTCCGACACGCCCTAGGGGGGGCGTGTCAGAGGGCATGACAGTACTATGTTGACCTCGGGCTCTGGATTCTGGCGGGAGGGATGATTGCTTCGGTACGTCGGTGGTCACGCCCTAGGTCACGCCCGTGACAGGGGTCGTGACAGGCACGTCATGTCCAAATCATTGGTCGGAAATCCGTCAGTCACCGAAAAAGGAGGGTGTCACGCCCATGTCACGGGTGTGACATGGGGCGTGACAGTACTGTTTGCGTGTTGAGGCGGAACGGCATTTAATGCGGCGGCAGGCTTTGCGGCAGAGGGCGACACGCCCCTGGTCACGCCTGGTGACACGCCCAGGGAGGGCGTGTCAGGGGGCGTGACAGCGGTTTTTGACCTTTTTCTGTCCCTTCCAGCAGGTGTCCTCGGGATCGGGTGACACGCCCTAGGTCACGCCCAGGGAGGGCGTGACAGGGGGGCGTGACAGGTCATTTTGGCCAATTTTCTGGAAACCTGCAAAAAGACAAGAAAAAGTCAGTGGCAATAATATTTACAAAAAAATGATAAAAATAAACTAATAATAGACATAATTTGCACAATATAAAATAGAAAATACGATAATAGTTTAGGATACAAAACGTATTATCAAATTCCCCCAAGCTTAAGCTTTGCTTGTCCCCAAGCAAAAGTATAAAAACTAGAAATTTATAAAAAGGACTAATCAAAAAAAATTCTAATTATGCCTACACAAGTACTATGCAAAATTCTAAGTAGGGAAAAGGTGAAATGTAAGTCTAAAACAATTATTTAGGTATGGTAAAACTTTTATAAACTTTACTTAATAAAAACAAATCATCCAAAATTTTAACGAGATTTTTTTAAATGGACTTAAGTAAAGCAACGAAAATGAAAAACACGCATTGAGTTGTTACTAGATCCAAGTAACGCATTATAATTATATCAATTTAATTAACAAAAATCTAAGTTTAAATCCAAAACTAAAACTGATTTACTGTTTTTCTTTTCTTAGTTATTAAATAAAAATCAAAAAGCGTGAATCAAGAGGACTTAAATAGGACAGAAACGTTTGGTTTAGGAAAATGATTAGGAGTGGAATTCAAAGATAAACGTGAAGGTTTTAAAATCACACTAAACCAAAGCAAAGAGTTTCAAAAACTTTCATAAAAATATATACACATTTTTATTCTTTTTCTTTTTCATTTTTTTTCTTTTTTTCAAAACAAAGGCCATAAATATTTTTATTTTTCTTTTTGAGTTGGCCAAACAAAAATAAACATCACTTTCGAACATACTTTTTTTTTCGAAAACCTTTCTCCCACAAAAATCACAAAATACCCTATCAAAATTGTCAAAATAATTTATGAAACTCAAAAAGGCTAGTGTGATTCGATAGGTTGGAAATTTTGGCTTTGGTGAAACTGAAATGAAGGGAGGAGCTATCAAATGAAATCGGAAAAGGTTCAAAAATGGCTAACTAGTGGTAAAAGTTTTTAGGTTGGCAAGAAAGCTCAAACGAAAACCAAAACGGCCTAAATCATTTTCACGCTTTTGAATTTATTTAAAACAAAGGTTTGAAAATTTTTCAAAAAGCGAGTCCTAGATAATAAAAGAAGATTGATGAAATTAACTTGAAAATAGAAATAATAGGTGACTTGGATCGTTCACATCTACTACGTTATTCAAAAGTTGACTTTACAAAAATTATTCAAAAATGAAAAAGAAAATAGTGGATGATGAATTTTTAAGAAAGTAAAGGAAATAAACAACAAAAAACCATAATAGAAATGCGAGTTTTAGAAAAATATTTCACCTTAATATGCTACCTTGAATTAGAAACACAGCATGACCAACATTTTACTTGTGAAACATAATTAAAAAGAACGATTAGAAATATTATAATTAACTAAGTTGTTTATAGGAGATTTTGATTAAAACAAAACTAAAAACTAGGGGTACTATTGAAATACCAAAATGTCTAAACTATTCAAAAACACATATATTTTTTTTAATTTAATTTTGTGAAATATTCTCTCTTTTTTTGGATTTTGGATTTGTTTCTCTTTTTTTTGGAATTTTAAGATATTCATTTTTTTTTGGAAATATTTATAATATATACAAAAAGAAGATTATTTACACTACGCAAAAATGAAGGAGGAAATCCTCCCCCAAGCTTAAAACAGACATTGTCCTCAATGGCTAAAGAAGGGGTTTGGAGAAGGAGAGAAAAATAAAGTACAGAATTGAAAGACAGAATTGAAATACAGGTACTTCCCCGGATTTATTTGCTGAGAAAGCTGAGTGATGCCGCTCCCCGAATGTCTTCTTTGGACTTCGTGATAGATTCAGCAATGTTGGAGCAGGCGATCGCAGAAGCTTCAGCTTGTCGGAGCCGTCCGAGGCAAAAATTGTAAAATAAAGAAAATAGAAAAAGATAACTTGGGTTGCCTCCCAAGAGCGCCCTTTGGTTAAAGCGTCGTTGAGCTCGACGCATCAAAAAAATAATATTGTCCAAAAATATTGTTGTCCCGAAATAAAATTGTCTTTAGCAAAAAAAATTAAAAGTTCAAGATTAAAGTTCGTGAAGCAGAAACTTAATAATGTTTGGACTGACATCATCATCACCAGAAAAGTAGAGTTTAAGACGCTGACCATTCACTTTGAAATTACCCTTATCAGTGTGAGAAATTAAAACAGTTCCATAAGAAAATACTTCTAAAACAGAAAACGGGCCAGACCAGCGAGATTTTAATTTGCCCGGAAATAAACGTAAACGCGAATTATATAAAAGGACTTGGTCGCCCGGCTTAAAGTTTTTTGGGTGCCTTAAGTGTTTATCATGTAAACGCTTCGTCCGCTCTTTATAAAGTTTATTATTTTCATAAGCATAAGAGCGCCACTCGTCGAGTTCATTTAGTTGAAATTTTCGAAGGTCACCGATTGAGTGGGGATCGAAGTTTAAAAATTTTAAGGCCCAAAAGGCGCGGTGTTCTAACTCTACGGGCAGATGGCATGATTTTCCATAGACCAGCCGATACGGCGTACATCCGAGGGCGGTTTTGTACGCTGTTCGGTAGGCCCATAGAGCATCGTCAAGTTTGGTTGACCAGTCTTTTCTAGAAGTTGAAACAGTCTTTTCTAATATTCTTTTTATTTCTCTATTAACTACTTCGACTTGACCGTTAGTTTGGGGGTGGTAGGCAGTGGAAAGCTTATGTGTAACGCCGTATTTGGTAAGGATTTTTGAAAATAGCGCGTTACAGAAATGGGAACCCCTATCGCTAACGATTGCGCGAGGCGTACCGAATCTAGAAAATAATTTTTTTAAAAACGTGACTACAACTCGGGAGTCGTTCGTAGGAAGAGCTTGGGCCTCAGCCCATCGTGAAACATAATCAACAGCAACTAAAATATATTTGTTTCCGAAGCTAGAAGGAAGGGGGCCAACAAAATCAATTCCCCAGAGGTCGAAAATTTCGCAATCTAAGAAATAATTTTGCGGCATTTCATTTTTATTAGAGATGTTGCCCGACCGTTGGTAACTATCACACCTGCTCACAAAGGCTTGTGCGTCCTTAAACATGCTAGGCCAGTAAAAACCCGCGCAAAGCACCTTGTGAGCGGTGCGAGCAGCTTGATAGTGCCCACCTGTCGGACCTTCATGCAAATGTTTTAGAATATCAATTCCTTCATCAAAAGAAACACATCTCCTTATCACTTGATCCGCACAAATTTTGAAAAGATGTGGGTCTTCCCAAAAGTAGTTCTTCAGCTCAGAAAAGAATTTCTTCTTTTGCTGAGAGGAGAACTCCTTTGGGAGCACCCGGGCCACTAGATAGTTGGCGATGTGCGCGAACCAAGGAGGAGTAGATGTACTAACTAAAAGCAGCTTCTCGTCAGGAAAGTAGTCATTAAAAGATTTTTCATTTAATTTTTCTATAAAGGGGTTATCTAATCTTGATAAATGGTCGGCGGCCAAGTTCTCGGCTCCTCGCTTATCACGGATCTCTAAGTCAAACTCTTGGAGGAGTAAGACCCAGCGAATCAAGCGAGGCTTGGCATCCGTTTTGGCAAGAAGGTACTTGAGGGCCGAGTGGTCCGTAAAAACAATGATTTTTGAAAGAGTAATGTAAGGGCGGAATTTATCAAACGCAAATACTACAGCTAAGAGCTCCTTCTCGGTTGTGGTGTAATTTTCTTGTGCAGATGTGAGGGTTTTACTAGCGTAATAGATGGGGTGGAAGTTTTTAGATATGCGTTGACCTAATACGGCTCCCACCGCAAAACTACTCGCATCGCACATAATCTCGAAAGGAAGGTCCCACACAGGAGCTATCATAATCGGTTCGTTAATTAACTTTTCTTTAATTGATTCAAAGGCAGAAATACAAGAGTCATCAAAAATGAATGGAGCGTCTTTTTCTAAGAGATGGGTGAGGGGCTTTGTGATCTTGGAGAAGTCCTTTATAAAACGACGATAAAAACCAGCGTGGCCTAGGAAACTTCTTATAGCTTTTATGTTTGTAGGTGGCGGCAAATTCTCAATAACTTCTATCTTGGCAACGTCTACCTCAATACCTTTAGCAGAAATTTTATGACCCAAAACTAACCCTTCCCTCACCATAAAATGGCATTTTTTCCCAATTTAGGGCAAGGTTAGTTTCTCCGCATCGTTCCAAGACTTTTTTGAGGTTTTCTAAACATCTATCGAAGGAATCGCCAAACACGGAGAAATCGTCCATGAATACCTCCATAATGCTTTCTACGTACTTGACAAATATTGCGAGCATACATCGCTGGAATGTAGCTGGTGCATTGCATAATCCAAACGGCATTCTTCGGTACGCGAAGGTGCCGAAGGGACAAGTAAACGTAGTTTTCTCTTGGTCCTCGGGAGAGATGGGTATTTGAAAGTACCCCGAGAGGCCATCGAGTAAACAATAAAAGCTATGGCCGGAGAGACGTTCTAAAATCTGGTCGATAAACGGTAAAGGAAGTGGTCCTTTCGGGTGGCGTCATTTAACTTACGGTAATCTATGCACAAATGCCAACCCATCACCGTCCGCGTCGGGATTAATTCATTATTCTCATTACTTACTACGGTTATCCCTCCCTTCTTTGGAACTACCTGAACGGGGCTAACCCACTTACTGTCCGAAATAGGGTAGATAATTCCTGCGTCTAATAGTTTCATAACCTCGCCCTTAACTACTTCTTTCATGTTTGGGTTTATACGGCGCTGAGGTTGGATAGAGTTACGCGAATTATCTTCCATTAAAATTTTATGGGTACAAAAAGATGGGCTTATGCCCTTGATATCAGAAATTTGCCAAGCAATAGCCCGGCGATGCTTACGTAGAACTAGAAGAAGTTTATCATTCTGCGTATCCGTGAGGTAGGCCGAAACGATAACTGGTAACTTGGAGTCTTTTTCTAAGAAAGCATACTTAAGGTGTTCGGGAAGTTCTTTAAGTTCTAGGGTAGGGGGTTCTTCATAAGAGGATTTTGAGATTCTTTCTTTTTCAAAAATAATATCTTCATAAACTTTTTTATAAGGAACATAATAAGGGGTGGGGCTAGCAGCCAAGACGGCTTCTTGTAGCGATTCAGTGAGAAGAATAGAGGAAGAACAAAAATCAGAAAATTCTTTTTCAAACTCAGAAAGACAATAAGAAGATTCATCACTTCCTTGCAGTGATTCCGTTGTAAGAGAAGAGGAGAAAAAGTAGAAAATTCTTTCTCAAAGTCGGAGAGGCAGTAGGAAGAATCATCACTCACGGCGTCTACGAAAAAACATGAGTCATCGTTCGCTAAGGTGTTCTTCATCGAAGGGGTGATAGAAAATGTGACTTCGTCGTCGCCTACTCGAAGAAAGAGCTTACCATTGCTTACGTCAATGATGGCTCGGTAGGTGGCAAGGAAGGGTCGGCCAAGGATCAGGGGAACCTCGACGTCTTCTTCGATGTCCAAAATGACAAAGTCCACCGGGAAGATGAACTTGTCGACTTTCACTAGAACGTCCTCCACTATTCCTAACGGGTACTTGACGGATCTATCGGCTAGCTGGATACTCATACGCGTGGGGTTAAGGCTACCAATCCCTAATTTTTTGAACAACGAAAAGGGCATCAGGTTTATACTCGCGCCTAAGTCGGCTAACGCGTGTTTAATAAAAAGATCACCGAAGACACACGGGATAGAGAAACTACCCGGGTCACTGATTTTCTTCGGCAAACCATTTGTTAAAACGGCGGAGCACTCGGCGTTTAGCGTGACGTGCGAAAGATTCTCTAACTTCTTCTTGTTTGTGAGGAGGTCTTTAAGATATTTGGCATATTTCGGCATCTGCGAAATAGCCTCGTGGAAGGGAAGATTAATGTGGATTTGTTTGAAGATTTCTAAGAAGCGGGAGTACTGATCATCTTGACGTTGTCTATTAAGTTCAGAGGGGTATGGAGGAGTTGAATTATTTTTGAAGATGGGTGGTGGAGTGAGATTATTTTCTAAAATAGGGGTGATTACTTCTTCAGCAGAGGGTGGAATTTTTAAAACGGGAGCGGAGCTTTGATTTTTAGAGGCGGGAGCGGAGCTTGCCTCGGGCTCTTCACTTACCATACCGGAGACTTGCTTCCCACTCCGAAGAGTTATAGCTTTCGCTTGCTCTCTCGGGTTGGGTTCGGTATTGGAAGGAAGAGACCCTGCGGGTCGCTCAGAAATTATTTTCGCGAGCTGTCCTACCTGATTTTCTAAACTTTTTTCGCTTCCGGTTAAAGTTCTTATGGTAGCGTCATTTGTGGTGATATATTTAGAAAGTAATTCCTCCAAGCTTGGAGGTTTTGGGTAATTTTGAAGAAGTGGTGGTGGTGGTGGTGGTGCAGAAAAATCATTTTGCGGGGGTGGGCGCATCGCATTCGATGGATTACTCCATGAAAAGTTCGGATGATTTCTTAAAGCAGGGTTATAACTATTCGGAAAATTAAAACCAGGCGGATGAAAATTCGCAGCAGCAAAATTATTAAAAGCAGTTCTAGGCATATTATTAACATAATCTAAATGTTCTGGAGTAGGGGTTGCAGATTCCCATACCTGAGGGGCGGAGGCAGCAGTCATCTCCGTGATTTTTTTGCTTAGGATTTCTACTTGCAGAGCGAGCTGGGAGACGTTGTCCACTTCATAGATACCTGCAGGCTTGTTCGGGTGGGACCTAGGCACATTCCACTGATAAGTGTTCATGGCCATGTCCTCAAAAAGCTCAAGAGCGGCTTCCGGGGTCTTATGATTTAAAGTACCGCCAGAAGCTGCGTCTATCATTTGCTTCGTGCTTTGATTTAGCCCGTTATAAAACGTCTGCACTTGTAACCATACAGGCAGCGCGTGATGTGGGCATCGTCTTAATAATTCTTTAAATCTCTCCCAGGTTTCGTATAGGGTTTCAGAGTCTATTTGTCCGAAGGCAGAGATGTCGTTCCTAAGTTTTGCAGTTTTAGCTGGCGGAAAATACTTCGCCAAAATTTTTTCAGTTAATTCATTCCAAGTGGTTATGCTATTTTTCGGAAGTGTGTTAAGCCACTGCTTAGATTTAGTTCTTAGAGAGAAGTGGAAGAGTCTCAGCCTGATCGCATCATTTGTGACACCATTTATCTTGAAGGTGTCGCAAATTTCAAGAAAGCTAGCTATATGTGCGTTCGGATCTTCATCTTGAAGTCCGTCAAATTGCACATATTGCTGCACCATTTGAATTATGCTAGGCTTTAGTTCGAAGTTATTATTTGCTATAGTAGGGCGGACTATACTTGATTCTGTTCCCTCGAGGTTCAGTCGTGCATAATAGGACATAGTCCTTTGCATGGCCTCATCTACGTTGGGTTCTTCCATTCTTAAAGTAGCAAATGACTCGGAGTCCTCAACCGGCACTTGGATAGTAGGGCCTTGAAATCGCGATCTTCTCCAAAGAGTACGCTCAATTTCATGGTCCAAGTCCAAAATAACCGACGGACTCCCGCGGGTCATGCACTAAAAGAACAGAAAAGAAGAAGAGGAAGAGAAATAGGATAAACTAGAAAAAAGATTAGAAATTTTTTTTTTCTTTTTGAAATAGATTTTTTTTATAGATTAACTCCCGAACATCCCAAGGACTACCCTGTGAAGGGTTCGCAAGGTACTAGACAAGACAGTGGCGCTTAAAGCCCTTTGCCCTTTTCGAGAGAATTAGGTGGCGTAGAAAAATTGTGAGGTTGGTTTCTATTAAGAGCGGTGATAAAATTTTTTTGATTTTTTTTTTTTAAATTTTAAAGAAAGAAGATGAGAAAGAGAAGAGATAAAATTAATAGGTTCGTGTTTTCAAAATATCAACGGAAGTTGGTCACCGGCAACGGCGCCAAAAACTTGTTGCGCGCTAGGGTTCGAAGAAAATAAACGCAACCGAACTAGCAACCCGATGAGGCAAGTATACCTATCGAATTGTAGTAAGGGGACACAAGTGTCGTATTGAAATCCGGGAACTGTTGGCTAAGCATACTCACACGAACGCTATTATCTTATCGACGGAAAAACTAGGGTTTTAGAAGATCTAAGTGCAAGGGAGGAATTAAAGTTATACTAGAAAGAGAACTACCGCAATTAAGTTAAGCTATTAAGCAAAGAACTATGCTAGAAAGGAAACTACTGTAGTTAATTAAAGAGCACAAGATAGGCGATTACTACGAAAGGTAGAAAATATGAAATGGAAATGCACCCAATCAAGATTCACCTCGGCTAAAGACGATTAAGAAAATGCGATAAAAATCTGAGCTTAATAGGATAAAGGTCCTTGACCGTGGAGGTTCCTAAAGCTTGAACAGGCTTCTCTTGAAGTCGTGCCCAACTGAGTTTAGGAAGGTCCGACTGACTCTCGTCTAAATCGGAGGCCTAAAACTCGCTTTACTCCAATCCGGGAGATTTGGACGTCTGCCTCTCTCGAGGGGTGCGTACAACTCCCTTTACTCTTGAATGCTCACTTCATTATTTTGGCCTCTCGGCTAGCCCAGAATGAAAGCAAAGGCGGAGAGTATATATCGAAAATATACCTCCAACCCGTGATTAATCAAGAGTAATTCAAGGCCCTAACCTAAAAAGAAAAGATTAATTAAAACATCATAACATAATCGCTCTAACCTCGGATCATCAAGATCGAGTACAAGGAGGATTAGTTAATCATTATGGAATGGAGGAAGGGGGATGAGTAGTAAAGCATAAGAGGAACACAAGCTAAACAAAAAAAACACTTTTATTAATTCAAAGGGGCAAGCTACACTATTGAAAATAAAATTACAAGTGCATGAAATTGAAATCCTATTCTAGCCCTATATTAAGCACTAAGTAACACTAAAGATTACAAAGAAAGCTAGGGCAACTAAATATTAAACCATGATTAAGCAAAAATTACAAAGGAAGAGAGAGAGAGAGAGAGAGAGAGAGAGAGAGAGAGAGAGAAAGCATAAAAAACTCAAGAACCAAAGGGGCAGCACCTCCCCCTCTCAACCAAAGCTTGCTGAAATGGAGAGGGGGGGGGCTCAATTTATAGAAAATTTTCTCGGGTTGGTCACGCCCTCCGATATGCCCTAGGGGGGGCGTGTCAGGGGGCGTGACAGTACTATGTTGACCTCGGGCTCTGGATTCTGGCGGGAGGGATGATTGCTTCGGTACGTCGGTGGTCATGCCCTAGGTCACGCCCGTGACAGGGGGGCGTGACAGGCACGTCATGTCCAAATCATTGGTCGGAAATCCGCCAGTCACCTAAAAAGGAGGGTGTCACGCCCATGTCACGGGCGTGACAGTACTGTTTGCGTCCTGAGGCGGAACGACATTTAATGCGGCGGCAGGCTTTGCGGCAGAGGGCGACACGCCCCTGGTCACGCCTGGTGACACGCCCAGGGAGGGCGTGTTAGGGGGCGTGACAGTGGTTTTTGACCGTTTTCTGTCCCTTCCAGCAGGTGTCCTCGGGATCGGGTGACATGCCCTAGGTCACGCCCAGGGAGGGCATGACAGGGGGGCGTGACAGGTCATTTTGGCCAATTTTCTGGAAACCTGCAAAAAGACAAGAAAAAGTCAGTGGCAATAATATTTACAAAAAAATGATAAAAATAAACTAATAATAGACATAATTTGCACAATATAAAAAAGAAAATACGATAATAGTTTAGGATACAAAGCGTATTATCATTGATCTTGCCCTAGAGTATTAAGACTCTTCCTCTCCTTTTCGGGGTGGACGATCTTTCGTCGTTCCCGAACGCCACTTAACCCTAACAAATCTCACACTCTACTAATCCTGACGACCAGTAATGAACTTAAACTTAACTTGCCCTAACCAACCAGCAACTACCAAAATTCCATCTCCCAAAGTTCATTATCCGCTCGAGTTCAGTTTCTGTGGTTTTACTATATGCAGACCATCCTAAGATACGTGAGGAATATAAGGGGAGGTACTCCAAATTGTCTTCCGAATCTCCTATAATATTTACTGAAGGTCTATCATGACATAATATAGCTAAGACCAAAATTTCTAAATTTTCCTATTTATCGGGCATTTCATTTATTTATTCTAAGCTTCCAAATGCCCTAGTATGAACATGAAATGCACTAATGAGCCAACAATAAATCATCATAAAATCAGTAAAAATCCCATGAGACATTTAAAAAAGTAATTCCAAGTTTTGAGAAATTCCAGAGGTGTTTAGGCCTATATTTCCTAATTTACCATCTTAGGCCATTTCTACTATATTATGAAGGAAGTAATGTAAATATGTATCCAAAAATCCAAGAAAATTATATAAGCTTTATGGTGACCTAAAACCATCAGAAACCAAGTCCCATAAATTTTCTCTAATATTTGGGCTCTGAATCTATTTTAATGTAAAATGCTAATTTTCCCAGCTTAGTGAAGGAGATACTATTTTTAATCATCTAAAAATCCATAGAAATTTACAGGATTACTATCATGGTCTGAAACACCCACTGACCAAATTTCATAATTATACAAATAGTAATTGAGCATTATTTGTATTTATGACTACATATCACAATTAGTACGTTAAAGAAGTAAGTACCAAAAATAATCATATAAAACTTCCAAGAAAAATACAGCAGGTATAACATGCTATAAGATGCCCTAAGCCAAGATTTCATAACATTCCAGTGAACAGAAATTCCAGAATCATCAAAATAAATATCTAGGGCACAACTAGGGTTGTAAATGAAGTACTGTATAAATTAACCCAAAAATCTCAACAAAATTATAACATGGCTATTTAGATTAGAAAATCACTATACTCCAATTTTACTTGATTTGAAGTTCAGTTGATAGCTTAATAATTCAAATTAAGGTTGGTGACCTAAACTAGAGTTAGGATTTTAGGTGGCCTAGCTGTCTCCAAATACTCTAAAATTTTGTCCAGAAAACTTTCATTGGCCTTTGGTCCTCTCCACCAAATTGCAAGTCAGTCCAAGGTCATTTGACCCCATGACCTTCACAACTCACCAAGTCCCCATTAAGGGACCTACCCTAGGGTTCTAGGGCCACCCTACCCAAGTCTCTCCAAACTCCCTTGGAGGGTGTGTCATGCCCTGAAAAGCCAGTGACCAAAATATTAGCCTCTGTTGAGGTGATATGACCACCCAAATACCAAGGGGGTGTTTGATCCTAAATTATCCTATAAGGACCAACCTAGGGTTGTAATAAAACTTAATCAAAACATCTCCAAACGAGATGAAATTTTTACCATAACCTTATGATAAACCCAGGGACCACTCACCAAAATTTGGGATGGTTTGGAAGTCATTTAGCCGTCTAATTAAATTATGCTAGGATTATTGAATTTTTCTAAAAACTATAGAAAAACATTTTCCAAAAATCCTAATTTTTGGATAGCACCTAGATATAGGTAAGATTAGGCCACACCCCAAATTTCAAGTGATTTTGATGACTGGATTGGAGTGGGAAATTTTTCTAAGGTCAAGACAGTCCTATGGATAGACCTCACCAAAAAGTGTGGTGTGGTCTAACCAGAACTCCAAATCGAGTGAACTAAATTTTGAATTAAACTAGACTTCAAGGGCTACATTTTCGATGTTGACCACTTTTTATGTTTCAGCCCCTACAGGCAATAATGTTCAGTTTAAACCTAGTGCACAGTAAAGGGAATTAATTTCTAATTATACAATATATAATATAATAAAATGCTACTGTTCATCTTCTTCTTTAGCCTGAACCAGCAACCTAAAAAAAGCTTGAAACCTGTAGCTTTTCTAAAGCCACTTCCTGGCCACCCAGCCATCTCCCTGGCCGGCCACCACCACCACCTCCTCTGTTGAGGTGAGGGCTACCGTCGGGCGGCGGAACGGCCGCCGGAGAGGCGGTTTCCGGCGAACCCGCCACCATGAAATTTTTTAAAAAACATGGAAAAGCTCACTCAATCTTGCTCCTTTGAGCTCGACATCTCTCCTAAGTAATTTCTAAGATCTACCCATAGAAGAAGGAGTAGAGGAAGAACTTGTTCGCGGGCTGGAGGCGTGCAGACCGTCGGGAAGACATTTGCGCGGTGGTGGCGTCGCCAGAAATTCTTCAACAGCAAGGGGAGGCTCGAAAACTTCGGGTAACAGCTGGGAAAAACTCCCCTTGGCCCTCTGAAGGTGTTTAAAATCTTGGACAAGGAGGGAGAACGGCCAAAAGCTGGTGTCCATTAATGGCCCATAATAGCTTGGCATGGCCATGATGGAGGGGAGCTGAAACAGCTCTGTGACAGCTGGAGGAGGGCTGTAAACTCCTCCTCTCCCTGAGAGGAGTTGAATCCAGTCGTTTTCAGGGGAAGAGGGAAAGCCATGGCATCCAATTCCATTGATGGCCGTGGCTGCAAGCTTTCGGCCATGGCCGCAACCGTCCTTCTGCAAAGCTAACGGTCCACGTGGCACTGCCTGACCGGTCAACTTAATTAAAATAAGACTTATCAGGTCTTATTGGAGAAAACGGCCCACCCCCAGGCCAGCCCGGTTCAGCTGAACCAGCACACAACTAGAATTAAAAATGCCAGAAAAAAGTCTAAGTATAATGGCGTTGAGTGAGCTCAGCTCACTCAACGCCATTAGGCCACAGCGTTGAGTGAGCTCTGCTCACTCAACGCCATTCCAGACTATGGCGTTGAGTGAGGTAAGCTCACTCAACGCCATCCCGATTATGGCTTTGAGTGAGCTAAGCTCACTCAACGCCATCCCGCTTATGGCTTTGAGTGAGCTAAGCTCACTCAACGCCATCCCGCTTATGGCTTTGAGTGAGCAAAGCTCACTCAACGCCATCCCGATTATTGCTTTGAGTGAGCTAAGCTCACTCAACGCCATCCCGCTTATGGCTTTGAGTGAGCTAAGCTCACTCAACGCCATCCTGCTTAGGGCTTTGAGTGAGCTAAGCTCACTCAACGCCATCCCGATTATGGCTTTGAGTGAGCAAAGCTCACTCAACGCCATCCGGCTTATGGCTTTGAGTGAGCTAAGCTCACTCAACGCCATCTCGATGATGGCTTTAAGTGAGCTAAGCTCACTCAACGCCATCCCGATTATGGCTTTGAGTGAGCTAAGCTCACTAAAAGCCATCCCGCTTATGGCTTTGAGTGAGCTAAGCTCACTCAACGCCATCCCGATTATGGCTTTGAGTGAGCTAACCTCACTCAACGCCATCCCGCTTATGGCTTTGAGTGAGCTAAGCTCACTCAACGCCATCCCGCATATGGATTTGAGTGAGCTAAGCTCACTCAACGCCATCCCGCTTGTGGCTTTGAGTGAGCTAAGCTCACTCAACGCCATCCAACCCACGGCGTTGAGTGAGCTTAGATCACTCAATGCCATTCCAAGGTCACGGGCATGACGGACCGGTCACGGGCGTGTCAGGCCCATGATGAAATTTCTTGAGCTCGACGATCGTCTTCCTGAGGTCGAAGATCGTCGAAGGGGTCACGCCCTAGGTCACGGGCGTGACTGGTCGGTCACGGGCGTGACCACCCCTTGACTCGAAATTTTTGTCGATAATCTTCAATTCCTGGGTTTCCTAAGGTCTTGTTAAGATAAAACCACCTCCAGGGGTCTAGACGGAAATGGGATGTTACACGATATGACTTAGTCTTTTTGACTAAATGTCGACGATCACAACATTTTAGGGGCTCCAGATGAGAGTCAGGGAGCAGCAGCAGGGGATACAACACCAGCGGAGTACGATGCTCATGGAGGTGGGCCAATCCAGCACAGGAGCACCGACTACTAGCTCCGCGAGTGATTAGTTTACTTAGCTTCCGCGAGAGTTTGTATTGAGGATTTGAAGTACCAGGCTTGAGCCCGTTTATATTTCTATGTACTGTTCTATTACAGTACTTTTATTATCTTGTGGACTTGATGTGATTTCTTCTATTTCATATTATATGTGATTGTGCACTTTGTTTTATCTGAAGTGTGTATAATTTTCTTTCATTTTGGTGATTGTAAAGGCTTGCAGGATCGGCGATTTATAGTGGCGACCTTCCCGAGTGTCGGTTTCACCGCAAAATGCCGATTCTGGGCATAAGACCCCGGTGGTTTAAAAGAAAAAAAAGGGGTCTTACAAAAGACATAGCCACCTGCTATGAAAAATTCTTTAGGATAGTGAATGAACTAAGGTCCTTTGGAAGGGTCTTTAGTTATTATGAGCTAAATGATAAGTTCCTTAGGTCTCTTACTCGAGACTGGGACACAAAAATTTGTGCCATCGGAGAATTGGCCAATCTGGGTGACACTCCACCCCACACCCTATTTGGTAAACTTCTCTCATATGAGATGCAGTTAACTTTCAGGAAAGATTAAGAGACAAACTACAAATCTCAGGACAAAGAGAAGTATGTGGCCTTCAAAGCAGAATCAAAAAAAAAGTAGGAGGAAGATCCCTTATCCTCCAAGAAGACCAACAGATTTAGACTGCTCTGAATCAGAAACATCAAACAGTAGCATGTTTGATGAGGACTTTGCTATCTTCTTCAAGCAGCACCACAGGTTGATGAAGTAGAAGCACTGGAAGAGCAGACCCTCCTCCTCTGCACATCACTAGAATAAATCCTCCAAGGACGACAGGTATTGATCAAAAACCAGTAAACGTAATTCCACTAATATTATCTATTACTTCTGAAGCAAGCTAGGACATGTGATTGCTGATTGCCCAGTGAAGAGGAGAGAGGATAGTGAGAAGAAATCTCAACAAAAGCACAAGGGCAAGAAAGAAAAGTCCTTTATGGCTAATAAAGAGAAAAGTTGGACAGACTCATCATCATATGAGTGTGAAGAAGAGGAAGCCTACATTGGGCTAGTTGCTGCTACTGCTAAAGATAAAGCTATTACAGCAGGAGAAGTCTATCCTCTAGTGAGGAGAGGAATCAGGGCCCCTCTGACACTATCAGACAGTGACTCAGAGGTGGATGAATATGCCCATAGTTGTAGAGGGCAAATGGCAATGACTGATGAAGAGGGAAGCCAGGATCAGCTTGGTCAAAAAAAGGTACATTCCCTATCTAGTTTTGTGTCTGGGTATGAGACTAGTCCTTTTATAGAAGACTCTTCATCTAATGGTGAAGATGATTCTGGTTCAGAAGGTGATGTCAAATAATTGATTGATAGAAATGTTGAACTTCTTGATGCTTTTAAAAAGTGCAAGAAGTTGACTAAGATATAGGTTAAGGAGATTCTGTCTCTTCAGCCTGTTGCTTCCCAGCTTACTGAAACAACATCTGTACTCAATCAGACCATGAGGGAACTCAGTCAACTGAAAACCCTTTCAAGAATCTAGATGGAGGCTATCAAGAGCAAGAATAGTCTCATTAAATATCTTAAGGAAAAGCTCTGGAGGGAGAAAGGTAGTGTGGCTAGTTTCTCACAGCCTAATACATTGTTTCCCTTGATAGACTCCTTTTCCTCACAGAAGGGTAAAAAGGGGTTGGGCTTTAAGGATAACACAAGACCAGCCCATACCAAAGGGAAAGGGAAAGTTCCAGTTGTGACAATGGCATCTAGGCCACCTATTCCATTCAAGAGGGTGATATTCCCTTCAAATAAGTATGACCAGGAAAGTATATGTGGTCACTATATGAATGGTGCTTCCACAAGTGGAACAAAAGATGTTCTCAGCCATTGTGGAAGGTATATCAGGGTGAGTGCCTTTAAAGCTTCCCATTAAGAAATTCAAATGGCCCATCATGGACCATTCATTTTTGGTGCTACATCCCCCTCTCTCAAAAATGTTGCTGCAGCCCATTCTTAGAACCTATCAATACAGAATCTGACTAAGGGTCCATCTGCCAGCTTGCCAAATATGGCTGTCTTTGATGCTATCAAGAGCATACTGTCTGAAAATAAAATTAATGTTGATAGGATTCAGAACAAGCCACATAAGCCAACAAGCAGACTAACTTTCAGCCAAATCCATGCTAAAAGAATTCAGAAAATGGCTGCTGCACCTCTTCCTTCTTATAAGACTGCAGTCAATTAAACTACAAGGGCTAAATAAAAAAGAAGTTGCAACATACATGATTGCTGGTGCTGTGTTAAGGTAGGACATTATGCCATTGATTGTTTGCATAATCCTAATGTGCTCAGGACCAGAGTTTGTCCACTAGTCAAAAAACTTTCTAGTGGACATGTTCATTTTCAGACTAATATGCACTTAGGACCCAATAGATATTGGGGTCATAAGGTAAAGTAAACTGTATATTGGAGGATAGTCCAAGTGGTCATACCTCTATATGGTACTTGGACAATGCTTTTTTCTAGGAACATGACTGGGATAAGGAGAAACTTGAAGGAGTACACTCCAGTAAAAGATGGACCCAAAGTAATCTTTGGTGGTTTAGATAGAGGGGTAACAAAATGCTATGGTATGATCACCAATAACATGGTCACCATCACTAAGGTGGCTTATGTTGAAGGATTGCAACAAAACCTTATAAGAATAAGCTAGCTCTCTGATCTTGGCTATGTTATTGTCTTTCACAAGGATGAGTTCATAATCAAGAGGTCAAGTGACTAAGAGGTTATGTTGACAGGCACTAGGAGTAGAAATGTTTATTGCTTAAACTTTCTTTGTTTAGATAAGGACTCTCCTATCTGTCTAGTGGGAAATAAGAAAGCATCCTACTGTGTCCTATGGCACAAAAAGCTAGCCCATGTGAATTACAAGACTATTAGTAAGCTCTTTAGTCAAGATCTAGTGAGGAATGGTCCTAATGTTAAGTGTTCCAAGGAGGGCAAATGTTCTGCTTGTCAGAAGGGCAAGAAGACAAAAGCTTCATTCAAGGGCATTTGGACCAAAGATTCTGTGAGGTGCCTATACCTCCTACATATGGACTTGTTTTGTACTTTTCCAGTTCATAGTCTTGGTAGGAAGGTCTACACCGTTGTGGTGGTTGATGACCTTTCCAGGTTTGCTTGGGTGTTCTTCCTCAAAAGATCGTATGAAACCCTTGATATCTTCATTAAGTTTGTCAAACAAATTCAGAATGAGTTTAACATCTCTATGGTCAAAATCAGAAGTGACCATGGGACAGAATTCCAGTCTGATAGCATGATAAGGTTCTGTGAAGAGCATGGGATTCATCAAGAATTCTCTTCACCTAGAACACCCAAGCAATATGAGATTGTTGAGAGGAAAAATAGAACTCTCATAGAGGCTGGGAGGACCCTACTGAATGATACATCTCTCTCAAAATATTTCTAGGTTGAGGCAGTCAACACTATATGTCATGTCCTCAACAGAGCCTCTATCACCAAGTTCCACAAGAGAACTCCCTATGAGATCTTGAAAGGCAGAAAACCAAACCCGAGCTATCTCAAAATCATTGGTAGTAAGTGTTATGAGCTTCATAATGGAAAATCCTATATAACTAAGTTTGTTGTCAAGTCCTTTGATGGGATTTTTGTTAGGTATAATAACCATAGCAAAGCTTATAAGATCTACAACTTATATCCAAGTTATAGAAGAGTTTGTACATGTAGTTTTTGATGAGTCTACCATGATTTATAGTGAGCTCCTAAGCTCCTCTTATAGTACTGCAGATACAGAAATGTTGATGAAAATGCTAGCAATCAAAGATGGATCTCTAGTGATGCAAGCTGAAGTGGATATTCCAGAAGGTCCACCAGACACATTTGGAGAAGATAAAGATCAGCAAGGAGCTATTTCTGAAGCAGTTGCTGAAAGAAGATTGACTCCTGCAATCAGACATTTGAGAGACCATCCTGCACACCAAATCATTGGTGAAGTTAGCCAAGGTATAGTGACCAGAAGCAAGAATCTGAATATAGCTATATTTGCCAGTTTCCTATCACAGGTGGAGCCAAAGAAGTTTTAAGAAGCCAATATATATCAATTTTGTATATTGGCTATGTAAGAGGAACTAAAATAATTCAAAAGATGCAAGGTCTGGAAGCTGGTCGCCAGACCACAAGTACATAATGTCATTGGAGTCAAGTGGATCTACATGAATAATCTTGATTAAAATGGCCTTATAATCAAGAATAAAGCAAGGCTAGTGGCTAAGGGGTACAGACAAGAAGAAGGTAATGATTTTGATCAAACTTTTGCCCCTATAGCAAGATTGGAGGCCATCAGATCGTTGCTTGCATATGTTGCACACAAGGGATTCAAAGTATATCAGATGGATGAAAAGTCAGCCTACCTAAATGGTAACTTAAGAGAAGAAGTCTATGTTGAGCAGCCTCTAGGTTTTATTGTTCCTAACTCTGCTGATTCTATTTATAGACTTAGTAAAGCTCTATTTGGGCTAAAAGAGTCCCCTAAAGCCTACTATGAAACCTTGTCTAGGTTCCTCATTGAGAACAATTTCACAAGGGGGAAGATAGACAAGACCCTATTCCTAAAGAATCTAAGGGTAAGATCATCCTAGTCCAGATCTATGTAGATGATATCATCTTTGGATCTACTGATGACAACCTCTGCAGGAAGTTTGCTAAACTTATGCAGGGTGTAACATCCCTCAGACTTCTAGACCGCTAGGATGGTTTTATTATGATTTGGTTATGATAAAACCCTGGGAAGCACAAAAGGGTTTGGGTGAGCATGGGAATTAGGGTGTGAACTACCTTGGTCTACAAATAACAGAACTTCAAACACAAGCATAAACCCTAGGGATTTACCATGACTCCATGAACCCACCAAAACATCTTTAACACATTATAGGGTCCATTAGAGCCATAGAGACCCATTGGAGTCAACAATAGAGGCCAAGTTGACCAAGGTCAACCTTAAGCCTAAGAAAGTCAACTTAGTTCAATTTGGGTCAATTGACAACCTAAGTGTCAAATTTCCTCACCCTTAGTATCTTGGCATCATGGGGGATCCAATGGACCCAAAAGCCCCATGCCTAAGTCACCCAAGTGGCTAATTTGGACAAACTCAACCCATTGCTCAATTTTGTCAATTTGGGATAACCTAACCCAATCCAAGTGGGATAAGCCAAAACTGTTGGTACCCTAGATGTGATTTGGCTTATGTAATCCCTTTCCAGCCCCTCTTGATCCATATAACTATATATGATCATGTTTAGACTTTTTTTAGTCTCCCTAGGGTAGTTTATATCTGACCCAAAGTTTAGGCTAGTAGTTCTAGATGTATTTTTGGTTAAGGCTTTTCCCGTTCGACCATCGTCGAACGAGGCCTCGCGATCGTCGATCAGTGGTCGACGATAGCAGGGCTATAGAATCGTTGAAGTCAAGACAATTATCGTCGACCGATGGTCGACGATCTCAGAGCAAGCTTATTATGCTCTGAAGGTTGGTCGACGATCTGCTATCAGCAGTTCGACGATCGTGGTCTTGCTTCACGATATCTGTCTCGACAGATCTCTGCCTTAGTCGTCGACATCATGAGATGTTCGACGATTTCTGTGTTAACAGATTTTCTGCTTTGGTCGACGATATCTTGAGCTGGTCGACGATTGCCGTTCGACGATTTCTGTTTCGACAGATTTCTGCTTTTAGTCGACGATCTGTTAGCTAGGTCGACGATCATCGAACCCCTGTTCGACGATTTCTGTCTGCCTTTATCATTTGGACTTATTTTATTCCTTGGTTTATTTCCAAGTGTTTTAGCGTGTGATTAGAAAGATTTTCTGAAGAATGTTTTTGCTAATTTATGGCTTAAATTCAAATGAATTACTTACCAAATATGTTAAGCATAAATTACGGGATTTCGTATTTTGATAAAGCATTTTTGTCTTATTATACAAAATATATTGCCAGGCTGTATTCTAACCGTTGGCGGTGTATGCTATTTCCAAGAACGATAAGTCTTTATGCTGAGATTTTTTTTATTCATTTATTTCCTTATTGGGACTGACAGAGAGCTAATAGGTCATTCTATTCCTATTGCTATATTCTATTTTGAGATAATCTGTTGCAGGGCTCGAGAATTCAAATCAATAGAGCCGTTCCAAAAGATAAATGAGAAGACATATTTAAGAGAGATTTTTTTCTCAGAAAAATAAGAAGTTACAAATATAGAGAGATTTTTTTTGTGCTGGATTCTCTCAAGCATCTCCAGAGCAACTCTTCACAATCTCACAATCAGAAGAAGAAAAGTTTTCCTGAAGCATAAGCCCAGAGCAATTTCTTTCATTCTCAAGTCTTCTGAGCATCTGCTTAGAGTTTTCAAGACTTCAGAAAGAGCTCCAGATCTGCTTCACGTGCTCCAGAATCTGAAGAACTGATAAAAATCAGTCTACATATTTCTGAGGATTTAGTTTCAGTATATCTAAAACTCCTTCATCCTGAAGCAAAGGCTTTCCCTGGACTTCCACTAAGCCAGGGGGAGACTTTGATTCTTTAGAGAATCCACAAGTCTTCTCTAATCTGTATTAACAACAGAGAAGACAATCTAACCCTCTCAACCCCTTTGTAAAAGAGTTTTCACACCTCTTCAAAAGTGAACATTGGTGACAGGGCACCTTATCAACAACCTGTGGTTGAGCATCCTTATCAAAAGCTCAAAGGGTCTGTTTGATCTACCTGAATCAGATCATTGGTGGCAGGGCACCTTAGCAAAAACCTGTAGTGGATTCCTACCAGGGTGGTAGAAGAGTGGAGTACCTATTAAGAGGGAACCACTATATATCCTGTGTCTCTGGCTGTTTTGTTTAAATTACTTATTCTATGGCTGTGATAGAACTACCTAGGATTGCTAGTTGCTGTGATAGGCTTATAGTTAATCTGAAATTTCAGTTAACTCTCTCACTTGTGCACTTCACTGTGTTAGGCTCTTAGGGTTCAAGTATCAGATTATTTATTCCGCAAATAAACTCCAAGGGAGCTGACTAGTTATTCATAAAATTTGAATACTCTATTCACCCCCCTCTAGAGTAGTTTACAACTTATCCCCTCACTTTCAATTAGTATCAGAGGGAGGTTGGCTGTTCATACAGGCTAACACCTGAGTTAAAAGATCCTGTGATAAGTTGTTTCCTGATACCATTCACAAACACTTTCACACATGGCCCAGTCTAAGGATTATTCAAGCACCAGACCTCCTGTATGCAACTTGTCCAAGTTTGGCATATGGAAGGCCAGGATAAGACTATACATGAATTCTATTGATGAAGATATCTTTTCTTCTATTTTGATAGGACCACCTGCCAGGCCTGCTGCTGCTTCCACTTCTGCTGATCTCAGTGCTGTGCCACCACCTAACTACAATGAAACTTACAAGAAGGCAAAAGCAGCTGATGCAAAAGCAATGAATATCCTAGCTCAGACGATGTCTGATGAAATATTCCAGAAGCTTGCTGAATGTACCTCAGCCAAAGCTATGTGGGATTCCCTCAACCACATAGTTGCTGGCTCAGCTGATGAGAGGAAGGACAGGAGATCCAACCTCACTTCTCAGTATGAAAATTTCAAGAAGGATGATGCTGAAGACATTGACACAATGTACACAAGACTCAGTTCAATAATCAGTGAACTGAGGTCCTTGGACAAGGAGATAACTTTGTCAGAAGTCAATGACAAGATCCTGATGTGCGTTCCCATCTCTTGGGACTCAAGGATATGGCACATCAAGGATGGAAGAAACACTGTGGAACTCTCCACAGAAGCTCTGTTGGGAAAGCTCAAGTCATATGAGCAAACTTTAAAGAGCAGAGCTGCTGCAATTGAAGCAAAAACTCCTACACCTACAAAGAAAGAGCATTCTCTAGCTCTTAAGGCTGCTGAGACTTCTGAAGGAAGTCAATCAAATGAGGAGTTACTGGCACTCATTGCCAACAGGTTCTTCAACATGGGAAGAAGAGACCTCAGAAAGAAGTTCTCCAAGTATGAGGACAAACCAAGGTATGACAAAACTCCATCTAAAGAAATCATCTGTTATGTTTGCAGCAAGCCTGGACATATTGCTCCAGATTGTCCAGAGAAGAAACACAAGGAGAAGAAACATGAGAAAGAGTACAGGAAGCACCACTCCAAGTCCTCCTCACACAAATACAAGAAGAAGGACAAGGGATTTGTGGCTGCTACCTGGAGTGAAACAGAAGAGGACACATGCTCCTCTAGCTCCAGTGATTCAGAAGAAGAAGAAGAGAAGAAAGCCAAAGAGGTCTGCCTCATGGCTATTGATGCCTGCAGCTCTCTGTCAGCTGCAGAGAATTCTGAAGAAGAAGGAGACAATGAAGAAGATTCCCTTATGGAAGACCAGGTAATCGACTCATTTGATTTCTCATCTCCTGAGTTCAAATTAAAATTTAAGACTCTATGTTTAGATTTACTTTTATCTGAAAAAGAAATTAAGTCACTTAGATTAAAGATAATGGAACTAGACATGGAAAGTACTGAAATAATTAGATTAGAAAAGGAATTAGAAAGCTCAAAAGAAGAAATAACATTCCTAAAATTAGAACTAGCTAAATCTAAGAGATTAGAAGAACAATTAAATGGCAGAAGCCTTAAATTGTCTGAAATAACTAGCATAGCAAACACTAGGGTTGGTAATGATAAACTAGGTTTAGGTGTTACATCTAGTGAACCCATCCTCCTCACAAAGGAGAGATTTAGCACTCCAGTAAAATTTATTTCTGAATCAGGAATAAAGAATACTGAGGAAATTGAAAAATGCAAGAAAATTCAGAATAAGATTAAGAAAGAGAACAGGAAGAAAAAATTTCTAGCTTTACAGAAATCGTCGAACATTAATCGACGATCGTCAAACCAATCATCGAACGTCTATCGACGATCGCTGAACACCTTCACCAAGTATGATATCTTCGGTGCAGGAGATCGGCGATCTCATCATGAGTCATCGACCAGTGATCGACGATCGTGGAATCCAGAACAAAGCACTACCACAAATGATCGACGATATGACTTGCGATCGTCGACCGTGGATCGACGATCTGGACTTAAGATGGAAAATAAATTTCAAACTTCCAGAATTGCAAATCCCAATCACTACCCTAGGTCGTTTAATCCTTTAACTGAATGGATTATCCCACCTAGGAGATCACACCCTTTAGGATATAAATCTAAGCCTGCAAAATCTTTTATATCTAGTTTCTCTTTTGTGAAGAATACTGGACCCAAGGTAACCTGGGTCCACAATGTATAATTGATATCTTTGCAGGTGAAGACCTATCCAGTCATACATGACAAATGGTATCTAGATAGTGGATGCTCAAAGCATATGACAGGAAAGAAGAAGAATCTGTCAGGGTTCAAAGCCAAGCTGGGACCAAAAGTTGTATTTGGGGATTCCAGCTGTGGACAGACTGAAGGGTATGGCAGCTTCACCATAGGAGCTGTAACATTCAAGAAGGTTGCTTATGTCTCTGGACTAAAGCACAACCTAATCTCTGTAAGCCAAATGTGTGATGCTGGGTACAAGGTATGGTTTACTGACACTGCTTGTAATATTGCTTTAAATAATACTGTTGTGTTAGTAGGTATTAGAATTGGTAATGTTTATGTTGTAGATTTTAACTCATCCAAATCTGAAATATGCTTATTTAATGAAGTAACCAGTAATAATACCCTTTGGCATAAGAGACTTAGTCATGTAAATTTGAAAAACATTTCTAGGTTGGCTAAATACAATCTTGTAAGAGGCTTACCTTCTTGCCCCTACAAGAAGGAAGGCCTTTGCAAAGCTTGTCAATTAGGTAAGCAAACAAGAAATAGCTTTAAATCAGTTAATAAAAGTGATTCTCCCAGGATTCTGTACTTGCTACATTTGGATATATTTGGCCCTATTGCTGTACAGAGTCTTGGAGGAAAGTCTTACACTTTAGTAATTGTAGATGACTTCTCTAGGTTCACTTGGGTGTTCTTCTTGAGAACTAAGGCTGATAACTTCAAGGTTCTTACAGATTTTCTAAAGTGTATACAGACTGAGTACTCTACTCAGATTGCCTTGATCAGAAGTGATCATGGTACTGAGTTTGAGTCTCTTCTTATGCAAGAATTCTGTGAGAAGGAAGGTATCAAACATAGCTTCTCTGCTCCTAGAACTCCTCAACAAAATGGGGTAGTTGAAAGGAAAAACAGAACCCTAATTGAAGCTGCAAGTACATTGTTGGCAGATGCTAACATGCCTCTGTCCTTTTGGGCTGAAGCAGTTAGCACAGCTAACTATGTATTGAACAGAAGCCTGATACATAAACTTAAGGGTAAGACTCCCTATGAGTTACTTAAACAAGTGAAACCTAAAATAGATTATTTTAGAGTATTTGGCTGTGTTGCTTTTGTTCATAACAATAACAAAGAATACCTTAGAAAATTTGAGGCAAAAGCTTCAATGGGAGTTTTTCTAGGATACTCTCAAGTAAGCAAAGCCTATAGGGTCCTTAATAAATCCTCTCTTAAGATAGAAGAGTCTGCACATGTCTCTTTTGATGAGACAGTCATGTATTATAAGGAGAAGGACTCTTCCTCTAATAGTACAATGCAAGTCCTAGGAGTAAGTAAGGATTTGGAAGGTTTGAGACTCACACAGGAGAATCATCCCCCACAAACTCCTCAGGTTGCTTCTTCAGATTCTGAATCTGATGTAGAACTTCTTGAAGTTAATGCACCTGCTCCAACAGTTGATCAAATTCCACATGAGGAATTAAATCCTGAAACTGTTGAAGATCAGATCATTGTTGAACCTACCAGTCTTGTCACACTTAGAGATCACCCTGTATCTCAAGTGATTGGAGACATTTCAGTAGGAGTCCAGACAAGACATCAACTCAACAAAGATGTGATGTTTGCTTGTTTCCTTTCTCAGGTTGAGCCCCTAACCATTAAAGATGTTGAGCTTGATCCACACTGGATTATAGCCATGCAAGAGGAACTTAACCAGTTTGAAAGATGTAAAGTTTGGACTTTGGTTCCAAGACCAAGAGGCCAACTGATCATAGGCACCAAGTGGGTGTTTAGAAACAAGCTTGATGCCCAAGGCATAGTAGTTAGGAATAAGGCTAGGCTAGTAGCTCAAGGCTATAGACAGGAGGAAGGCATAGATTATGATCAGACCTTTGCCCCTGTAGCTAGACTAGAAGCCATTAGGATTTTCCTAGCATATGCTGCCTATAAGAAATTTAAGGTCTTCCAAATGGATGTGAAGAGTGCCTTCCTCAATGGAGATTTAAAGGAAGAAGTGTTTGTTGAACAACCACCAGGGTTTGTTTCATCAACCTTACCCACTCATGCGTTCAAACTCCAAAAGGCTCTATATGGACTTAAGCAAGCTCCTAGAGCTTGGTATGAGACCTTAGCAAATTTCCTTCTAGAACACAAGTTTGTGAGAGGTGTAGTAGATAGAACTCTATTTATTAGACATCATAAGGACTCATAACTGTTAGTTCAAATCTATGTAGATGACATTATATTTGGCTCTACTGATCCCAAACTGTGCAAGAGGTTCTCTGAACTAATGCACTCCAAGTTTGAGATGAGCAGCATGGGTGAGTTATCCTATTTCCTTGGTCTCCAAGTGAAACAGTGTGTTGATGGTATCTTCATTTCTCAATCAAAATATGCCAGAGAGCTGGTTAAAAGATTTGGAATGTCTGATGCCTCATCAATGAGCACACCTATGGCCTCAAATGCAGTTATTGATTCTGATGTCAATGGCAAGTCTGTTGATCAAAAGAACTATAGAGCCATTGTTGGTTCCCTGCTGTATTTGACTGCTAGTAGACCTGACATAATGTTTGCTACATGCCTATGTGCTAGGTTTCAGGTCAACCTAAAGGAATCTCACTTAACTCTTCTCAAGAGGATCTTGAGATACCTTAAGGGATGCCCTAACTTAGGACTGTGGTACCCAGCTGAGTCAGGATTTGAATTAATTGGATATTCAGATGCTGATTATGCTGGTTGTAGAGTTGACAGGAAAAGCACCTCAGGGACCTGTCAGTTCCTGGGAGAGAGACTTGTCTCTTGGTTTTGTAAGAAACAGGCATCTGTGTCTACCTCAACTGCTGAGGATGAATATATTGCAGCAGCTAGTTGTTGTTCACAGATCCTGTGGATTCAAAATCAGCTAGTGGATTATGGGTATACACACTCAAAAACAAAAATTCTGTGTGACAGCACCAGTGCAATATCAATTGCTCAAAATCCTGTGCACCATTCCAGGACCAAGCACATTGAGATTAGACATCATTTTCTGAGAGATAATGTGGAAAAGAACAAGATAGCAATGGAATTTATATCCACAGACCTGCAGAGAGGAGATATGTTCACTAAGCCCCTTGATGAACAAAGGCATTTGTTCTTCCTGAACCAGCTTGGTATGATTAATGGTTCAGAGTAGTGAAAATTTGGTTAGTCTTGTTTTCTATCTAAAATCGTCGAACGACTGCTCGACGATCTTCGACCAGGTCAGAAATATCGTCGACCAACTGTCGACGACAGCTCGTTCGGTAGTAAGGCAGAAATCGTCGATCAACTGGTCAACGATCTCTCCTTAGGTATCTATCGTCGACCAATGGTCGACGACAGATTTTCTGTGTTGTGTGGAGAATCGTCGACCAACATATATTGATCGACGATCGTGGTGATTGCTTGTAGTCGGTCGATATTTGACGATTAGTCAAACATTGACTATCGTCGGTCGCTGTTCGACGACCGATTTTATTCTGAGTTCGACGATCGCAGATTTGTATCTAATAGTCGATTTAGGTCTGGAGATCGTCGTTCTTCCGCTCCGTCTTTTCATATTCCATCTTCTGGCTTAGAATTCGCTCTCGAACTCTAATCCCGCGCGATTCTCTTCTCCCCTGCCTTGCATCTCGATTCGTCATTCTCTCTTCAATCTAATGGCGATTCCTTCTGCAGTTCTCTTCGGAATGAAGTTCGACACTGGCTTCTGTGTCGACTTCGATTCTTTCAGCCGATGTGATCAACCCATCCAAGACATTCTGCAGCTGTGTGAAGATCAAGGGCTAAAGAAATTTATGTCATTCTCACCAAAGATTCATATACCAGAGATTCGAGAATGGGTATATACCTCGTCCTCCAGCGACGAAGCGATGACTGGAAAGATAAATGGAGAGGAGGTCATCCTGACTCCTGAAGTTCTGACTGAGTTGTTTGGTCTACCAATCGGTACTGAGGACTATGAGCAAAATTCAGAGGAATATGGCCGCATGCTAACCGTGATGGGCCATGCTGAGGGTATTCCAGCCAAGCTGCTGAAAATAAACCTGTCTCCAGAGTACAAGTTTCTGGCAGACCTGGTAGGCAAGGTCGTTTTGGGAAAGCATTCTGCTCACGACAACATCAACAGGCAACAATTTGCCTTAATGTCAGTTCTGGTGAATAAGACGCATATTGCCTGGGGAAAAGTTCTGTTTGAACTAATAAGGAGAAAGAACAATCAGAAAGAAGTAAACCTTGCCAGGGTGTTGGGTGTGTTTCTATATGTGAAAGCACCCCTGCTGCTTGATTCTGCACCCTCCGCAGTCAACGCCAGCAAGAGGTTGGACCCCTCTCTGTTCAAGAAATCTCAGAGAGTTATCAAGAAGTCAGCCAGGGTTGATCCTAACCCTCCATCAGACACAAGGGCTGATTCAGCCACTCTCCAGCTTGCTGGGGAAGGCTCAGCAATCCCTTCATCCTCCCTCTTTACCCCTGTGTCCTCATCTCCTGCATTACCCTCCACACAATCTGCAGTGCCACCACAACATGCATCTTCCATCCTACATGGATCTCCACCCCAGTCACCTATACCACAACATCTGGCAGCCGCAGCTAGTGTTGACATGGTCACTGCTACCATCCTCACACACTTATCTCAACATGAATCCCACACTCATGCTGATGTTCACCCATCTCCACATGATTCATTTGATCATGTGGTAGATCATACTGCTTCCATTCCATCCACCTCTACATCCTCAGCATTTCAGATAACTCCTGAATTGCTTGCACAAATTGTAGAGCTCATCACTCCATCCATACAAAAAATGATTGAGGCTGCCAATGCCCCTCTCATTGCATCCATCAAAGCCCTTACTGAAGCCATCAAATCATTTCCACCCTCTGCTGAGCCCTCTTCAGTAAGATGCATGACTCCAGTCCCCACTGAAGTCATGCAGGGGGAGATGTCTGTTGAAGTGGTCTCAGGTGATGCCTTGGCCCTTCAGGACAACTCTTCTCTTCCCCTTACAGCAATTGTAGAAGAACATCAAGAGCTTCCAGAGCAACCAGAAGGTAAATCACTTCCTCTAAAGGTTATAATCAGGACTTTAAATTGATATCTTTATCTAACAAGGACATTCACTCCCTAGTGAATCAAGCTTCTGATGAAGAAATCTCTGAGAAAGATAATGAAGAAGTCCCCATGGACATTGGTGAAAAATCTCCATTGAACACTACTGATTCAGAAGTAGTGGTTCAACAATTTGAGAATGTTGCTGCTCAATCTGATGGTATAATGTTATTTAAGATTCTAATTAATTCACTCCAACTTGGAGTTAATTTCTTATTCCTTCCTATTCCATCTCAGCTGCTGATGATCCTGCATCAGTATTGCAAGATGATGCTGCAAATTCCATTGAAGATTTGGAATCCTATCTTAACCTAGACTGTGAGTCCTCACTCACATCTACTCCTCTTGTTCCTTCTTTTCAAGAGAAAATGGTCTCTTATAGACCTGAGTACCTTGATGACCCCTTGATCAAGGACTCTCTCTTCTTTTCCTGTATAGCACTCCTCGTGTGCCTTGCAGAGGTGTCTATCCCTAATGTCGCTAAACATCTAGAAGGAATTATAACCTCCTTCCTAGATGCAAAGTGGTATCCTGTGTAGATCTTCAGGTAACTCTATCAATTACCTGTTGCTGTTCACCTTGGGGGAATATTTTTTTCCCACTTGGTTGTTAACCTATCCTTCTTTATATGCAGGCACAATCAACACTGCTGCTGCTGCTGCTGCTGAAGAAGCTGAGGCTGTGCTAGATTTACCAGAAAATGCCTCCAAGATGACTGAAAAGGAATCAAGCTCAGGTACTCTAAACCTAGAACAATTTATAGCCTTTGTGGCTGAGAATATTGCCTCTGAGTACATTGAATGGTTGGCTAATTATCATTTGGATTCCCTAGCCATCTCTCTAGAAAAAGCATCTGCCCCTGCAGATATTGTCATCTTTTCTCCTCCTATCCTTACCTATCCTCTATCCATTCCTTCTACTGCAGAACTGGTCCCCAGGATAGTTCCTGACTTGTATCCTAAATCAGAACTCTGGAAGAGCACTCCAAATGTTGATCTTGATGCCCTCCTTGAGCAAGATGCCATTGAGGAATCAAGAGAAAGAGAAGATAGAGAGAAGCAGAAGGCTGAACATGCTATAACTGCCAAGGATATCTCAAACCTAGACTTTGATGATTATGCTGGCAGAATCTCATCTCACTCCTCTGATGATGATGACTCTGAGGATTCTGATAGCTCCCAGAAAAAGAAAAAGGTTGTATCCAAGAAAAGGAAAGCATCTGCTCCTCCTACTGCCAATCCAGACAAGGATGTTCCCTATTTCATTCTGAAGGGAATTGATCCCAAGAGCAAAGAATTTCGACCCTGGATGAGGCTCTCAAAGAATCAGACAAGAGAGAAGAAGAGATCAAAAAGATATGACACTCCTATTCAGAAATTCCCCCCCAGAGGTCCTCCTCCACCTCCTGGTGCTGGAGCCTCTGGAAGTCTCTCTTCTGCCCCATCTGCAAAATCAGCAAGTTCCAACACTTTTCAGTCCTACCAGAGAAGGAGTAACCAAAGCCAGGGAGGCCAAGATGTATCAGGACAAGGAAGAAAAAGAAATGAAAATGTTCTCATGGAACAAATAAAGGAGATGACTTTTCAGCAACCTACTTTCTCTCCTCCTCCTTCTCCTAAAAAGAAAGTTCCAGAATGGAAACCTTCTCCTCACAGGAGAGGTTCATCCTCCTCATCAAGGAAACCTGCCGCCTCTGAGACAATTGAAACAAAAGGAAAAAGAGTGGTCTATTCAGAGAAATCCCACAAGAAGTTCATTAAACTTGCTCCTCCAAGATCTCTATATGCTGAAACTAATCCTAAGAAGGCTGCACAAATTCCTTCTGACTCAAGCAAAATAGCCACAGCTCTTCAAAGGAACATGGAGATTGCAGCTCAAGCTGATACTGACAGACCATCCTCTCCATCAGATATGACTGAATCTGAAAGAATTGCCTCTATGGCAAGATTTAAGGAATCTATTGCACTAAGCATGATGGAGAGAGCCAAAGCACAAGGACTAGATCCTACAGCATATACAACTATGTCTGAATTCAGAGAAAAGAAACTCAGCAAAATTCAAGTAAACTCTGAAATTTTCAATACTGAAGAATACATGAGGTTGCACCCTGCTGCAGTTCTACCAAGCTATGCTGAAAAGAAAATTATTGGTGAACACGATCTAATGCTATCCAAAAGACAAGCAGCAAATCCAAACAGAGAAATTATCTTCAAACCAGCTGTAATCCCCAAGAAATCATCTGATGCTAAAACCTCTGATAAATCTGCTTGATACTTTAGTTCTGCTGATTTATGGTTTTATGTTTTCCTGTGGATTGCCTGTGATTTAAATTTTTGGTTAATTTCTGCTCTTGTTATTGTGTGCATTACTTTTTAGATCGGATTGGACAACATAACCCAAATAGGGGGAGATTGTTGGTACCCTAGATGTGATTTGGCTTATGTAATCCCTTTCCAGCCCCTCTTGATCCATATAACTATATATGATCATGTTTAGACTTTGTTTAGTCTCCCTAGGGTAGTTTATATCTGACCCAAAGTTTAGGCTAGTAGTTCTAGATGTATTTTTGGTTAAGGCTTTTTCCGTTCGACCATCGTCGAACGAGGCCTCACGATCGTCGATCAGTGGTCGACGATAGCAGGGCTATAGAATCGTTGAAGTCAAGACAATTATCGTCGACCGATGGTCGACGATCTCAGAGCAAGCTTATTATGCTCTGAAGGTTGGTCGACGATCTGCTATCAGCAGTTCGATGATCGTGGACTTGCTTCACGATATCTGTCTCGACAGATCTCTGCCTTAGTCGTCGACATCATGAGATGTTCGACGATTTCTGTGTTAACAGATTTTCTGCTTTGGTCGACGATATCTTGAGCTGGTCGACGATTGCCGTTCGACGATTTCTGTTTCGACAGATTTCTGCTTTTAGTCGACGATCTGTTAGCTAGGTCGACGATCATCGAACCCCTGTTCGACGATTTCTGTCTGCCTTTATCATTTGGACTTATTTTATTCCTTGGTTTATTTCCAAGTGTTTTAGCGTGTGATTAGAAAGATTTTCTGAAGAATGTTTTTGCTAATTTATGGCTTAAATTCAAATGAATTACTTACCAAATATGTTAAGCATAAATTACGGGATTTCGTATTTTGATAAAGCATTTTTGTCTTATTATACAAAATATATTGCCAGGCTGTATTCTAGCCGTTGGCGGTGTATGCTATTTCCAAGAACGATAAGTCTTTATGCTGAGATTTTTTTATTCATTTATTTCCTTATTGGGACTGACAGAGAGCTAATAGGTCATTCTATTCCTATTGCTATATTCTATTTTGAGATAATCTGTTGCAGGGCTCGAGAATTCAAATCAATAGAGCCGTTCCAAAAGATAAATGAGAAGACAAATTTAAGAGAGATTTTTTTCTCAGAAAAATAAGAAGTTACAAATATAGAGAGATTTTTTTTGTGCTGGATTCTCTCAAGCATCTCCAGAGCAACTCTTCACAATCTCACAATCAGAAGAAGAAAAGTTTTCCTGAAGCATAAGCCCAGAGCAATTTCTTTCATTCTCAAGTTTCCTGAGCATCTGCTTAGAGTTTTCAAGACTTCAGAAAGAGCTCCAGATCTACTTCACGTGCTCCAGAATCTGAAGAACTGATAAAAATTAGTCTACAGATTTCTGAGGATTTAGTTTCAGTATATCTGAAACTCCTTCATCCTGAAGCAAAGGCTTTCCCTGGACTTCCACTAAGCCAGGGGGAGACTTTGATTCTTTAGAGAATCCACAAGTCTTCTCTAATCTGTATTAACAACAGAGAAGACAATCTAACCCTCTCAACCCCTTTGTAAAAGAGTTTTCACACCTCTTCAAAAGTGAACATTGGTGACAGGGCACCTTATCAACAACCTGTGGTTGAGCATCCTTATCAAAAGCTCAAAGGGTCTGTTTGATCTACCTGAATCAGATCATTGGTGGCAGGGCACCTTAGCAAAAACCTGTAGTGGATTCCTACCAGGGTGGTAGAAGAGTGGAGTACCTATTAAGAGGGAACCACTATATATCCTGTGTCTCTGGCTGTTTTGTTTAAATTACTTATTCTGTGGCTGTGATAGAACTACCTAGGATTGCTAGTTGCTGTGATAGGCTTATAGTTAATCTGAAATTTCAGTTAACTCTCTCACTTGTGCACTTCACTGTGTTAGGCTCTTAGGGTTCAAGTATCAGATTATTTATTCCGCAAATAAACTCCAAGGGAGCTGACTAGTTATTCATAAAATTTGAATACTCTATTCACCCCCCCTCTAGAGTAGTTTACAACTTATCCCCTCACTTTCAAAAACTAGTGTGGCTCACTGGTCTAGGAGATGGAGAGGCACCATTGGGGCCCACTAATTTCAGAGATTGGTGACTAGGAGAGAGAGAATGAGAGTTTCCCCGATTTGGAGGAGAGAGAAAATGAGAGCTTAATGGCCATCATGGCCATGGAGGCTCCATAACCCCCCACTTTTATGGGGCTTTTACTCATCTGAGGGAGAGGAGAAGTTTTCAGGAGGTGGCTGGCCATTGGGGTGGCTCTGCCCCCTCTATTTGGCTGAAACCAAAAAAGCCCTAGTATCACCATTAATGGAGTTTTTCAAAATTGAGGAGTTACAAGCCTCCTCTCCTCAATTCTCTCTTTAAGTACCTTCACCAAAGCAAGGGCAAGCATTTCCCCTGATCCTTTCTCAATTCCATTGAGGTTGATGTAGAAGTTGCATAAGAGCCAAAGCTCGGTGATCGGAAATGGTTAGAAGGTAAAACACACGCATTCAGGCCGCAAACCAAGTCCTCCTTTACTCCTTCATGGGTTAGATCTTAAGAATGGTTAGAGCAAAGAATCAGGCTCAATTGAGCCCGATCGGGTGGAATTTTTCCACTGGTTTTCTGTGAAAATTAGGGTGTTGGGTTCGCCGGAATCCGCTGTCTCCTGCGGCCAAACCACTTCCGGCCGATAGCCCTCACCTCAACGGAGGTGGTGGTGGCAGTTGTTTGTCGGGGAGGTGGCCGGAGGGCTGGGAATTGGGCCTGGATTTGGCTCCAGGTCGGACGGATCTGAGTCATTGGCTGGAGGAAGAAGAAAGCCATAAGCCGTCCGATCCTGCTTTAAGATCCGTGCAGATCTAACTATATTAAATTTGTTATATGTATATTTCTATCACATAATTTCACCTGTTTTGGAATTTACTTTAAAAATACTTAGAGGACATTTCTGAAAAACTTGTCAACATGACACTTGTAGCCCTATAAGTGTAGTTTATTTTAAAAATTAATTTTAACTAATTTTGAATTTAGGTCAGACCACAACACTCCTTTTTGTGAGGTATATACTGAGGGTTGATTAGAGATTTTTTTGTGTGCCCCCATCAATCCTGACCTCACAAAGACTTGAAATTTGGACCATGAGCCATTCATATCTAGATCTATATCATATCCAAAATCTGGAACTTTTGGAAAACGTTTTTCCAGAGTTTTGGAAATCATATCATTTTTTCATGTAAGGTTTTATTAAAGGGTCTAATGACCTCGAAATCCTCCCAAATTTGGGTGAGTGGTCCTTGGGGTCAATATAGGACTCTGTATAAAATGTAATACCATTTGGAGATGATTTGGTTTAGAATTTAGTAGACCCTAGCCTAGGCCTAAAAGGGTTATTTAGGTCAAAGTGTCCCTTGTGGGTATTGAGTGACCAAATCACCTCAACAGAGGTTGAAACTTGGGCCACTGATTTGATGTGACATTAAACATCATCACATGGAGTTTGGGGTAGAATAGAGTTGATTTGCCATGGGACCCTAGTTCAAACCCTAAGGTTAAACTTTGGGGGTTTGTGAAAGACATGGGGTGATATGTCCTTGTATGGACTTGGTGTTTAGTCCATGAGATCTTAGGGTGGTGAAATGCCCTAGGAAGGAATTTGGTGGCCTTTGGACACATACACCCCACTTTAATCACTTGGAAATTATTTAGTTCTATACACCTTATGGAATAAATAAGGGGTCCTATGACCTTGGATCTTCATGAGATTTTGGTAGGGGTAATTTTATTGTAATATTAACCTCTGAAATTTATTATAGGATGTTTAGATAACAGTAGCTCATACTTGTAGATATAACCTTCACCTTGCCATTTTTGATGATATTGAAGGAACTATGGTTTAATTGTCTTAGAATGATATGAAACTCTGTAAAAGTTAACAAAATACCATTTGTATACACTAATTAATTATTTGGAATAATTGGGCATTTCCTCTTAGTACTTTATGTGTAAAGTGAACTAGTGCACCTTATTTTGATGAATAGATAATAAATACTATATCTTGTTGGAAAATTGTGTTACTTGGTCAGAGTACTTTTTAGTGCATAATAAAGCTTAGAAAATTATTACATATTATTTGGATGAGTTTACAAGAATGTTTCCTCACAAAGTGCACTATCATAGATTTATTTGAGGTATTTTTCTATATAGCTCACGGACCTTTGAATTGCATGAAACTTAGTAAGTAATGTTTTATGATCATATTAAAACTCTGGTAATTTTTGTATAATTGTTGGACTATGAATTATGGTACTCCCTTCATTACCTTTAATTATTTGAAATACCTTAAATTAATTATTTAGAGGTTAACACATTTATAAAAATATGTGAAATTTGGTATTCACTGATATTTTGCTATCATAGAGTGTTCATAATTTTTGGGTGGCCATAACTTAAGTAACTCTAGTACTTCATGTTCCAAATTACCCATGACCTAATTTTTGGGAAAATTAAATAAATGCCAAATTAATTAGGAAAATTACAAGTTTCTTTATTTAGGATAAATGTGTCATGATAGACCTCCAATAATTATCTTATGGTTTTTGGATGAAAATTTGGAGTACATCCTATCATGTACATCACATAGCTTAGGTTGGTGTACATATAGTAAAACTGCATAACTAGTAATAACATGTGGAATGGACATAGGGAGTTGGGGTTAATAGTTTACTTATTTTGGCAAATTGAAAATGAGTTCATCTTTACGAGTCATGATGTGGAATTATTGGGTTGACGAGTGTTAAATGGTGATCGGGATCGACGAAACATCATCCTTCCTATGGAGTGAGAGAGAGAGAGAGTCAAAATACACTAGGGTTAGATTAAGTATAACTTTAAATGGGGTTGTCAATGGGTAGATACAAATAATAATAAGTACCTTGCGAAATGGAGCTTTGGGCTTCAGCCCATCGTAGCTCCTAGTGACCTCGAGAGCCCTTCACAGGGAATGCCTTGGGCAGTCTAAGGTTAACGTAAGCCGTAAGACTAAATAAAATACAAGAGTAATTAGAAGTACTCTAGGATTACACTTACACTCAAACTCCATGGTTTTGTGGGAGTTAGGTTGTTTCTCATGAGTGGTAGGCTCGGTGGTTTTGGTGATGGGCAGGTTAGCTCGGCGAGCCGATGGCTCGGTAGATATTTATTACAGACCGGTTAGTTCGGGGAGCTTTTGCTCGGGGGGGGGGGGGTGGAACATTAATGTTGCATGTGCATAAAATATAAGGTGGTGGGTCTTCAGTATTGTACGTTCGACGCACCGATACCAATACGTTGACTCGATAAGTGTGCTTTAGCACTTATCCAAATAAAGTTTGGTGCGCCAGCCGGAAAGAGTACGTAGGAGCTCCGCTTTGTGCTCCAGCATTGAGGCGTACGATAGGTCTGACTGGTAGTGCTGATGCCAGTTTAGAGGTGGGAGAGGCCTAACCCACCGCTTTCATTTGCCACTACGGAGGTATCTTTGGAGGTTAGGCTTCAGAATGTGGGAACTAAAGGTCTGTTTGTATAGAGTCGGGTGTGTGTGTTGCACTGGCATGTTCTTATCAAAGCATTCTTGAATGACATAGCATAATCATTGTAAATAACCCTTGACACCTATTGTACAAATTTTTTTGGGACACTTTTTACAATAGGCCTTGCAAAACGACCCCTTATTCTATAGGTTTGTATGGACAATCTTATAGGTCATGGTTACTTACTTAGTTTACCTTCTTGTACTTTACTTGCTCACCTTATTCATGTGTATACTCATATTGATTACCTAATATTTGCTTACTTGTACTTGCTATGATTTTATTCTCATGATAGACAATTTCTGCCGTCACCTGCTTACTTTTGTTACTCTCCACCTTAAATACCTTCCCTTTCCTTCTCCCCGATCGGTGCCTAGGAGCCATTGGGGGAGGGGTAGGGGATGATAGGACTTAGTATTTTAGACTATCGGTCGTTGACCAAATCATTTTAGGGGATTGTGGAGACGAACCTGAAGATGCAGCCCCAGAGGTCTATGCGCTTGGATACGGGACAGTCTAGCATGAGAGTTCAGGCAGCAGGGACAGTGAGTCTCAATCATTAGTAGTTACTATAGATTTGCTTTCGCGTTGAGTGACTTGTAGTGAGGATCATGATGTATCGGGCAAGATCCCACTTATTTGTACTTTGATTTAGCGTTACTGTGGACTCTCCCTTCGTGGGGATTTATTTTATATTCATGTTATTTCTGGTGGACCAGTATTTGAGTTTTACCTTAATCTTTGTACTTACTCTTCTCTTCTGCGATCAGTATGGCCGGCAGGATCAAAATTTTATAGTGACAACCTTCCCGAGTGTGTTTGTGTCACCGTAAAGCAGTAGTTCTGGGCATAAGACCCTGTTGATTTTGCAAAAAAAATGGGGTCTTACTCATGGGAAGTTTGAGATGAGCAGTATGGGTGAACTCAAGTTCTTCTTGGGTCTCCAAATAAGACAGATTGATGATGGCTTGTTCATATCCCAGTTTAAGTTCACTAGGGAGTTAATATTGAAATTAGTCATGGAAAATTCCTCCACCATGAGAACTACCATGGGATCAACTATGCTTATCGGCAAGGATGAAGCAGGGAAGCCTATTGATGAGACCTTGTAGAGAGGGATAATTAGCTCCCTTCTTTATCTTACTATAAGTTGGCCAATCATCATGTTTACTACATGTGTTTGTGCTAGGTATCAGGTTTGCCCCAAAGAATCTCACTACTCTGCTGTAAAGAGTATTTTGAGGTATCTTAAGGGCACACAAGATCTTGGCCTTTGGTACCCTAAGAATATGGAGTTTGAACTAACAGGCTACTAAGATACATATTTTGCAGGATGCAAAGAGGACAGGAAAAGCACTTCTGGCACCTATCAACTCTTGGGTGGAATACTAGTGTCTTGGAGCAGCAAGAAGCAAACTAGTATTGCAATCTCAACTATAGAGTCAGAGTACATCTCAACAGGTAGCTGTTGTGCTCAATTGTTGTGGATCCAGCATCAGCCCCAGGACTATAACATCCAGATAACTAGAATCCCCCTATTTTGTGATTCTTCTAGTGCTATATCAATTTCTAGGAATCCTGTTTCTCACAACATGACTAAGAAAATTGAGGTAAGATACCATTTCATTAGGGAACATGTTTAATGTGAAGACATCACCCTTGAATTTGTCCTAACAGACAAGCAAGTGGTTGACATCTTCACTAAGCCACTAGATGAAGCAATGTTTAACACCTTCAAGTTTGAGTTGGGTATGTTAAACCTAGTATAGCTTCAGTTGCTCCTTGATTGTTGAAGGACATATTATGTCTTGTAGATGGAATTTCTCTTCAAGGGATTGAAGACATTTCAAGTGGTGTACCTTCAATGGTATTTTATTTAAGTGTTGTCCAGACTAGTGTAGACTACACTGTCTACCAAGAAACATATCAGATGTTGCTTCAGTTGAGGGGGAGCATGTCTAGCACTACTCTAAGTACTCTCAAGATGCTCAAACTGCTGCCTATGAGAAATCAAAGAGGGGGAGCAGAATATCCTCCCTGGCAATTTACAGAAGTCAAATAGGGGGAGAAGGACTTGAATCAGTTTACTAATTTAAGGACTTATAAGAGGTATCAAATTCATCAAAAACAGGTAGCAGCTATTAAGGGGTAGCAGGTACAAGTATGCCCTGCAGACAATAAAGTTTACTATAACTTATCTTTTTATCATATCTTTTCCTACTATATTATTGCAATTTATTAGTGTATGTCATTGACTCGAATATTTGGTGAAGTGTTTTTACTTCTTCAAATAGAGGGAGATTGTTGGGTTCATTGCCCGCAATATCCTAGATTTGAAGAAGTCAAATATGTCAATATGCTTACACAATGGTATATTTAATACATGTTCAAGTTCATACATACAAGGCTGTCCTATAACATTGATGAGATAGATAGCTGTTGCGCGCTAGGGTTCGAAGAAAATAAACGCAACCGAACTAGCAACCCGATGAGGCAAGTATACCTATCGAATTGTAGCAAGGGGACACAAGTGTCGTATTGAAATCTGGGAACTGTTGGCGATTCTTACTCACACGAACGTTATTACCTTATCGACGGAAAAACTAGGGTTTAGAGAATCTAATTGAGATTAAGGAAATAAAACTAATGCTAGAATGAGAGCTATTGCAATTAATTAAAGTGCTATTAAGTAAAATGATTACTACGAAAGGTAGAAAATATGAAATGGAAATGCACTCGATCAAGATTAACCTCGGCTAAAGACGATTAAGAAAATGCGATAAAAATCTAAACTTAATAGGATAAAGGTCCTTGACCGTGGAGGTTCCTAAAGCTTGAACACGCATCTCTCGAAGTTGTGCCCAACTGAGTTTAGGAAGGTCCGACCGACTCTCGTCTAAATCGGAGGCCTAAAACTCGCTTTACGCGGTGAACCCCACTATTGGATTTTACTCCAATCCAGGAGATTTGGACGTCTGCCTCTCTGGAGGGGTGCGTACAACTCCCTTTACTCTTGAATGCTCACTTCATTCTATCGGCCTCTCGGCTAGCCCAGAATGAAAGCAAAGGTGGAGAGTATATATCGATAATATACCTCCAACCCGTGATTAATAAAGAGTAATTCAAGGCCCTAACCTAGAAAGAAAAGATTAATTAAACATCATAACTTAATCGCTCTAACCTCGGATCATCAAGATCGAGTACAAGGAGGATTAGTTAATCATAATGGAGTGGAGGAGGGGGGATGAGTAGTAAAGCATAAAAAAACACAAGCTAAACAAAGAACAATTCTATTAATGAAAAGGGGGCAATTTACACTAATTGAAATTAAAATTACAAGTGCATGAAGTTGAAATCCTATTCTAGCCCTACAATTAGCACTAAGCAAGAGCAAAGATTACAAAAAAAGCTAAGGCAACTAAATATTAAACCATGATTAAGCAAAAATTACAAAGGAAGAGAGAGATAGAGAGAGAGAAATCATGAAAAAAACTCAAGAACCAAAGGGGCAGCACCTCCCCCTCTCAACCAAAGCTTCCTGAAATGGAGAGGGGGGTCTCAATTTATAGATTTTTTTCTCGGGTTGGTCACGCCCTCCGACACGCCGTAGGGGGGGCGTGTCCGGGGGCATGACAGTACTATGTTGACCACGGGCTCTGGATTCTGGCGGGAGGGATGATTGCTTCGGTACGTCGGTGGTCATGCCCTAGGTCACACCCGTGTAGGGGGGCGTGATAGGCACGTCATGTCCAAATCATTGGTCGGAAATCCGTCAGTCGTCGAAAAGTTGATGTCACGCCCTAGGTCACGCCCGTGACGTGGGGGCGTGACAGTACTATTTTCGTGTTGTGGAGAAACGACATTTAATGCGGCGGCAGGCTTTGCGGCAGAGGGCGACACGCCCATAGTCACGCCTGGTGACACGCCCAGGGAGGGCGTCTCAGGGGGGAGTGACAGCGGTTTTGTTCATTTTCCTGTCGCTTCCAGCAAAAGTCCTCGGGATCGGGTGACACGCCCTCCGACACGCCCACTGAGGGCGTGACCGGGGGTCGTGTCAGGTCATTTTTGACAAATTTCCTGAAAACCTACAAAAGGACAAGAAAATGTTAATGGCAATAATATTTACATAAAAAGTGATACAAATAAACTAATAATAGACATGATTTGTACAATATAGAATAGAAAATACGATAATAGTTTAGGCTACAAAACGTATTATCAAATTCCCCCAAGCTTAAGCATTGCTTGTCCCCAAGCAAAAATATAAAAACTAGATATTTATAAAAAGTACTAATCAAAAATTCTAATTGTGCCTACACAAGTACTATGCGAAATTCTAAGTAGGGAAAAAGGTGAAATGTAAGTCTAAAACAATTATTTAGGTATGGTAAGACTTTTATAAATTTTACTTAATAAAAACAAATCATCCAAAATTTTAACAAGATTTTTTAAATAGACTTAAGCAAAGCAACGAAAATGAAAAACACGCATTGAGTGGTTACTGGATCTAAGCAACGCATTATAATTATATCAATTTAATTAACAAAAATCTAGGTTTAAATCTAAAACTAAAACTGATTTACTGTTTTTCTTTTCTTAGTTGTTAAATAAAAATCAAAAAGCGTGAATCAAAAGGACTTAAATAGGACAGAAACGTTTGGTTTAGGAATATGATTAGGAGTGGAATTCAAAGATAAACGTGAAGGTTTAAAAATCACACTAAACCAAAGCAAAGAGTTTCAAAAACTTTCATAAAAATATATATACATTTTTTTTTCTTTTTCTTTTTTTTTTCATTTTTTTTTATTTTCAAAACAAAGGCCATAAATATTTTTATTTTCCTTTTGAATTGGCCAAACAGAAATAAACATCACTTTTGAGCATACTTTTTTGTTAAAAACTTTATCCCACAAAAATCACAAAATATCCTATCAAAATCATCAAAATAATTTATGAAACTCAAAAAGGCTAGTGTGATTCGATATGTTGGAAATTTTGGCTTTGGTGAAACTGAAATGAAGGGAGGAGCTATCAAATGAAATCGGAAAAAGGCTCAAAAACGGCTAACTAGTGGTAAAAGTTTTTAGGATTGCAGGAAAGCTCAAATGAAAACAAAAACGGCCTAAATCATTTTCACGCTTTTGAATTTATTTAAAACAAATATTTGAAAATTTTCAAAAAGCGAGTCCTAGAAAATAAAAGAAGATTGATGAAATTAACTTGAAAATAGAAATAATAGGTGATTTGGATCGTTCACATCTACTACGTTATTCAAAAGTTGACTTTACAAAACTTATTCAAAAACGAAAAAGAAAATAGTAGATGATGAATTTTTGAGAAAGTAAAGGAAATAAAAAACAAAAAACCATAATAGAAATGCGAGTTTTAGAAAAATATTTCACCTTAACATGCTACCGTGAATTAGAAACACAGCATGGCCAACATTTTACTTGTGAAATATAATTAAAAAGGACGATTAGAAATATTATAATTAACTAAGTTGTTTATAGAAAATTTTGAGTAAAACAAAAACAAAAACTAGGGGTACTATTGAAATACAAAAATGTCTAAACTATTCAAAAACACATATTTTTTTTAATTTTGAGAAATATTCTCTTTTTTTTGGATTTTGGAAATTTTTTTCTCTTTTTTTTGGAATTTTAAGATATTCATTTTTTATTTATTTTGGAAATATTTAAAATATATACAAAAAGAGAAATATTTACACTAAGCAAAAATGAAGGAGGAAGTCCTCCCCCAAACTTAAAATAGACATTGTCCTCAGTGGCTAAAGAAGGGGATTGGAGAAGGAGAGAAAAATAAAGTACAAAATTGAAAGACAGGATTGAAATACATGTACTTCCCCGGAATTATTTGCTGCGAAAGCTGAGTGATGCCGCTCCCCGAATGTCTTCTTTGGACTTCGTGATGGATTCAACAATGTTAGAGCAGGCGATCGCAGAAGCTTCAGCTTGTCGGAGCCGTCCGAGGCAAAAATTGTAAAATAAAGAAAACAGAAAAAGATAACTTGGGTTGCCTCCCAACAGCGCCCTTTGGTTAAAGCGTCGTTGAGCTCGACGCATCAAAAAACAATAATTTTGTCCAAAAATATTGTTGTCCAGAAATAAAATTGTTTTTAGCAAAAAATTAAAAGTTCAAGATTAAAGTTCGTGAAACAGAAACTTAATAATGTTTGGACTGACATCATCATCACCAGAGAAATACAGTTTAAGACGCTCACCATTCACTTTGAAATTACCCTTATCAGGGTGAGAAATTAAAACAGTTCCATAAGGAAATACTTCTAAAACAGAAAACGGGCCAGACCAGCGAGATTTTAATTTGCCCGGAAATAAACGTAAATGAGAATTATATAAAAAGACTTGGTCGACGGGCTTAAATTTTTTAGGGTGCCTTAAGTGTTTATCGTGTAAACGCTTCGTCCGCTCTTTATAAAGTTTATTATTTTCATAAGCATAAGAGCCCACTCATCGAGTTCATTTAGTTGAAATTTTTGAAGGTCACCGACTGAGTGGGGATCGAAGTTTAAAAATTTTAAGGCCCAAAAGGCGCGGTGTTCTAACTCTACGGGCAGATGGCACGATTTTCCATAGACCAGCCGATACATCGTACATCCGAGGGCGTTTTTGTACGCTGTTCGGTAGGCCCATAGAGCATCGTCAAGTTTGGCTGACCAGTCTTTTCTAGAAGTTGAAACAGTCTTTTCTCATATTCTTTTTATTTCTCTATTAACTATTTCGACTTGTCCGTTAGTTTGGGGGTGGTAGATAGTGGAAAGCTTATGCGTAACGCCGTATTTGATAAGAATTTTTGAAAATTGTGCGTTACAGAAATGGGAACCCCTATCGCTAACGATCGCGCGTGGCGTACCGAATCTAGAAAATAATCTTTTTAGAAACGTGACTACAACTCGGGAGTCGTTCGTAGGAAGAGCTTGGGCCTCAGCCCATCGTGAAACATAATCAACAGCAACTAAAATAAATTTGTTTCCGAAGCTAGAAGGAAGGGGGCCAACAAAATCAATTCCCTAGAGGTCGAAAATTTCGCACTCTAAGAAATAATTTTGCGGCATTTCATTTTTATTAGAGATGTTTCCCGACCGTTGGCAACTATCAAACCTGCTCACAAAGGCTTGCGCGTCTTTAAACAGGCTAGGCCAGTAAAAACCCGCGCAAAGCACCTTGTGAGCGCTGCGAGCAGCTTGATAATGCCCACCTGTCGGACCTTCATGCAAATGTTTTAGAATATCAATTCCTTCATCATAAGAAACACATCTCCTTATCACTTGATCCGCACAAATTTTGAAGAGATGCGGGTCTTCCCAAAAGTAGTTCTTCAGCTCAGAAAAGAATTTCTTCTTTTGATGAGAGGAGAACTCTTTTGGGAGCACCCGGGCCACTAGATAGTTGGCGATGTGCGCGAACCAAGGAGAAGTAGATGTATTAACTAAAAGCAGCTTCTCATCAGGAAAATAGTCATTAAAAGATTTTTCATTTGATTTTTCTATAAAGGGGTTATCTAATCTGGATAAATGGTCGGCGGCCAAGTTCTCGGCTCCTCGCTTATCACGGATCTCTAAGTCAAACTCCTGGAGGAGTAAGACCCAGCGAATCAAGCGAGGCTTGGCATCCGTTTTGGCAAGAAGGTACTTGAGGGCCGAGTGGTCCGTAAAAACAATGATTTTTGAAAGTGTAATGTAAGGGCGGAATTTATCAAAGGCGAATACTACAGCTAAGAGCTCCTTCTCGGTTGTGGTGTAATTTTCTTGTGTAGATGTGAGGGTTTTACTAGCGTAATAGATGGGGTGGAAGTTTTTAGATATGCGTTGACATAATACGGCTCCCACCGCAAAACTACTCGCATCGCACATAATCTCGAAAGGAAGGTCCCACACCGGAGCTATCATAATCGGTGCGTTAATTAACTTTTCTTTAATTGAATCAAAGGCAGAAATATAAGAGTCTTCAAAAATGAATGGAGCGTCTTTTTCTAAGAGATGGGTGAGGGGCTTTGTGATCTTGGAGAAGTCCTTTATAAAACGACGATAAAAACCAGCGTGGCCTAGGAAACTTCTTATAGCTTTTATGTTTGTAGGCGACGGCAACTTCTCAATAACTTCTATCTTGGCAACGTCTACCTCAATACCTTTAGCAGAAATTTTATGACCCAAAACTAACCCTTCCCTCACCATAAAATGGCATTTTTCCCAATTTAGGGCAAGGTTAGTTTCTTCGCATCGTTCTAAGACTTTTTCGAGGTTTTCTAAACATCTATCGAAGGAATCGCCGAACACGGAGAAATCGTCCATGAATACCTCCATAATGCTTTCTACGTACTTGTCAAATATTGCGAGCATACATCGCTGGAATGTAGCTGGCGCATTGCACAATCCAAACGGCATTCTTCGGTAAGCGAAGGTGCCGAAGGGACAAGTAAACGTAGTTTTCTCTTGGTCCTCGAGAGAGATGGGTATTTGAAAGTACCCCGAGAGGCCATCGAGAAAACAATAAAAGCTATGGCCGGAGAGACGTTCTAAAATCTGGTCGATAAACGGTAAAGGAAAGTGGTCCTTGCGGGTGGCGTCATTTAACTTACGGTAATCTATGCACATACGCCAACCCGTCACCATCCGTGTCGGGATTAATTCATTATTCTCATTACTAACTACGGTAATCCCTCCCTTCTTTGGAACTACCTGAATGGGGCTAACCCACTTACTGTCCGATATAGGGTAGATAATTCCTGCGTCTAATAGTTTCATAACCTCATCGTTAACTACTTCTTTCATATTCGGGTTTATACGGCACTGAGGTTGGATAGAGTTACGCGAATTATCTTCCATTAAAATTTTATGGGTACAGAAAGATGGGCTTATAACCTTGATATCAAAAATTTGCCAAGCAATAGCCCGGCGATGCTTACGTAGAACTAGAAGAAGTTTATCATTTTGCGTATCCGTAAGGTAGGCCGAAACGATAACTGGTAACTTGGAATCTTTTTCTAAGAAAGCATACTTAAGGTGTTCGGGGAGTTCTTTAAGTTCTAGGGTAGGGGGTTCTTCATAAGAGGATTTTGAGATTCTTTCTTTTTCAAAAATAATATCTTCATAAACTTGTTTATAAGGAACGTAATAAGGGGTGGGGCTAGCAGCCAAGACAGCTTCTTGTAGCGATTCAGTGGGAAGAAAAGAGGAAGAACAAAAATCAGAATATTCTTTTTCAAACTCAGAAAGATAATCAGAAGATTCATCACATCCTTGCAGTGATTCAGTTGTAAGAGAAGATGAGCAAAAAGTAAAAAATTCTTTTTCAAAGTTGGAGAGGCAGTAGGAAGAATCATCACTCACGGCGTCTACGAAAAAGCATGAGTCATCGTTTGCTAAGGTGTTCTTCATCGAAGGGGTGATAGAAAATATGACTTCGTTGTCGCCTACTCGAAGAAAGAGCTTACCATTGCTTACGTCAATGATGGCTCGGGAGGTGGTAAGGAAGGGTCGGCCAAGGATCAGGGGAACCTCGACGTCTTCTTCGATGTCCAAAATAATAAAGTCCACCGGGAAGATGAACTTGTCGACTTTCACTAGAACATCCTCCACTATTCCTAATGGGTACTTGACGGATCTATCGGCTAGCTAGATACTCATACGCATGGGGTTAAGGCTACCAATCCCTAACTTTTTAAACAACGAAAAGGGCATCAGGTTTATACTCGCGCCTAAGTCGGCTAATGCGTGTTTAACAAAAAGATCACCGAAGACACACAGGATAGAGAAACTACCCGGGTCACTGATTTTCTTCGGCAAACCGTTTGTTAAAACGGCGGAGCACTCGGCGTTTAGCCTGACGTGCGAAAGATTCTATAACTTCTTCTTGTTTGTGAGGAGGTCTTTAAGATACTTGGCGTATTTCGGCATCTGCGAAATAGCCTCGTGGAAGGGAAGATTAATGTGGATTTGTTTGAAGAACTCTAAGAAGCGGGAGTACTGATCATCTTGACGTTGTCTATTAAGTTCAGAGGGGTATGGAGGAGTTGAATTATTTTTGAAGATGGGTGGTGGAGTGGGATTATTTTCTAAAATAGGGGTGATTACTTCTTCAGCAAAGGTTGGAATTTTTAAAACGGGAGCGGAGCTTTGATTTTTAAAAGCAGGAGCGGAGCTTTGATTTTTAAAAGCGGGAGCGGAGCCTTCCTCGGGCTCTTCACTTACCATACCGAAGACTTGCTTCCCACTCCGAAGAGTTATAGCTTTCGCTTGCTCTCTCGGGTTGGGTTCGGTATTAGAAGGAAGAGACCCTGCGGGTCGCTCAGAAATTATTTTCGCGAGCTGTCCTACCTGATTTTCTAGACTTTTTACGCTTCCGGTTAAAGTTCTTATAGTAGCATCATTTGTGGTGATATATTTAGAAAGTAATTCCTCCAAGCTTGGAGGTTTTGGGTAATTTTTAAGAGGTGGTGGTGGTGCAGAAAAATCATTTTGTGGGGGTGGGCGCATCGCATTCGATGGATTACTCCATGAAAAGTTCGGGTGATTTCTTAAAGCAGGGTTATAACTATTCGGAAAATTAAAACCAGGCGGATGAAAATTCGCAGTAAAAAAATTATTAAAAGCAGTTCTAGGCATATTATTAACATAATCTAAATGCTCTTGAGTAGGGGTTGCAGATTCCCATACCTGAGGGGCGGAGGAAGCAGTCATCTCCGTTATCTTTTTGCTTAGGATTTCTACTTGCAGAGCGAGCTGGGAGACGTTGTCCACTTCATAGATACCTGCAGGCTTTTTCGGGCGGGACCTAGGCACATTCCACTGATAAGTGTTCATGGCCATGTCCTCGAAAAGCTCAAAAGCGGATTCCGGGGTCTTATGATTTAAAGTACCGCCAGAAGCTGCGTCTATCGTTTGCTTCGTGCTTTGATTTAGCCCGTTGTAAAACGTCTGCACTTGTAACCATACAGGCAGCGCGTGATGTGGGCATCGTCTTAATAATTCTTTAAATCTCTCCCAGGTTTCATATAGGGTTTCAGAGTCTATTTGTCCGAAGGCAGAGATGTCGTTCCTAAGTTTTGCAGTTTTAGCTGGCGGAAAATACTTCGCCAAAAATTTTTCAGTTTATTCATTCCAAGTGGTTATGCTATTTTTGGGAAGTGTATTAAGCTACTGCTTAGCTTTAGTTCTTAAAGAGAAGGGGAAGAGTCTTAGCCTGATTGCATCATTTGTGACACCATTTACCTTGAAGGTGTCGCAAATTTCAAGAAAGCTAGCTATATGTGCGTTCGAATCTTCATCTTGAAGTCCGTCAAATTGCACATATTGCTGCACCATTTGAATTATGCTAGGCTTTAGTTCGAAGTTATTATTTGCTATAGCAGGGCAGACTATACTTGATTCTGTTCCCTCGAGGTTCAGTCGTGCATAATAGGACATAGTCCTTTGCACGGCCTCATCTACGTTGGGTTCTTCTATTCTTAAAGTAGCAAATGACTCGGAGTCCTCAACCAGCACTTGGATAGTAGGACCTTGAAATCGCAATCTTCTCCGAAGAGTACGCTCAATTTCGTGGTCCAAGTCCAAAATAACCGACAGACTCCCGCAGGTCATGCACTAAAAGAACAGAAAAGAAGAAGAGAAAGAGAAAAAGGATAAACTAGAAAAAAAACTAGAAATTTTTTTTTTCTTTTTGAAATAGATTTTTTTTTATATATAGATTAACTCCCGAACTTCCCAAGGACTACCCCGTGAAGGGTTCGCAAGGTACTAGACAACACATTGGCGCTTAAAGCCCTTTGCCCTTTTCGAGAGAATTAGGTGGCGTAGAAAAATTGTGAAGTTGGTTATTATTAAGAGCGGTGATAAATTTTTTTGATTTTTTTTAAAATTTTAAAGAAAGAGGATGAGAAAGAGAAAAGATAAAATTAGTAGGTTCGTGTTTTCAATATATCAACGGAAGTTGTTCCCCGGCAACGGCGCCAAAAACATGTTGCGTGCTAGGGTTCGAAGAAACTAAACACAACCAAACTAGTAACCCGATGAGGCAAGTATACCTATCGAATTGTAGCAAGGGGACACAAGTGTCGTATTGAAATCCGGGAACTGTTGGCTATGCTTACTCACACGAACGCTATTACCTTATCGACGGAAAAACTAGGGTTTAGAGAATCTAATTGAGATTAAGGAAATAAAACTAATGCTAGAATGAGAGCTATTACAATTAAGTAAAGTGCTATTAAGTAAAACGATTACTACGAAAGGTAGAAAATATGAAATGGAAATGCACTCGATCAAGATTCACCTCGGCTAAAGACGATTAAGAAAATGCGATAAAAATCTAAACTTAATAGGATAAAGGTCCTTGACCGTGGAGGTTCCTAAAGCTTGAACACGCTTCTCTCGAAGTCGTGCCCAACTGAGTTTAGGAAGCTCCGACCGACTCTCGTCTAAATCGGAGGCCTAAAACTCGCTTTACGCAGTGAACCCCACTATTGGATTTTACTCCAATCCGGGAGATTTGGACGTCTGCCTCTCTCGAGGGGTGCGTACAACTCCCTTTACTCTTGAATGCTCACTTCATTCTATCGGCCTCTCGGCTAGCCCAGAATGAAAGCAAATGTGGAGAGTATATATCGATAATATACCTCCAACCCGTGATTAATCAAGTGTAATTCAAGGCCCTAACCTAAAAAGAAAAGATTAATTAAACATCATAACTTAATCGCTCTAACCTCGGATCATCAAGATCGAGTACAAGGAGGATTAGTTAATCATAATGGAGTGGAGGAGGGGGGATGAGTAGTAAAGCATAAAAAAAACACAAGCTAAACAAAGAACAATTCTATTAATGAAAAGGGGGCAATTTACACTAATTGAAATTAAAATTACAAGTGCATGAAATTGAAATCCTATTCTAGCCCTACAATTAGCACTAAGCAAGAGCAAAGATTACAAAGAAAGCTAAGGCAACTAAATATTAAACCATGATTAAGCAAAAATTACAAAGGAAGAGAGAGAGAGAGAAAGCATGAAAAAAACTCAAGAACCAAAGGGGCAGCACCTCCCCCTCTCAACCAAAGCTTCCTGAAATAGAGAGGGGGGGTCTCAATTTATAGATTTTTTTCTCGGGTTGGTCATGCCCTCCGACACGCCCTAGGGGGGGCGTGTCAGGGGGCGTGACAATACTATGTTGACCTCGGGCTCTGGATTCTGGCGGGAGGGATGATTGCTTTGGTACGTCGGTGGTCACGCCCTAGGTCACGCCCGTACAGGGGGGGCGTGACAGGCACGTCATGTCCAAATCATTGGTCGGAAATCTGTCAGTCGTCGAAAAGTTGATGTCATGCCCTAGGTCACGCCCGTGACGTGGGGGCGTGATAGTACTGTTTTCGTGCTGTGGAGAAACGGCATTTAATGCGGCGGCAGGCTTTGCGGCAGAGGGCAACACGCCCATAGTCACGCCTGGTGACACGCCCAGGGAGGGCGTGTCAGGGGGGCGTGACAGCGGTTTTGTTCGTTTTCCTGTCGCTTCCAGCAAAAGTCCTCGGGATCGGGTGACACGCCCTCCGACACGCCCAGGGAGGGCGTGACAGGGGGGCGTGTCAGGGCATTTTGGACGAATTTCCTGAAAACCTACAAAAGGACAAGAAAATGTTAGTGGCAATAATATTTACATAAAAAGTGATACAAATAAACTAATAATAGACATGATTTGTACAATAAAAAATAGAAAATTCGATAATAGTTTAGGCTACTAAACGTATTATCAATAGCCTAAGTGGCTAAGTCAGGTAAACTCTTACCAAAGGTGTGGATAGACAAAAATCTATCTAAGTCCACTAGCGTTGAGTGAAGGCTACTCACTCAATGTCAGATGACTCATAGCGCTGAGTGCAGCCTATATAGTCAAAGCCAAAGTAATGGAAAGCTAGAAAAGTGGTTAAGTCCACATGCATTGAGTGAAGTCAACTCACACAATGTCATACAACAAAAAGCTGTGAGACAGGCTAATACTGTAATAGCCTAATCAGAAATAAGTAGAAAAGTGGCTAAGTCTACAGGCATTTAGTGTAGCTCACTCACGCAATGCCATATCTTCATATCGTTGAGTATATCTCAGGCAGTCAATACCGCAAGAAAACTATGAATATTTACCAAGTCCACAGGCATTGAGTGAGGCAAGCTCACTTAATGCCATATGATAATATGTTGACTAATTCTCAAAGGGAGTGTTCTTTTTAGACAAATAAATTTGGCTAAGTCCAAATGTGTTGAGTGTAGCTCACTCACTCAATGCTAGATAAGAGAAATGTTTGTTAAGTTGTTTGGCGTTGAGTTGAGCTTACTTACTCGACGCCAAGTAGTAAAAAAATAGCCAAGGCAAAAAGAATTGAGTGATGCATGCTCACTCAACGCTCTCAACGCCAAGCATGTAGAAGTGGCTCAAGAATATTCAAAGGAAAAAAGCGTTGAGTGGAGCTTGCTCACTCGACGCTGTCAACACCTAGATAGACACCATTTTGTCTAAGTGTTTTGGCGTTGACTGAAGCTCATTCACACAACGCCTATTCTACTAATGCTCGATTTTCGCTAAGTCCACAGGTGCTGACATATGCAAAATTGACAAAGTCAACTAAGTTTAAATCAAGTACAGAGAAGATACAGAACACGATAAACTCTGCCGAGAAGCTACTGTATGTCTTCTTCCGTTAAAGCAAGGTGCAGTTGGAAGCTGCAGGTGGGGCCCACTGTAACATCCCATTTCCAGCTAGACTCCTAAGAGTGGTTTTGTCATGACAAAACCCTAGGAAGCCCAAGAAAGAGTCAAGTGGACCTGGTGGTGTGGATAGAGACACTATGGTCTGCAAATAGTAAATTCCAAAACCTTGGTTTAAGGTGATCATGAAGCTTCACCAAGACTTCAAGACCCCACCAATACCTTTATAACCCTAGTAAGGGGTCAATGGGTCACTAAGGACCCTTGGAGGGCAGCCAAAGGACCTGAGTTGACCAAAGTCAACTCTAACCCTAATTGGGTCAAATTGACCTACACAAGGGTCAATTGTAGTCTCTTAGCCAAATGGACCACCCCTATTCCTCCATAACCCTAGGTAGGGGTCAATGGGTCACTAAGGACCCATGGAGAGTAGTCAAGGGAGCTAAGTTGACCAAAGTCAACTCTAACCCTAATTGGGTCAAATTGACCTACACAAGGGTCAATTGCAGTCCCTTATCCAAGTGGACCCCGCCCATACCCTCATAGCCCTAGTGAGAGGCCAATAGGTCACCAAGGACCCATTGGGACCAATCATAAAGGCTAGGTTGACCAAAGTCAACTCTTGACCTAAAATGGTCAAAGTGCCCTAGTTAAGGGTCTAGTGACCTCCAAGGGCCAATCCAACCCCAACTTGACCCTAGGGGAGGATAATGGGTCACCAAGGACCCATTGAAGAAACCTCAAGGACAAATTTGACCTAGGTGGGCCCTAGTCCAACTTTGGGTCAAGTTAGCCCAAATGGGCTAACTCAAGCTCAAGCCCATTTCAAATGGGCTAACCTTGACTTAAGTGACCAAATGGACTTGTGGGCTGCCATAGGATAGGGAGGAGCCAAATTTTAGGCTTGGTGACTAGGAGAGAGAAAGCCACCCATGGAGGAGAGAGAAAGAGAAGGAAGAAGAAGGAAGGAGGACTTTGTGCTCCTCCTCCCCCCTCCCCAACCTCCCCATTCAATTCAGAAGAATAAGGGGGAGTGCAGCAGCCTTTTTGGACTGGTTAGAGCAAGCTCCACCCCCCTACCAACCAAGCCGCCATTGTTGACCATGGCCAAAATTGGCACAAGGCATTCAGCCACCTAACTCCCCTCCTCTCCCTCTTTAAAAGCTTCACTGAGGTTCAAGGAGAATTTCCCACACTTTACCTGAAGGAGCCAAGACATTTCCATCATTTTTGAACAAGCCGACCACCACCGGCCACCACCATGCCAATCCGGCGATCAGCACGGCTACAGCCGCCACCACATGTCCTCCTCTACTCCTTAACCCATGGGCAGACCTTAGAAATCATTAGGTCCAAGGTTCGGGCTCAATTGAGCCCGATCAAATTCAGAAAAATCGTGATTTTTCCATGGTTTTGAGCTTGTCGGATTCGCCGAAATAGTGCTCCCCGGCGGCCGTGCCGCTGCCTGGAGGTAGCCCCGACCACCCCGAAGGTGTAGGCGGCGGTGGCCGGCCGGGGAGGTGGTCGGATCGCCGCCGGCAGCGGCTGGAAATCAGCCCAGGTAGAAGAAATCCTAGCCGTCTGCCAGAGGAAGAAGATGACGGATTCCGTCCATCTTGCGCCAAGATTCGTGTTGATGATGATAAAATACTATAGGATATGTGTTTGATTTATTTCATTTTCTGTCACATGTTATGTATTTAATGTTTTTAATTATTAAAAATACTTAGGCTTCAATTCAGAAAAAATGGTCAACACATAAAAAGTAGCCCTATGGGTCTACATTCAAACAAAATTGGTTTGGACCAATTTGGGTGACTGATTTGACCAGGGCACTCATTTTGGAGGGGTCTATACATATGTCTAGGCAGACATTAAACAGAGTGCCCACACTTCATACTTAGCTCAAATGAGTTGAAATTTTGGCAGGGAGTCACCCTAAATAATATCTATACCCTGCCCAAAAATGGGAATTTTTGGAGATAATTTTTCTATAGTTTTTTAAATAATTTAATTTATCTAGGGTAAATTAATTTATGGGTCAAATGAAGTCCAAATTCATCCAAATTTTGGTGGGAGATATATGAGGTCAATATAGACCTCTGTTTAAAATTTCATTAAGTTTGGAGGTGATTTGAATGAAAATCATTCAAACCCTAGCCTTGCCCTAAGAAGGGCATTTTGGTCCAAAATGTAATTTTTGCTTAGAGTGTCCAATTACCATCAACAGAGGTTCAAATTTGGAACACTGACTTGTCATGAACTTGTGCACCTTCCAATAAAATATGGGGAGGTTTGGAATTGATTTGCCCCAAGATCCTAGGTCAAACCCTAAGGAAGGGCTTTTGTACCTTGTGAAGGGCATGTGGCCAAAACACCTTGTATGACTATGAAATTTTGTAGGGAGGGTATTATGGTAACTATAACCCTCTGTTTAAAATCTTAGGGTGTTTTGGAAAGTTTGGGACCCACAAAACCCTAACCCTAGTTTAGGGCACAAACATTGTAGGGTTGGAATGGGCTAGCCAAACTCCTCCAACTAAGATGAAATTTTGGTAGATTGGTCATAAGGATATTATAAGACTCAGGTAATTTAATTGGGAATTTTGGGACAATAGTTATAGTACTTCATTTGTAACACCAGGGATGCCTCAATTTAATAAATTGGTCATTATGGTAACTCTGACCCTTGGGAGGTCATGAAAGTTTTGTAGTGGAAGTTTTGAGTCATTATATGCATATATAAATTTTATGAAAATTTTTGGATACCTATTTGAGGTACTTACTTCACAAGCTTGTTAAATGAGTAAATTATTCGATAATTCAATTAAGATTATTTACTGATAAAAAAGTTATGAAATTTGGCCCAAATCATTTATATGCCATTAGAATCATACTGGAATTTTCTTTGAATTTTTGGAAGCAATATAGTCTTTTATATTTCTTTAAATGAATTTTCAAGGTTTAAAATGAAATAGGAATTTTGGGATAAAACCTTACTGAAAAATTTAGATATTTTGGAAGATGAGTTAAATCCTTATTTTAAATATCCTATAAAATTAGTGGAATGATATCTTTCCTTAAAATGGTACTTTATGTTCATTATTGGAAATTTTAGTCACTAGAATAATTAAATAAATTATTAAATAAATAAGGAAAATTTTGGGTCTCTGGATTTAGGGCTTAAAGTTCATAATGGACCTCCATTAATTATTATAGGAATATTGGAAGATTATTTGATGTACTCCCCATTATACATGACATTTAACCTTGTGGTCTGCATTTAGTATATTATTGAAAGGAAATGATTTGGCATAGTTGGAGTTAGTCATCTTGCTGGATTTTGTAGATGTGGATGAGTCATCCTATAAGTTTAGGTTAAGTAATGAGATATGAGTCGGTAGTGTTGAGTAGTGCTTGGGGGTCGACGAAGGATCGTCTTCCCCCGTAGAGTGAAAGGTCAAAATCACCTTAGGTTTAGTCTACCGTAATATGAAAAAGATATGGGTAATGGATATGGGATTAGTTACCAACCAACAAGAATAAGTGCCTTGCAAAAGGGAGCTTTGGGATTCACCCCATCATAGCTCCTAGTGCCCTCGAGAGCCCTTCACAGGGAATACCTTGGGCAGTCCTGGGTAAAACCTTAGTCGTAGGTATAAAATCGCCACAAGAGTAAATAGTAAACTTAGGATTTCACACTCTCACACCCCAATGACCGGGAGATAGTTTGGGTTACTCGGGCAATAAGCCCAGTGGTTATGGTGATGGGCATGGTGGCCCGACGAGCTTCGGCTCGGTTGTAGAATATGATGGACGGGATAGTCCGGAGAGATGCGGCTCGGTTGTAGAATATGACGGACGGGATAGTCCGGAGAGCTTCAGCTCGGTTGTTGATTATGACGGACGGGATAGTCCGGAGAGCTGCGGCTCGGTTGTAGAATATGACGGACGGGATAGTCCGGAGAGCTTCAGCTCGGTTGTTGATTATGACGGACGGGATAGTCCGAGGAGATTCGGCTCGGTTGTTGATTTATGACGGACGGGATAGTCCGGTGAGATTTGGTTCGGTTGTTGTTTGGACTCATAACTATTGTATGTGCATAGAAGGTATAAGGTGGTGGGTCTTCGTTATTGGAGGGTCGATGCACCGACGCCAATACGCTGACTCGGCAAGTGTGGTTAGCACTTCGCCAACAGAAGTCCAGTGTGCCAGCCGGCAAGAGTACGCAGGAGTCCGCTTTGTGCACCATGCGTTGAGGCATACAATAGGTCTGACCGGTAGTGCTTTACTGGTTTAGAGGTGGGCGAGGCCCAACCCACCTCTTCCGTCTGCCACTACGGAGGTATCCTGGGAGGTAACGACTCCGAAAGGGGGAACTAAAGGTCTGTATACACAGAGTCGAGTGGGTGAGTTGCACTTGCATGTTCTCATCATAGCATAATTGTATTTCATAGCATAACCATTGTATATAACCTGACACCTAATGTATAAGCGGTATGGGACGTTCTATACATTAGGCCTTGCAAAACGACCCCTTGGCCTATAAGTTTGTGCGAGCGTGCTTATAAGTCAAGGTTCTCTTTCAGTATTAAATATTTAAGCCTGCTAGTAAAACTGACACCCTATCGTATAAATCGGTATGAGACTTTTTATACGATAGGAGACCTGCAAGAGATCCCTTAGCTTATGTGTATTCACATAAGTTAAGGTTACTTATTCTAATTTTGTATCATTATTACCATACTTAGAACTGCTAGTCTAGTTCCGCTGCCATCTGCTATTTCACATTCTCCACCTTCGTGTCCTTCCTTTCCTTCTCCGCGCTCGGTGCTTAGGAGCCATGGGGGATGGGGCGGAGGACGATAGGGCTTAGTCTTTTAGACTAACGCTTTTCGAACCACATCATTTAGGGGACCACGGAGCCCAGCATGGAGGAGCAGCCCCGGAGGTCGGCACGCTTGGAGATCGGACAGTCTAGTACTGGAGTCCAGACAACAGGGACTGTGAGTCCCGAACACTAGTAGTTGTATTAGCTTGCTTCCGCGATGAGTGATTTGTAGTGAGGACTTGATGTACCGGGCATAAGCCCGAGATTTTCATTATATGTACTATCTGTGGACACTCCCTTCGTGGAGCTTATTTTCTATACATGTGATTTTCTGTGGACTTGCTTTTATTCTATTGCTACAGTTGTGATCGATTTTGGCCGGCAGAATCGGCATCTTGTAGTGACGACCTTCCCGGCTGCGGAGGTATCACCGCAAGGTGGCGGTTCTGGGCCTAAGACCCCGGTGTCGAAAAAGAAAAAAAATGGGGGTCTTACAAGTGGTATCAGAGGAAACCTCGATCAGAAAAGTAGCAGTCCACTAACCCTGGGACACCCCCACTCGAGTTTAGTTTGGGGAGAAACTAAGCAGCGGAAGCAGTGGTGGGCCCATATGGGAAATCACATGAAAATTGTCCACTTTTAGTTAAATCTGTGAGACTTCTTATATTTGTCTTCAATTACGCAGCCCCCAGCGCAGCCAACACCACAAGGAGGAGTTCAGCAGACTCCGACTGTTGCACCACCTCCCCTGGTCCCCACTCCATTCCTACACTCGGAGATGGGTCAAACGCTGACGGCCATTCTAGATGCTTTCAGGGCTCAGCAAGTTCCGGCTCCACAGCCGAACCCGGGGGCCAATTGGCTGAGCATCTTTCGAGGACTCTCCCCTCCATCTTACTTGGGGACAGAATTCGCTGTACGGACAGAAGAATGGCTAGATATTATGTACGAAATGCTGACTGGGATACGATGTCCCTGGGAGGAGAGGGTGGCCTTGGTTGTCTCCTGCCTGGAGTCCCATGCCAAGAGGTGGTGGAAGACGCTGCTGGACATAATGTTTGCTGATAGGGAGGTTGCGCAAGTTACCTGGGAAGAGTTCAGGACAGTGCTGTTGGAGCACTTTGTTCCACAGTCGGCCAGGGATGAGTTGGAGGAACGGTTCTTACAGCTGAAGCAGGGCACCCGGACAGTGGTAGAGTACCATCGGGAGTTCGACCATTTGGCTCGATATGCAGATTCTTACCAGCTGGACGAAGCGGGATACATCAAGAGATTCTATAAGGGCCTGAGGGAGGACTTGAGGGAGGATTTGTTGTTTGTATCCGACGGGCCTATCTCCCGGATTTTGGAGATGGCAAAGAGGATTGAGGCTGATTGACACACCACTCGGGGCCGGAAGCGGCAAGCGGAGGATCAGGGCCGGAGAGCCAGAAATGACCAGCGGCAAGGTGCTATACCAGGTGGGAGAAGGACAGAGGACCAGCCTCGTCAAGAAGTGAGGCAGGAGCCAAGGGAGCAGGTGATATTGGCCCCTCAGCCTCTTCAGATGAGGGAGGCACCAAGACCCGGGGGTATGGCATTTCCCCCACCGGAGTGCTACAACTGCCATCAGATAGGACACATTCGGAGAAACTGCCCCATGAGGGGAGCACCTTTACCAGCACCCCAGGATGCCCCGCATGCCCAACAGTTTGGAGGACGAGGACGTGGTCGAGGACGTGGTTTCCAGGGTGCAGATCGCAGGCAGAAGAGGGAGCAAATTTATGCACTGGATTTGGCTCAACCCTGGAACCCGGAGCAAGTAATCACTGGTACGTCAGAAAATTGTAAACTTATTTCCTCATGACCTTTAAGTTTATATAGAAATGATAATCTAGGGAAGAAAACCATAGCTAGATTCTAAGACATTTAACTTTCCCCACCCCCAGGAATAGTTTTCATCAGCGGCAAACCCGCTTATACGCTATTTGATACGGGTGCTTCACACTCGTTTGTATCGGAAGCCTTCGTAGAAGGGTTGGAAGGCGTGGAGCAATTCACGGGTCTGATGATGAGGATACGATTACCCGACGGATCAGAGTTATTCACCTCTGCCCACTATAATATGGAGGCGGAGATCGGCGGAAAGATATTTGAAGCTCCAGCGACGATCATGAAGATGCCAATCTTTGATTTGATCCTAGGAATGACGTGGTTGAACTGGAATCATGCTCAAATTGACTGCACGTCAAAGAGAGTTACCGTGAGACATGGAGATTCCTACCTCATCATTGAAGGTACTAGATCTATTCCCCCTCTCATGCTGTCATCTGTACAGGCCGTCAAGGCTCACTTACAGGGGGAAGAAGTGTATGAGGTAATATTTGAAATGACTGAGGCCAAGGTCTCCACCTCGGGTATTCCGGTGGTGCGAGATTTTGCCGACGTATTTCCAGAGAAACTGCCTGGGCTACACCCGCACCGGGAGCAGGATTTCCGGATACAGCTGGTGCCGGGGGCTAAGACGGCAGCTAGAGCCCCTTACCGGATGGCCCCAAAAGAGCTGACAGAATTTTGAAGCCAACTCCAGGAACTGGTGGAAGCCGGATTTGTTAGACCGAGTTCCTCGCCATGGGGAGCCCTGGTCATATTTGTGAAGAAGAAGGATGGGACACTTCGCCTGTGCATCGATTATCGAGCACTAAACAGGCTGACCGTCTGGAATACCTATCCGCTCCCATGGATAGACGAATTATTCGACCAGCTGGAGCGAGCCCATTATTTCTCGAAGCTGGATTTAAGGTCAGGTTACTACCAACTACAGATCCAGGAGGAGGACATTCCAAAGACTGCTTTCAGTAGCAGATATGGGCTATATGAGTTTACTGTGATGCCTTTCGAGCTCACAAATGCTCCGTCGGCATTCATGAGCCTCATGAACCGGGTTTTTGAGGCCTACTTGGATGTGTTCGACATAGTATTCATATACGACATCCTGATCTACTCTAGGACGGAAGAGGAGCACACTCGTCATCTGACGCTGACTCTAGAGAGACTACGGGAGCACAAGCTCTATGCGAAGATCAGCAAATGCCAGTTTTGGTTGAAGGAGGTGGCCTTCCTGGGCCATATCATCAGTGGTGTTGGGTTGGCAGTGGACCCAGCCAAGATCCAATCAGTCCGGGACTGGCCACAGTTGAAGACGGCCACAGATGTACGAAGTTTCCTAGGACTCACCGGTTACTACCGCAAGTTCGTAGAGAGATTCTCTCGTATCGCCCTTCCACTCACATCTATGACAAGGAAGGAGGTGCCCTTTATCTGGACCCCACAGTGTGAGGCGGCTTTTCAAGAGCTAAAGGGGCGACTCACTTCGGATCCTATACTAGCTCTCCCTTCAGGAAAAGAAGGATTCCAGGTCTACACCGATGCCTCCTTCCACGGCATGGGTACAGTGCTTATGCAGAATGGCCATGTGATAGCTTACGCTTCTCGGCAGCTGAAGAAGAACGAGCAAAACTACCCAGTCCATGACTTAGAGATGGGAGCTGTCATCTTTGCACTAAAAGTCTGGCATCACTATCTGTACGGTGTCCACTGCGACATATACTCCGACCATAAAAATTTGAGGTATGTGGACACGCAAAAAGAGCTGAACATCAGACAGAGACGATGGGTGGAATTTTTGGCAGACTACCAGTATGAGAAGCACTACCACCCGGGAAAGGCAAATGTGGTAGCAGATGCACTGAGCCGAAAGACCGCAAACGCCTTTAGTAGGAACACAGTTGATGGCTTTGGAGTTAGTTCAGATGTTAGATAAGATGCAAATATCCCTGGTGTCCGAGGATCACCCTGAGTTTTACCAAGAGTATCTTTCGTCATTAATCGCCACTGGTGACATTCGAGAAAGGGTCAAGGATGGACAGAGGCAGGATACCCAGCTAGAGCCGATATTCCGGGCCTTAGAAGCAGGCACTGCGGGAGATTACACATTGAGAGATGACTTAGTATGCTTTAGAGGACGGGTCTACATACCAGAGGGAGGCCGGGTCCGGGAGGACATCATGATGGAGGCTCATTGCAGTCGATATTCGGTACACCCGGGGATTACAAAGATGACTGCAGATCTGAAGAAGACTATGTTCTGGCCCGGCATGAAGAAGGATATCACCTACTTCGTGACCCATTGCGAAGCATGCCAGTTGGTGAAAGCGGAGTGAAGAAACCCCGCAGGATTATTGCAGCCACTCCCAGTACCAGAGTGGAAGTTCGATGATATCGCCATGGACTTTATACACGGACTTCCTCGATCGAGGACAGGGAATGATTCGATCTGGGTGATCATCGACCGGCTGACAAAGGTAGCTAGGTTTATTCCAATCAAGAAGGATGACTCGGTAAGTGTGCTAGTCCGAAAGTTTGTAGAGCAGTTCGTTCGCTATCATGGCGTCCCCAAGTCGATTGTGTCAGACCGGGATGGACGATTGACATCCAGGGAGTGGAGGTCAGTGCAGATTTACTTGGGTACTCGACTAACATTCAGTACGGCTTTCCACCCCCAGATGGATGGAAAGACGGAACGAACCAACTGGACTGTGGAGGATTTACTACGACTCTGCATATTAGATCGCGGTGAACCTTGGGAGAAGTTGTTACCGCTGATCGAGTTCTCGTATAATAACAGCTACCAGTCTAGTATAAAGATGGCTCCTTATGAGGCGTTGTACGGACGGAAATGCAGGATTCCGCTGTCATGGATACAGGACGAGGACCCTAAGGCATTGGATTCGGAGTTTGTCGAGGACACCGAGGCTCAGGTGAGATTGATACCGGATAGGATGCTGGAAGCACAGAGCCGGCAGGCTAAGTATTACGATGCTCGGCACCGTCAGGTGGAATTCCAGGTGGGAGATCAGGTGTTCTTGAAGAACCGACCAATGCATGGAGTTACTCGGGTACGCGGACAGAGGAAGAAGCTCAGTCCAGGATACATGGGGCCTTATAGGATCCAGGAGCGGAACGGTCCTTTGGCATACAGGCTGGAGCTGCCACCGGAGCTGGCAAGTCTGCACGACGTATTTCATATATCCTCTCTTAAGAGAGCTCTACTACGCCCAGAGCAGCAAGTGACAACCACAGATGGGCCGATAGCATCTGATCGGTCAGTTCATCTAGAACCGGTCCGGATTGACGACAAGGGAGTACGAGTCTTACGCCACAAAAAGGTTCCATTAGTCAAGGTCCTGTGGAGAAATCACGGAAGAGAGGAGCACACATGGGAGCCCCAGGACTTGATGCGACAAAGATACCCGTAACTCTTCAGTCAGGTATACCTCACAACCTCTCAGAATGTTTAATTTACCTTCCTATTTTAAACTAGTAGGACTGAAATTTCAAGAATATGGGCCAAAATTTTGTTTATTGGGGTCTAGACTTTGCCAATTGAGCGAATTGGTCTTAGATTTGACTATCACCTTTAAACCTCACGTAGCGAATATGGTCGTGATCTAAATCTTTCGATTCTCATGGGATGTTACAAGTTTCCTTCTCCCCGATAGGAGTCCCCGTGGGCTTAACCTTGATTTCGGGGACGAAATCTTTGTTTTGTTTATTGGGATTTGTAACATCCCATTTCCAACTAGACCCCTAAGAGTGGTTTTGTCATGACAAAACCCTAGGAAGCCCAAGAAAGAGTCAAGTGGACATGGTGGTGTGGATAGAGGCACTATGGTTTGCAAATAGTAAATTCCAAAACCTTGGTTTAAGGTGATCATGAAGCTTCACCAAGACTCCAAGACCCCACCCATACCTTTATAACCCTAGTAATGGGTCAATGGGTCACTAAGGACCTATGGAGGGCAGCCAAAGGACCTGAGTTGACCAAAGTCAACTCTAACCCTAATTGGGTCAAATTGACCTACACAAGGGTCAATTGTAGTCTCTTAGCCAAATGGACCACCCCTATACCTCCATAACCCTAGGTAGGGGTCAATGGGTCACTAAGGACCCATGGAGGGTAGTCAAGGGAGCTAAGTTGACCAAAGTCAACTCTATCCCTAATTGGGTCAAATTGACCTACACAAGGGTCAATTGCAGTCCCTTAGCCAAGTGGACCCCACCCATACCCTCATAGCCCTAGTGAGAGGATAATAGGTCACCAAGGACCCATTGGGACCAATCATAAAGGCTAGGTTGACCAAAGTCAACTCTTGACCTAAAATGGTCAAAGTGCCCTAGTTAAGGGTCAAGTGACCTCCAAGGGCCAATCCAACCCCACCTTGACCCTAGGGGAGGCTAATGGGTCACCAAGGACTCATTAAAGAAACCTCAAGGACCAATTTGACCTAGGTGGGCCCTAGTCCAACCTTGGGTCAAGTTAGCCCAAATGGGCTAACTCAAGCTCAAGCCCATTTCAATTGGGCTAACCTTGACTTAAGTGACCAAATGGACTTGTGGGCTACCATAGGATAGGGAGGAGCCAAATTTCAGGCTTGGTGACTACGAGAGAGAAAGCCATCCATGGAGGAGAGAGAAAGAGAAGGAAGGAGGACTTTGTGCTCCTCCCCCCTCCCCAACCTCCCCATTCAATTCAGAAGAATAAGGGGGTGCGTAGCAGCCTTTTTGGACTGGTTAGAGCAAGCTCCACCCCCCCTACCAACCAAGCCGCCATTGTTGACCATGGCCAAAAATGGCACAAGGCATTCAGCAACCTAACTCCCCTCCTCTCCCTCTTTAAAAGCTTCACTGAGGTTCAAGGAGCATTTCCCGCACTTTACCTGAAGGAGCCAAGCCATTTCCTGCATTTTTGAATAAGCCGACCACCACTGGCCACCACCATGCCAATCTGGCGATCAGCACGGCTACAGTCGCCACCACAGGTCCTCCTCTACTCCTTAACCTATGGGCAGACCTTAGAAATCATTAGGTCCAAGGTTCGGGCTCAATTGAGCCCGATCCAATTCAGAAAAATCGTGATTTTTCCATGGTTTTGAGCTTATCGGGTTCGCCGGAATAGTGCTCCCCGGCGGCCGTGCCGCCGCCTGGAGGTAGCCCCGACCACCCCGAAGGTGTAGGCGGCGGTGGTCGGCCGGGGAGGTGGCCGGATCGCCGGCGCTAGCGGCTGGAAATCGGCCCAGGTAGAAGCAAACCTGGCCGTCTGCCAGAGGAAGAAGATGACGGGATTCCGTCCATCTTGCACCAAGATTCGTGCTGATGATGATAAAATACTATAGGATATGTGTTTGATTTATTTCATTTTCTGTCACATGTTATGTATTTAATGTTTTTAATTATTCAAAATAATTAGGCTTCAATTCAGAAAAAATGGTCAACACATAAAAAGTAGCCCTATGGGTCTACTTTCAAACAAAATTGGTTTGGACCAATTTGCGTGACTGGTTTGACCAGGGCACTCATTTTGGTGGGGTCTGTACATATGTCTAGGCAGACATTAAACAGAGTGCCCACACTTTATCCTTAGCCCAAATGAGTTGAAATTTTGGCAGGGAGTCACCCTAACTAATATCTAGACCCTGCCCAAAAATAGGAATTTTTGGAGATAATTTTTCTATAGTTTTGTAAATAAATTTATTTATGTAGGGTAAATTAATTTATGGGTCAAATGAAGTCTAAATTCATCAAAATTTTGGTGGGAAATATATGAGGTCAATATAGACCTCTGGTTAAAATTTCATAAAGTTTGGAGGTGATTTGAATGGAAATCATGCAAACCCTAGCCTTGCCCTAAGAAGGGCATTTTGGTCCAAAATGTAATTTTTGCTTAGAGAGTCCAATTAACCTTAACAGAGGTTCAAATTTGGAACACTGACTTGTCATGAACTTGTGCACCTTCCAATAAAATATGGAGAGGTTTGGAATTGATTTGCCCTAAGATCCTAGGTCAAACCCTAAGGAAGGGCTTTTGTACCTTGTGAAGGGCATATGGCCAAAACACCTTGTATGACTATGAAATTTTGTAGGGAGGGTATTATGGTAACTATAACCCTCTGGTTAAAATCTTAGGGTGTTTTGGAAAGTTTGGGACCCACAAAACCCTAACCCTAGTTTAGTGCACAAACATTGTAGGGTTGGAATGGGCTAGCTAAACTCTTCCAACTAAGATGAAATTTTGGTAGATTGGTCATAAGGATATTATAAGACTTTGGTAATTTAATTGGGAATTTTGGGACAATAGTTATAGTACTTCATTTGTAACACCAGGGATGACTCAATTTAATAAATTGGTCATTATGTTCCCTCTGACCCTTGGAAGGTCATGAAAGTTTGGCAGAAGAAGTTTTGAGTCATTATATGCATATATAAATTTTATGAAATTTTTTGGATACCTATTTGAGGTACTTACTTCACAAGCTTGTTAAATGAGGAAATTATTCGATAATTCAATTAGGATTATTTAATGATAAATAAGTTATGAAATTTGGCCCAAATCATTTATATGCCATTAGAATCATACTGGAATTTTCTTTGAATTTTTGGAAGCAATATAGTCTTTTATATTTCTTTAAATGAATTTTCAAGGGTTAAAATGAAATAGGAATTTTGGGATAAAACCTTACTGAAAAATTTAGATATTTTGGAAGACGAGTTAAATCCTTATTTTAAATATCCTATAAAATTAGTGGAATGATATATTTCCTGAAAATGGTACTTCATGTTCATTATTGGAAATTTTAGTCACTAGAATAATTAAATAAATAAGGAAAATTTTGGGTCTCTTGATTTAGGGCTTAAAGGTCATAATGGACCTCCATTAATTATTATAGGAATATTGGAAGATTATTTGATGTACTCCCCATTATACATGATATTTAACCTTGTGGTCTGCCTTTAGTATATTGTTGAAAGGAAATGATTTGGCATAGTTGGATTTAGCCATCTTGCTGGATTTTGTAGATGTGGATGAGTCATCCTAGAAGTTTAGGTTAAGTAATGAGATATGAGTCGGTATTGTTGAGTAGTGCTTGGGGGTCGACGAAGGATCCTCTTCCCCCGCAGAGTGAAAGGTCAAAATCACCTTAGGTTTAGTCTACCGTAATATGAAAAAGATATGGGTAATGGATATGGGATTAGTTACCAACCAACAAGAATAAGTACCTTGCGAAAGGGAGCTTTGGGATTCACCCCATCATAGCTCCTAGTGCCCTCGAGAGCCCTTCACAGGGAATACCTTGGGCAGTCCTGGGTAAAACCTAAGTCGTAGGTATAAAATCTCCACAAGAGTAAATAGTAAACTTAGGATTTCACACTCTCACACCCCAATGACCGGGAAATAGTTTGGGTTACTCGGTCAATAAGCCCAGTGGTTATGGTGATGGGCATGGTGGCCCGGCGAGCTTCGGCTCGGTTGTAGAATATGACGGACGGGATAGTCCGGAGAGCTGCGGCTCGGTTGTAGAATATGACGGACGGGAGAGTCCGGAGAGCTTCAGCTCGGTTGTTGATTATGATGGATGGGATAGTCCGGAGAGCTGCTGCTCAGTTGTAGAATATGACGGACGGGATAGTCCGGAGAGCTTCAGCTCGGTTGTTGATTATGACGGACAGGATAGTCCGAGGAGATTCGGCTCGGTTGTTGATTTATAACGGACGGGATAGTCCGGTGAGATTTGGTTCGGTTGTTGTTTGGACTCATAACTATTGCATGTGCATAGAAGGTATAAGGTGGTGGGTCTTCGGTATTGGAGGGTCGATGCACCGACGCCAATACGCTGACTCGGCAAGTGTGGTTAGCACTTCGCCAACAGAAGTCCGGTGCGCCAGCCGGCAAGAGTACGCAGGAGTCTGCTTTGTGCACCAAGCATTGAGGCATACGATAGGTCTGACCGGTAGTGCTTTTACTGGTTTAGAGGTGGGCGAGGCCCAACCCACCGCTTCCGTCTGCCACTACGGAGGTATCCTGGGAGGTAACGGCTCCGAAAGGGGGAACTAAAGGTCTGTGTACACAGAGTCGAGTGGGTGAGTTGCACTTGCATGTTCACATCATAGCATAATTGTATTCCATAGCATAACCATTGCATATAACCTGACACCTAATGTATAAGCGGTATGGGACGCTCTATACATTAGGCCTTGCAAAACGACCCCTTGGCCTATAAGTTCGTGCGAGCATGCTTATAAGTCAAGGTTCTCTTTCAGTATTAAATATTTAAGCCTGTTAGTAAAACCGATACCCTATCGTATAAATCGGTATGAGACTTTTTATACGATAGGAGCCCTGCAAGAGATCACTTAGCTTATGTGTATTCACATAAGTTAAGGTTACTTATTCTAATTTTGTATCATTATTACCATACTTAGAACTGCTAGTCTAGTTTCACTGCCATCTGCTATTTGACATTCTCCACCTTCGTGTCCTTTCCTTCTCCCCGCTCGGTGCTTAGGAGCCATGGGGGAAGGGGCGGAGGACGATAGGGCTTAGTCTTTTAGACTAACGGTTTTCGAACCACATCAATTAGGGGACCACAGAGCCCAGCATGGAGGAGCAGCCCCGAAGGTCGGCATGCTTGGAGATCGGACAGTCTAGTACTGGAGTCCAGACAGCAGGGACTGTGAGTCCCGAACACTAGTAGTTGTATTAGCTTGCTTCCGCGATGAGTGATTTGTAGTGAGGACTTGATGTACCGGGCATAAACCCGAGATTTTCATTATATGTACTATCTGTGGACACTCCCTTCGTGGAGCTTATTTTCTATACATGTGATTTTCTGTGGACTTGCTTTTATTCTATTGCTACAGTTGTGATCGATTTTGGCCGGCAGAATCGGCATCTTGTAGTGACGACCTTCCCGGGTGCGGAGGTATCACCGCAAGGTGGCGGTTCTGGGCCTAAGACCCCGTGTCGAAAAAGAAAAAAAAATGGGGGTCTTACACCCACTGATCTCTAAGAGCTGTTGATCGTTGAACTACAAAAGGAGGAGATGAGCTATGATGCAATAGAACTATAGGGGATTATCAATTTAAAAAGATAGAAGCCGAACTTCATCTCTCTCACCATTATTGCAGAGAAAGAGCTTGAAGTCTTCTTGTAGGAATGAAAAGTTTAGTGAGCTGTTGCTTCTTCATCTGCTACAACATAATCATAAAGTTTTCTGATAGAGGAATAAAGTAGAGACATCATTATCTAGTGGGCTCAGTTGGCTATTTGAAGAATACAAGTTCACCTTCTTCTTAAACCAGATCAGAATCTTCATTCTGAGTTTCTTCCAGCAGAATTTCTACCTACTGCGGTGAAGCAAGATAGTGATGAGATAACTCAACCCTTTATTTTGACATAAAGAAATTTCCCTTCGTCAAAACATTCAAATACTCATCTTTCTGTAGGATCCAATTAGATCTGAGTTTGTAGGAACACTGGACTGAGGTAGGGCAAGATTGCCCGAGTAGTAGGAGAGTGAAGCTCTCTGAGTTGTAGGATCGAACTGGATCTGAGCTGTAGGGCCACTAGCCTAAGGATGGCCTTGCCTGAGCTGTAGAAGAGTGTAACTTTGTGAGGTAGGATCCTGAAAGATTTGATTTCAAGAGCCTAAACACCTAGAGGGGGGGGGGGTGAATAGGTTCTAATCCTTTTTAACAATTAAGGCAATTAACACATCACAAATATCACAAAAACAATCACTGAAAATACACAACACAGCACACCAAGAATTATAGTGGTTTCCCAAGTTATGGGTACGTCCACTTTCCCCCTTCGTCTATCCAGTAGAGAACTGGCTTCGGCCAAACTTCCTTCCACTAGCTCAGATCCACAGATCTTACAACTAAGAACCTGATAGGTTCCTACAACCCAGGCTTCTTCAAGTCCTACCTCAGATTCTTCCCAAGAATCCTACCTCAGGCAACAACCTTCCTCGGCCTTTATCTCCAGGCCTACAACTCAGACTTCTTCAAGTCCTACACCTCAGGCACTCAACCCTACCTAAGCCTTTATAAATTTAGGCTTATAACTCAGATCTATAATATATCTTACAAATAAAAGTTTGTTTAAGAAAATAAAAACTTCACCAGTTCAACAGATAAAAGGGTGGGAACTTCTTGATCAGTTCTTGATTGAACTGAATACTCTAAATCCAACCAGACTTATCTTCTTTAAAGCTTCTTGAATTTGAAAAAAATAAGGTTGATCTTCAATTGGAGTTGGAGTTGATCTTCAATTTGCTTCCTTCTTGAATTCAGAATCAGATATGAATTTTACTTGCAGACTTTTCAGGATCTGCCTTCTTCTGGGATTGCCACTTGCTCCCCCTCACTGGTTCTCAATCACTGTTGAGTCAATTATTTCTTCTCTTGATTCTGTCGATTATTCTGGTTGTTATGGATCAGCCCTTTATATAGAGTTCATCCACGATTACCGGCTGAACTGGTTTATAATGACCTTCTGACAGTACTGACAGATGTGTCAGTCTTGTTACTTATGATAACTATCAAGTCTTTAGTCGTGACAACTGACCCTTCATTGAACTTCTTATCACAGTAGGAAACAGTCAGCAAAATACTTCAAATGTGACGACATAAATAGACCAAGTGTCGACACAATTCTTGATGATGTCGACACAGCTTCCAATGTGTCGACATAGTCATTCTTTATTTTACCAATACAACTTCTGTTGTATGTGTCGACACAAGTTCTGTGTGTCGACACAACTTCTCCTGGTCTCGACATAGCAGATGCTGATAGATGGCGTTGAGTGTATGTCTAGATGGCATTGAGTGTGTGTCGACACAAGTCCCGTGTGTCGACACACAAATTTCAGACTCAGTATAGCTGTTGTTGATATATGGCATTGAGTGTGTGTTGACACAAGTCCCGTGTGTTGACACAAGCTTTCCAGACTCAATATAGCTATTGTTGATAGATGGAGTTGAGTGTGCGTTGACACAAGTCTCGTGTGTCGACACATTCTTGCTTCTAGTGTTGACATAAGTCCTGGGTGTCGACACAACTCCTACTTCCGGTGTCGACACAAGTACTGGGTGTCGACACTTGTACTTAGAAATTTTTCTTGCATTTCTTAAACCTACACACTGAAACTCAGCATCCAATCAAATACACATTGATGTACACCATTAAGTAAAAGAGGTTTCTCAAAATATGGTACACAATTTCCAGTGTACCCAACAATCTCCCCCTATTTGGAGGAGTTGTAACCCTTAGTCAATGATATACACCATATATAATAAAACAAAGAATAAGATGTATACATTAAATTCACAACAGGGTAACTTATAAATACAAATAACAATTAATATCATCACAGAATATGATATCTTCATTAATCAGAAAGTAGTGTAGCTTTATACAATTCTTAAAAGAACAGAAAATTACATAGGTCTTAACACTAGCCTATCTATCCTAAGATTGATTAGGCTCCTTAATCATTATTCCCTTTCCAAACTTGATCTTAGCTTGCATATTGGCTTCAGAATCATTAGCTGGTTTTTTTCCTTTCAGGTCTCTCTACTTGAGTTCTTTAGCCTTGATTTTCTTCCTTTCAAAATAATGAAAAGGCTTTGGAAAGTACTTGTTAGGCTCAAGAGTATTAGCAGGTAACTTCCCAGCTTTGACATTCCTTCTGAACTGAAGTATGGCTTCTTGCCTTGCCTGATACTTATTACATTCTAGTTCAGAGTACCACTTGCCTCTCTCATGCATCATATCTTTCACAGCTTTCCAGGCAATAAGAATAATGTTCCTAGAAGTTGGACTCCACTGCTCAAAGTCAGGCTTCAATTCTGCCTTTTCTCTAAATCTTTTCTTAGAAAGCTGGGTCTCTTTCTGAGCTTCCATAGCAGCTACAGACATTTCAACTTTGTCAATGATGATATTCTGTGCCTCCTGTGGTGGGATATACATTTTTTGAACTTCCTGCTGTACTGTTTCAAAATCTGCTGGAGGATAGATAACCTGTGCAACTTTCCGCTGAACACCTTCAATATGAGCAGGTTGAACACCAGATTCAATAGTGTTATCTTCATCAAACAAGGGTGGAAATCCAAGGGTAGCTCTGATGGTATTAGATACTCATTTAGCATGATCAGAGCTGTCTTTGACTAATATCCTCTCCCCCTTTATGACTTCTATGGCTATATGATCTCTCAGATCATTATTTTGAAACCTTACTTGATCAGCCAGATATTAAGTACCTTCTTTGTAGTAGGCTCTTAATTTGTTCAGGTGATAAGAAATAGCCTGTTTAGATTCCTGAATGGTTTTTTATACAACAGTTAGATCTTCTTGTATGTGCTTGGATACTTTAGTTTTAAAATCAGTAGCAATACCGCCTATTTTATTGAGAATTTCATCATGTGAGTCCTTGAGATTTTCATTTGATCTGAATTGATTTTCTAGAATATATCCTTGCTTTACTGCAATGTCTTCAATTTCAGCCTTTATCATCTGTTGTTGCTTGGCTAGGTAAACCACAACATTACCTCCTTTATGAAAGCAATCTGTCATCTCTTTTTTATTCAGATTTACTTCAAATCTGACGGATTTAATTTCTTGAGCTAGCTGGAACTGCATTTCTTTATGTGTCTCATCCACATACTTCTCCAAATATTGTCTTTGCTCATCTAACTTTACTTGCAGTTGTACCATCAGTGAACTGATGTCCATCCCTTGAGCAGATGATTGAGAGACTGTTTGTAAGGCTTTTTTATAGCCTGTGCTCCTTTTCCTGATAGCAACCAACTTCCTTTTCTTAGCTATGGAGGCTTCTTCATCATCAGAAGATTGTGATGAGCTTTATATATTCATAGTTTCCTTATCAGTAGGGGCATGTCGAGACATCTCCCCTTTAGTTCCTTGTATCTCTTTCTCAATCCTTTGTTGCTCCCCCTCAGTCCTTGTTTCATTGAAGTTAGGGAATAGTTCTTCCAAAGTTAACTCTTACTGCATCTGAATAGGAGGAACAAGGTTGCCTTTTGGAACTAATGGTTCCCCGTGGACATCAAGATCTTTGTCCAGAGACTTCTCAAAACTGGAGAAGTGTACTTGCTCATCTTGAGCTTATTCTGACACTTGAACATCCTGTGTTTCTTTCTCAGTATTGGCTTGTGCTTCATTGTTTATTTCTGATACTATTTCCATAATAGTATCAGTGGCATTTTCACTCTTTAGTTCAGCTTCAGTAATACATCCCCCTTGGGCAGGAAGCTTTCATTGTTCAGGTTCATGAATAATTGTAGTTTGTGTGTTGTCTCCCCCTGGAGTGGAGACCATCTGGTTCTCTGGTAGTAGACTGTTCTCCTCTTGAACTTGAGCTTCATTATCTGGTTGTGGTGTGGGAGATTTTCCTTGTTGTTCTTCATCCGAGCTGAAGAAAACTAATTCTTCAGAATCATTGGAAGATTCTGCTTCCTGGTTAGTAGTTTTCTTCTTCTTATCTTTCTTCACAGTTTTCTGTGGGGTGGAAACTTCTTTGGTTAAGACTCTATCCCATCTGTATAGAATTCTCACGTCCATTCTCCTCATGTGATTTATCTTAGATCCTAGAATTTGATTCATTACATCTGGGATGCTGGAAGCAAGATACAAGCTCAATATCCTACCTAGATTAGGCTTCTTAACACTTTCTTGAATCTTGTCAAAAACGACAGATGACCAGTCTGTTTTCACTTTGAATATTACTCTGATCATAAGTTTTAACATGTAGGTAGAGATCCTATCATGTCCTCCTGTCTTGTAGAGAATTACTTTGCCTATAATTTCTGATAGAAATTTACCTTGGGAATTCATTCCCTTCCTGGAAAATGAGAATCCTATCTTTGTATTTGGATCCAGCCCACACCATCTGAGGCCTTCCTTTGTCATGGATGGAGTAATTTCATCATCTTATTTAACCTTGGGGAGTTGAAGCGACTTCCTGATTGTCTTCTGTGAGAGTCTTACCCATGTATCGTTAACAATGGACGTCATCTTCTTTCCTTGAGAATCCATAGTTGCAGATGAGTAAAATTCAAGAACTTATTTCTTCCATATCCTTGAAGGTTCAGAGACCAAATACTCCAATCCATTCTCTGTGATTAGGGTAATCACACCCTTGATTTCTGGCAAGGCAGTCTCGAACGCCTTGCGTACCAGTTCGTATCCCTCATTGATCTTATCGTCATGTTGCGGCACCATTGATGAATGGGAGAGAAGAGAGTCGACAGGAGAATTTCTTTGTCGACAAAAAGTCTAGAGTCGAGAATTTTTAAAGCACAGTCGACCAGATTTTTTCTTCACCTATTTATAGTGTACTTGTATAGGGTAGATCAAAAGACACGCCTAACTTAGGAAATTTCCTAGTCGACAAATTTTTTATGTGTTGACAGAGATGACCTAGGTCTCGACAAAACCTCATTGTAGTCGACACATCTATGTTTAGACATACTTTTGCAAGTGTCGACATATACTATCAAAGTCTCGACAGAGTGTGTCGACACTTATTTTTGTGTGTCAACACAAAAATATACGAATACTAGGTCTCGACAGAGTTGTGTTGACACCAACTTTTCTGTCAACACAGATTCTATTTCTATGTCAACGCAATTCTTTTCTTTGTCAACACAACTTTCTAACTTAGACAAAATTTCTTGTGAAATTTTGGACTTACTGATGCCGATTGAAAAATTTTGAGTTGACCTATCACCTTATTCTTGGTTCAACATACCTAATTCAATTTTAAAATAATTGAACTTACTTTCATCTTGAGGTTTTTGTAAATATATCAGCAATTTTGTTGTTAGTGTTCACAAATTCTAGACTTATGTCTTCCTTTTCAACATGTTCTCTGATTAAATGAAATCTAATTTCTATATGCTTAGTTCTACTGTGTGAAACATGATTTTTAGAAATAGAAATAAAACTAATAGAATAAAAAATTAATGGAATTCTTCCTACCTTGATGTCATAGTCTTCAAGTTGATGTTTTATCCACAATAACTGAGCACAACAGCTGCCTACTGCTACATATTCTGATTCAATAGTGGAAATAGCCACACTTGTTTGCTTCTTGCTGCTCCATGACACATGCCTACCATCTAGGAATTGACATGTTCTAGTGGTACTTTTTCAGTCTTCTTTGCAGCCTGCAAAGTCTGCATCTGAAAAACCTGTTAGTAAGAAATCTCTATTCTTAGGGTACTAAAGACCTAGATTAGGTGTGCCCTTAAGATATCTCAAAATTCTCTTGACATTAGTATAATGAGATTCCTTTGGGCAAGCATGGTACCTAGCATAGACACATGTAGCATATGTCAGGTCTACTAGCAGTCAAGTAAAGTAGGGATCCAATTATCCTTCTATACAAAGACTCATCAACAGGTTTTCCTGCTTTATCTTTGCCTATTGGCATACTTGTTCCCATTGGAGTTTTCATGGTGGAGGCTTACTCCATGCCATATTTCTTAATTAACTCCTTGGTGAACTTAGGCTGGGATATGGAAAATCCATCACTAGTCTGTCTAACTTGGAGTCCCAAGAAGATTTTCAGCTCACCCATACTGCTTATCTCAAACTGCCCTTGCATAAGTTTGGCAAACTTTCTACAAAGGTTGTTTTCAGTAGATCCAAAGATAATGTCATCAACATATATCGTGACTAGTATGATCTTGCCTTTAGATTCCTTAAAGAATAGAGTCTAGTCAATTTTCCCTCTTGAGAATTTATTCTCAATAAGGAAAGTAGACAAAGTTTCATACCAAGCCCTAGGGGCTTGTTTCAATCCATATAGAGCTTTCTTAAGCCTATATACATAGTTGGGATGATGAGAATATACAAAACTTAAGGGTTGTTCTACATAGACTTTCTCTTTTAAGTCACCATCAAAAATGCTAACTTTACATCCATTTGAAATACTTTAAAACCTTGATAGGAAGCATACGCCAAGAACAATCTTATAGCTTCCAACCATGCCACTGGGGTAAAAGTTTGATCAAAGTCTATCCCTTCTTCTTGTCTATAGCCCTTTACTACCAGTCTGGCTTTGTTCTTGATTATGGTGCCTATCTCATCTAGTTTATTCCTATAGATCCAATTTGTTCCTATAACATTGTGATCCTTTGGTTTAGGAACCAACTTAAAGACTTTACATCTTCTGAATTGATTCAGCTCTTCCTTCATAGCATCAATCAAGTTTTTGTCTAGCATGGCTTCTTCAAACTTCTTAAGTTCTATCTGTGACAGAAAGCTTATACATAGAACTGTGTTCGTGCTTTTGCTTCTGGTTCGAACTCCCTGGCTTGCATCACCAATGATTTGGTGTGCAGGATAATCCTTCAAGTGTCTTCTAGCTGGAGGAAATCTGTCAACCTTCTGGTCTTCTTCACTTTCCTCATTCTGATGCTCTTCATTGTCTTCATCTTCATCCAGAGAGTCTTATACTCCCCCTGGATAGTATCCTTTCTTCATCCAGTCTTACAGGTTTGTCTTCACTAATAGTCAGCTTGTCCATCCTTTCCTTTAAACCTGTAGAACTATCAGAAGTTCTAAACAGTACACTGTTAAGTAACTTAGACTCATCAAATACTACATGGATAGATTTTTCTACAACTTGTGTAGTCAAGTTGTAGATTCTGTATGCCTTACTGTTATTATTGTACCACACAAATATCCTTTCTAGGAATTTGGCAGCAAACTTAGTTTGGTAGTGCTTACCATTAACTAGGACATAACATTTGCTACCAAAGATTCTAAAGTAGGAAATGTTTGGTTTTCTGCCTTTCATAATCTCATAGGGGGTCTTCATATGTCTTTTATTGATGGAAGCTCTGTTAAGTACATGACATGCAGTATTTACTGCCTCAGCCCAGAAGTATTCAGGGAGAGAAGTGTCACTTACTTGTGTTCTACTTGCCTCAATTAGATTCCTATTCTTTCTCTCAGCAACTCCATTTTGTTGGGGAGTTCTAGGTGAGGAGAACTCCATATGAATCCCAAGTTCTTCACAGAACTTTGTCATACACTCTGAATGAAATTTAGTTCCATGATCACATCTGATTTTGATCACTGAATTGTTAAATTCATTCTGAATTTGTCTAATAAAAGTATAAAGACAGTAGGGGTTTTAGATTTCTACCTCAAGAAGAAAACCCATGTAAATTTGGAATAGTTATCCACAATTACTAATGTGTAAGCTTTCCTACCTAGACTATGAACTGGCATAGGACCAAATAAATCCATATGCAGGAGATATAGACATCTCACTGAATCTTTGGTATAAAGTCCATGGAAAGAGGTCTGGGTATGTTTGCCCTTTTGGCAAGCTGAACAAACACCCTCTTTAATGCACTTTACCTGAGGACCATTCCTCACTAGCTCAATACTAAATAATTATCCTATTGACTTATAGTTTATATGAGCTAGCCTCTTGTGCCATTGGACACACTAAGATGCTTTCTCATCTACAAATAGACAGATAGGGGAGTTGTTATACTCACAATCAAGGTTAAGACAATACACATTCCCTTTCCTAGTGCCAGTCAAGATGGTCTCTTTATCACTTGACCTATTTATTTGAAACTCACCCTTGAGGAAATAGGTGTCATACCCAAGATAACTTAGTTGACTTATACTAATTAGGTTATGTTTCAGACCTTTCACATAAGCTACTTGAGTTATACAGATAGAGTTACTAGAAATGTTACCAAACCCTTTGATGACACCTTTTTCAGATCCACCAAAGATTACTTTGGGTCCATTCTCTATGGGAGAATAGTCCTTCAACATCCTTCTTGTTCCAGTCATGTGCCTGGAACATCCACTATCCAATTACCATATAGGGGTACGGCCACTTGGACTCACCTGCATCAAATAATGATTTACCTATCCTCAGAACCCAAATTGTTATTGGGTCCTAGGTTCAAGTTAGCTTTAAATCTGACATGCTTACTTGCAGCCTTTCTGACAGGTAAAGTGGCCTTATTCTGAATACTAGTATTGAACCAACAATCAATGGCAAAGTGGCCCACCTTGCCTCAACACCAGCACTCAAATCTATTGTACTTTTTCTTAAGTACAGGCTTCACAACATTGTTGCCAGCATTCCTTTTAAGTATAGGTGCTGGAGCAGCATACACCAATGATTCCTTAAGAACCTGAATTGTTTGCTTATAGGGTGACCTATTAGCATATACACCCTTTCCACAGAGATCACCATACTCACAGTGACCATGAGTGAGGTCATGATCATACCTATTAGTAGGTTGCATCACTTTTCTAAAAGAAATAGGGGGTTTCATAGCTAGTGGCTGAACTGGTCCTTTGCCTTTTCCTTGAGAATTGGAAGCCATTGTTCTTTCCTTGAATCATATTCCCATCTTTCCTTTCTGAAATATGAAGTTATCTATTAAAGGTAAGAAAGGCTTTGGCTTTGAAAATTTAGCCACTAGATCCTTTTCTTTCTGGAGTCTTGCTTCCAGATTTTTGATGTGATTTTCATTGAAGGAGATTGTGCCCATCTGAATAACAGTTATGTTTTTCAGTTTGGCAACCTCTTTCAATTTCTAATCCATCAGTTTGGCTAAATCTGATGCAGCATGTTTGAGAGATTCAATTTCCTTGGCCTGCTTCTTGACAAGGAATTTGCTCCTCTTAAGAGCTTGCAATAAAACACCATACTCATCAATTAATTGATGTACATCCCCCTTAGATTTAGAACCATCCAATCTCTTGATGTTGATGCTTCTGATTTTGATCCAGTAAAATAATCAGGAGCTAAGGATGGACTGTATACCTTACTTGGACCAGGCTGATCCTGGCACTAATCTTCTTGTGAAAGAGCCATCAGCCCTCTACAACAATAGTCTTCACCTCTATTTATGGAATCAAGCATTTGCAAGAATTTTGATTCCATAGAATCCTCTTCTATAGTAAACAACCCAATATAAACTTCTGCATCATCCTCTTCTCCAGATTCTTAGGATGAAGAGTCAGTCCAACTCTTCTGCTTATGGGCAACAAAGGATTTCTCCTTCTTGCCCTTATTTTGAGGCTTCTTCTTATCCTTAGTCTCCTTTCTCTTATCAGGACAGTCAACTATGACATGTCAAGGCCTGTTGCGCAATAACAAACAATTTTAGAAGTAGTTTGTTTACTAGGATTATAGGCATACCTTTCCTCATTATAAGTCTTCTTCTTCTTGTAATAATCATCCTTGAAGAAGGATGAAGATGGCTTGGTTCTCCATTTCTTCTTCTTTATGAACCTCTTAAACTGCCTTGTAAAGGCAACAAAGTCTTCATCAGAATTGTGGCTGTCTGATGTACTGATGTCAGGATTTTCTGATTCAGCCTCAACACTTCTTTTGGGTGGAGAAGGAGACTTTCTCCTACCCTTTCTTGTTGCTTCATCTTTGAAGGATACTGACATGTCTTTCTACTCAGACCTACTACTTTTCTCCTCCTGCTTTCTAGCAGTGAGCTACATCTCATAAGATAGTAGTTTTCCAAATTAGGTTGGTGGAGGTGTATCAACAAGCCTAACCACCTCTCTAATGACACATATTTTTGTATCCCAGTCCTTGGCCAGTGACCTGATAAACTTATAATTCAATTCATATGTGCTAAAGACTTTTCCATAGGTCATCAGCTCATTTACAATTCTAAAGAACTTCTTGTAACATTCTGCTATGCTGTCTTACTTAGCTTGTCTGAAGCTTTTATATTCTTGATTCAACATAGATTTCCTATCCTTTCTAACTTCTTCAGTTACCTCCATGTAGACAATCAAGGTGTCCCACATCTCCTTGGAGGTTTTGCAATGTACCAAATTTTGAAATCTGGCATCATCTACAACACTCACAATTATGTTTTTTGCTCTCTTGTCTAAAGTTGCTAGAATGATCTCATCCTTAGTCATTTTAGAATAGCTCTTTGGGTTTTTGTGCTTAGCATCAAGAGCTGATATATTCATTGGAATGAAAGGACCTTCTTGTACTATGATGTATATTCTAGGATAAATGCTTCCATGAACAATCTGACCCTTTCTTTCCATATCCCAAAGTTTTCTTTCCTGCAGATGGGCTGTTACATGGATCCAAATTCCTTCTAATTCTCGTTTGAACCCATTCTGGCTAATTGTTAATTGCCTTGGAGATTTACTCAGACTGTTAGGTCTATTTTTGAGCAACCTCCCTTTGATACCACTTGAAAGATTTGATTTCAAGAGCCTAAACACCTAGAGGGGGGGGGGTGAATAGGTTATAATCCTTTTTAACAATTAAGGCAATTAACACAGCACAAATATCACAAAACAAATCACAGAAAATACACAACACATCACACAAAGATTTATAGTGGTTCCCCAAGTTGTGGGTACGTCGACTTTCCCCCTTCGCCTATCCAGTAGAGAACTGGATTCGGCCAAACTTCCTTCCACTAGCTCAGATCCACATATCTTACAACTCAGAACCTGATAGGTTCCTACAAATCAGTCTTCTTCAAGTCCTACCTCAGATTCTTCCCAAGAATCCTACCTCAGGCAACAGCCCTACCTCAGCCTTTATCTCCAGGCCTACAATTCAGACTTCTTCAAGTCCTACACCACAGGCACTCAGCCCTACCTCAGCCTTTATAAATTTAGGCTTACAACTCAGATTTATAATAGATCTTACAAATAAAAGTTTGTTTAAGAAAATAAAAATTTCACCCAGTTCAACAGATAAAAGGGTGAAAACTTCTTGATCAGTTCTTGATTGAACTGAATACTCTAGATCCAACCTGACTTAGCTTTTTCAAAGATTCTTGGATTTGAACAAAATAAGGTTGATCTTCAATTGGAGTTGGAGTTGATCTTCAATCAGCTTCCATCTTGAATTCAGAATCAGATCTGAATTTTACTTGCAGACTTTTCAGGATCTGCCTTCTTCTGGGATTGCCTCTTGCTCCCCCTCACTGGTTTTCAATCTCTTTTGAGTCAGTTATTTCTCCTCTAGATTCTGTCGATTATTCTGGTTGTTATAGATCAGCCCTTTATATAGAGTTCATCCACGATTACCGGCTGAACCGGTTTATAAGGCCTTCTGACAGTACTAACAGATGTGTCAGTCTTGTTACTTATGATCGCTATCAAGTCTTCATTCATGAAACCTGACCCTTCATTGAACTTCTATCACAGCAGGGAACAGTCAGCAAAATACTTCAAATGTGATGACACAAATAGACCAAGTGTCGACACAATTCTTGATGATGTCGACACAGCTTCCAATGTGTCGACACAGTCATTCTTTATTTTCTAGACACAGATTTTGTTGTATGCGTCGACACAAGTCATGTGTGTCGACACATCTTTTCCTGGTCTCAATATAGCTGATGCTGATAGATTGCGTTGAGTGTATGTCAAGATGGTGTTGAGTGTGTGTTGACGCAAGTTCTGTGTATTAACACAAGCCTTTCTGACTCAGTATAGCTGTTGTTGATAGATGGCGTTGAGTGTGTGTCGACACAAGTCCCATGTGTCGATACAAGCCTTCCAAGCTCAGTATAGCTGTTGTTGATAGATGTCATTGAGTATGCGTCGACACAAGTCCCGTGTGTCGACACAGTCTTGCTTTTGGTGTCGACATAACTCTTGGGTGTCGACACAGCTCCTGCTTCAGGTGTCGACACAAGTCCTGGGTGTTGACACTTGTACTTAGAAATTTTTCTTGCATTTTTTAAACCTTCACACTGAAACTCAACATCCCATCAAATATACATTGATTTATACCATTGAGTAAAGAGAGGCTTCTCCAAATCTGGTACACAATTTCTAGTGTTCCAAACAGATCCTTTGGATCTGAGGTAGGTCTCTCCTCCCAGCCTGAGTGTAGGGCTTTTGGCTTGAGGTAGGTGATCAACTGATCACTAAGCTCTAGGCCCTTGTGGCTGAGCTGTAAGTCTTATAGGAGACTGAGAGATCCTGTGTGATCTGGAGTAGTGTTTTGTAGAAGTGCCTTGACCAATAGGAAGTTGGTAAGATGGGAGGAGAGTGGATGTATCCACAAGTTGGGGAACCACTATAAATTAGTGTGTGCTTTTCTGTATTATTTTATTTATGTAGGTTCTTGAGAGCAAACTACTACCAACACATTAAGAGCTAAAGGAAAAATTAAAAAAAGATGAATAATAATAGTTAAACAACCTATGCACCCTTACATTGCAAGCTACCTTGAGAACAAAGACTTTCAAGTGGTATCAGAGGGAGGTTGTTAAAAAAGGATCTAACCATCTAAGTGATTCTGCAAGGTAGCTACATACTGTCCTTATGGGTTAAGGAGTGAACTAAAAGGAGCTAGGTGCCATGAAGCTTCCTATCAATATGAAAGAAGGTTTTGGCATTTGGAAGGAAAGGGTTAGGCTGTTCATGGAAGCAGCAGACCCTAGAATCTTCATAACAGTTAAGGAAGGACCTTTCATCCCTATGAAAGTGTCTGTTCTGTATGCAAATGTATAGAGATCCAAGACATATGTTGAGATGAAAAATGAAGAAGTCATTCTTGCCACCATGGAAAAGAGGGCTCAGAACATCATTGTCAATGCAATTGATGATTCTACCCTTTAAAATCTGATTCACCGCACAAATGCAAAAGAAATATGGGACACTCTTGTGATCTACATGGATGGCACAGAGGAAATCAAGGATCATAGAAAGTCCATGCTCAACTAGGAGTATGAAGCTTTTAGAAACTCCTAGGGAGAAGACATTGCCACCTGCTATGAATAATTCTTTAGGATAGTGAATGAACTAAGGAGCTATGGAAGGGTCTTTAGTCATTATGAGCTAAATAATAAGTTCCTTAGGTCTCTCACCAGAGACTAGGACACAAAAATTTGTGCCATCAGAGAAGTGGCCAAGCTGGGTGACACTCCACCCCACACCCTATTTGGTAAACTGCTCTCATATGAGATGCAGTTAACTGCCAGGAAAGAGGAAGAGACCAACTGCAAGTCTCAGGACAAAGAAAAGTCTGTGGTCTTCAAAGTAGAAGACACAAAAAAAGTAGGAGGAAGACCCCTTCTCCTCCAAGAAGACCAGCAGATTCAGACTACTCTGAATTACAAGCATTAGAATGCAGCATGTCTGATGAGGACTTTGCTGTCTTCTCCAAGCAGCTCCATAGGCCGATGAAGAAGAAGCACTAGAAGAGCAGACCCTCCTCCTCAGCACATCACTGGAAGAAATCCTCTAAGGAGGACAGGTATGGATCTAAACACAGTAAACACAATTCCACTAATATTATTTGTTACTACTGCAGCAAGCTATGACATGTGACTGCTGATTGCCTAGTGAAAAGGAGGGAGGATAGTGAGAAGAAATCTCACCATAAGCACAAGGGCAAGAAAAAAGTCCTTTGTGGCTAAGAAAGAGAAAAGCTGGACAGACTCATCATCATATGAGTGTGAAGAAGAGGAAGCCTACATTGGGCTAGTTGCTGCTACTGCTAAACATAAAGCTATTATAGCAGGAGAAGTCTATCCTCTAGTGAGGAGAGGAATCAGGGCCCCTCTGACACTATCAGACAGTGACTCAGAGGTGGATGAAGATGCCCACAGCTGTAGAGGGCTAATGACAATGACTGATGAAGAGAGAAGCCAGGATCAGCTTGGTCAAAATAAGGTACATTCCCGATCCAGTTCTGTATTTGGGTATGAGACTAGTCCTTTTACAGAAGCCTCTTCATCTAATGATGAAGATGATTCTGGCTCAGAAGTTGATGTTTATCAACTGATTGACAAATATGCTGAACTTCTTGATGCCTTTAAAAAGTGCAAGAAATTGACCAAGATACATGCTAAGGAGATTCTATCTCTTCAGTCAGTTTCTTCAAAGCTTGATGAATAAGCATCTATGCTGAACCAGACCATGAGGGAACTCAGTCAATTGAAAAGCCTTTCAGGCATCCAGATGGAGGCTATCAAGAGAAAGAATAATCTCATTAAAGATCTTGAGGAAAAACTCTAGAGGGAGAAAGGTATTATGGCCAGTATCTCACGACCTAATACAATGCTACCCTTGATAGACTCCTTCTCCTCACAGAAGAGTATGAAGGAGTTGGGCTTTATGGATAACACAAGACAAGCCCAACCCAAAGGGAAAGGGAAAGTTCAAGTTATGCCAATGTCATCTAGGCCACCTATCCCATTCAAGAGGGTGATATTCCCTTCAAATAGGTATGACCAGGAAAGTATATATGGTCACTATATGAATGGTGCTTCCACAAGTGGAACAAAAGATGTTCTCAGCCATTGTGGAAGGTATAGCAGGGTGAGAGCCTTTAAGGTTGCCCATGAAGAAATTCAAATGGCCCATCATGGACCATTTGTTTTTGGTGTTACAAATACCTCTCTCAAAAAATTTGTTGCAGCCCATTCTCAGAACCTATCAGCACAGAATCTTACAAAGGCTCAGTCTGCCAGCTTGCCAAATATGGTTGTCTCTGATGCTATCAAGAACACACTGTATAAAAAGAAAGTTGTTGCTGATAGGATTCAAAACAAGCCACACAGGCCAGCAAGAAGACTATCTTTTAGTCAAATTTAAGTTGAAAGAAGTCAGAAAATGGCTGCTACTCCTATTCCTTTTGTAAAGACTGCAGTCAATTCAGCTACAAGGCTTATAGAGAAAAGAAGATACAATATACATGATTGCTGGTGATGTGGCAAGGTAGGCCATTATGCCATTGATTGTTGGCATAATCCTAATGTGGCCAGGGTAAGAGTTAGTCCACTAGTCAGAAAACTTGCTGGTGGACATGTTCAGTTTTAGACTAATATGCACCTAGGACCCAATAGATATTGGGGTCCTAAGGTAAAGTAAATTGTATATTTCACGATTTTCCAAGTGTTCATACCCCTATATAGTGTAACATCCCATTTTCAAATTGGACCCCCCCTAGGTGTGACTTGAGCATAACTAGGTCATATGAGTTAACCTAGGTGAGCCCAGGAGACCAAGTGACCTAAAAACCTAGTTGAGACCCACTTGGTCTGCAAATAGTAATTTTCAAAACTTTGATTTTGGGTGGCCTAGTAGGTTCATTGTGACTCTAAAAATTCCCTTAGACCTAATGTGGGCCCAATGAGTCGCAAAGGACCCACTTGGGTCAACCATAGTGGTCAATTTGACCAAGTCAACCCCAAGCCCAAATCAAGTCAAACCTAGCCTATATGGGCTAACCCACCCTCAAACCACCCTCTCACTTAGGCTAACTCTTGCATAATTATATTTGCATGATATTTGGCTGCCTATATCCTAGGGAGTTGACCAAGTCAACATGGGTGACTAGGAGAGAGAAGGAGAGCTCCATTTTCATGATAATGGAGGAGAGAGAAAAATTCAAGAGAGAGGGAAGGAGGAATTCAGCCAAGGGGAGGCCAAAGGCCACCCTTAATGGCTGAATTCAACTCCCCAGGGGAAGGGGAGAAGTTTTCAACCCATTCCCGGCCACCAAGGCCTTGGTTCAGCCCCCTCCTCCATGGTCAAACCTAGCCATTAATGGCTTTGATGGCCATTTTCAAAACCACCCTTCCCCCTCCCCTCCTGGCCATTTATACCCCATCAGCAAGCTTGGGTGAGGGATTTCGAAACCCTAGATAGGAGGGAGAGCCGCTGCCGTCGCCACCAAGAGAGGAAAAACGCCATGACAAACCGCCGCCGCCGCCATCGTCGCCGAACCCCAAATAAGGTCCTCCTCCTCTCCTTCTCTTGTGCTTAGATCATAGAGCTTGTTAGGTGAAGGTTTCGGGCTCAACCGAGCCGGTCGTAAGGTGGCAAAACCAGGAAAAACTCCATTTTTAATGGAGTTGGAGAGTTCTCGGGTGATGCGGCGCCGCCACCTCCGGCCGCCCCACCGCCGGCAAAGGTCATCCCCCACCACCGGGGACATAGGGGAGACGATTCCCGGTGGTTGCGCTGCCTTGGGTCACCGGAAACAGCCCCGTATTCCTCCTCCCCGACGGATATAAACCAGCCTATTCGGGGAAGACGAAGTACAGATGCCGTTAGATCCGCTTTAAGATCCGTGCGGTCCTCCTTATATCTTTTAGGTTTTATTTAAATACGAATTCTGTATTTTATATTACACAGATTACTGTAATTGAAATCATGGCCAGTTAGAAGCATATCCTGAAAAAGTGTACAACATGAAAGTTGTAGGTATTTTGAATACCTACAATTTGATATGCAGTGGTGAAAAATTGGATGAGGGGACTGCCCTGTAGAGCCTTTTTAGTAAGGGTATGTCCTAGGATTAGGGCAGATTTCCTATAAAAATTATTTAGGCCCTTTAGAGGCTTGTCCATCAAATTTGATCAACATGAATGTTGTAGGCTTTTTAATTATCTACAGTTTGATATGTTATGGAAAATTTTAGGACAAGTATTCTGACCTGTAGGGTCATTTTTCTAGGGTAGGTCCTACAAATAGGGCAAATCTTTGAAAACATCCCCACACCTAACCCTTGGTCCAAATGCTTTAAATTTTGGATAGGGGCTTAATCTCACCTATACCTAGCTCCTGTAAAAATTAAAACCCATTTAAAGAAGTTTAACCTAGGGATTTGCCCTAAACCTAGAAAAGCTAGGGTAAGGTAGTTGAAGGGTCAAATCACCTCAAAAGTCTCCAAAGTTTTGGAGGAAAGTTTTTAGGGTTATCATTTAGCTCTGATAAAAATTTCAGCTCAATTGGGTTTGAAATGATTGGGTTTTGATGTGATCAAAGATTGGTCCTTAAAGGGGAAAATTAGGGCAAGGGGTTGTTGGGGCATGGTGGGTCCAATTCTCACCCAAATGGGTTGGGATTTTGGCCAGAGCCCCATGGACAGAGAAAACACCCCCTCATGGAATTTGAGATGGTTTGGGGTGGGTTTGCCCTAGGATCCAAGTTCAAACCTTAAGGGTTGATCTATGGGGTTTATGAAGGACATAGGGTTTTATGACTTTGTATGGATCTAGAGTTTAGTCCATGATGTTCTAGGGGTGGAATTATGCCCTAGGAAGGAGTTGCATGGTATGGGTACTTAGTCACATCACTTAATTCTAATTATACAAAATTAGGTCTTTATATCTTATGGAATGGATGATGAGTCAAAGGATTTTAAGTTCATGTAAAATTATGATAGAGGATGTTAATTTTGATATATTGAACAGTAGTTGTTGTTTCATGAAATCTAAATAAGTTTTCATATGGGTATCTTAACAAAAGTACATAATCGTAGAATCTTGGGAGAAATAATTTATGTGGTAGTATGATTTAGATTTTAATGAAATTGTGTACATCATGTTTTTAGGACATATTAAACCTCTGGAAATTTTATCATGATTTATGGGATAGTAATTAGAGTACTTCCTTCACAACTTAGCAAATAGAGATTTTTACTTAGGAATTATTTATGAAGTAACCAGTCATTTAAAGTTTGTGAAATTTAGTCAGAGGAGTTTTAATATCATATTACATCTCAGTGAATATTTATGGAATTATTTAAATTATAAATTTAGGGGTTGCTTCATTAAATGTTATTGCCCATAAAAATTTAGATAAATTCAATTGGGTATATTAAATGCAAATAAAATTATTATTTTTGGTCAGAGGACTTTTCTGATGATTATCAAGGCTCTGTAATGTTTACATAATTTTATGATGATTAATTGTTGTACTTCCTTCATTAAATATGAATTGTGGAATTTTGATGAATATATTAATTAGAGGATAAATACTATTTGTAAAATCATGGGAGTTAATATTTAGTAATAATTCACTGTTATACAGTAACTATAATTTTTGAATGACCAATACTTGAGTAGATCATGTAGTTCATGTTCATTATCACCCATGATCAATTATTTGGAAAATTAATTAATTATCAATTTAATTAGGAAAAATTATAATTTTATGGATTTAGGCATATTATGACATGGTAGATTCCCAGTAATTATTACAAGGGTTTTGGAAGAGAATTTAATGGACGTTCTATCATGGGCAACGTATAGGGTAGAAGGGTATGTCTGGTGTGAAAAAGGCATGAACAGTGTTAGAGTGGGACTTGGATATAAGGGTGGAGTTTTGTACCTTATAGGCTTGGGAAAATGAGCATGGAATTCATCATTGGAGATTATGATGAGTAAAGATGTGTTTGGCTAGCATAGGAGGTGCTCGGGGTAGACGAAAGATCGTCTTGCCCTAGGAGTGAAGAGTCAAATCCACCCTAGGGTTAGTTCAATGCAATTTATAGAGGGAACGGGTAAGGGAAAAACAACCAATAACAATAAGTGCTTTGCGAAAGGGAACTTCGGGCCGTAATGTCGCCGTCTTGGTTCCTAGTGCCCCTTGAGAGCCCTTCACGGGGTATGCCGGGGGCGGTCCTGGGCTAACGTAAATCTTAAAACAAACGGAAGAGTAATTAGCCTAATAGGGATTCACATTGCACACACTCATTAGTTAGGGTTGGTAATGGTTGAGTCGTCCCGAGGTGTTCAAGGGGGCGCTGTTCCGTGGTGTTCTAAGGGATGGAGTCTGGAGATGAACCGGACGGTTTAGTCCGGGAAATTTGGTCTCGAAGGTGGTTAATACGGACGGTTTAGTCCGGGGAATTTGGTCTCGGACGTGGTTAATACGGACGGTTTAGTCCGGGAGTTTGACACTTTAAATTGTTATAAACTACTGCATGTGCACAAAAATAGGAAGGATTAAGGTGGTGGGTTCTCGATATCGGGGAGTTCGATTGCACCGACACCGATATCGTTGACTCGGCAAGGTGACTAGCACTAAGCCAAGGTTAAGCCCGGTGGACCAGTCGGCAAGAGTACGCAGGAGTCCGCCTCGTGCACCAGGCGTTGAGGGCGTACGATAGGTCAGACCAGTAGTGCTTTTACTGGTTTTGAGGTTGGCGAGGCCCAACCCACCGCTTCCTTCTGCCACTACGGGAGTATCCTGGGAGTTTTCTCCAGAAAGGGGGAACTAAAGGTTTGTGTACACAAAGTTGGGTGGGTGAGTTGCACTGCATGACATAATATACCCACCATATAGTTGCATATCATAATCATTCATAACAACCTTGACACCTAAACTATAAGTGGAATGGGACGCTTATACTTTAGGACTTGCAAAACGACCCCTTGGTCTATAAGCTTGTGTGGGCAAGTTTATAAATTAAAGGTTAATTTCAATATATATATATATGCTGCTGTTTGATAACCGACACCCCAACGTATAAGTGGTATGGGACACTTTATACGATGGGAGCCTTGCAAAAGATCCATTGGCTTATGTGTACTCACATAAGCGAAGGTTTAATTTCTTACTTACTTCCTTTCTGTTATACCTATTACAACACTTAAGATAAATTGCTCCCCATTTACACAACTGCTAGTTAGGTCCACCGTCATCTGTTTTGATAATTTATCTCCACCTTCATGTCCTCCCCTTTCTTCCTCTCCGCCCGGTGCCTTAGAGCGTGGGGGAAGGGGTGGGGGATGATAGGGCTTAGTCTTTTAGACTAACGGTTTTCGGACCACAACATTTTAGGTGTACCATATGGAAGGGTCACGGGCTTTGCAGTTTCTGACGGAGTTGACCCCGCGATCATGTTACCATTGTCACCAGCCGGGACATACACGGGTCAAATGTCCCTTGATGGGTGGGATGCCACCAACTCAGCAGTCAGGAGGCCGAAGACGTAGACGCAGACGTGGATTGCGAGGCGGGGACTGCAGGTCGAAAAGGAGGAAGCACCCAGAGATGCAGCACCAGCAGAGTATGGGGTCGGTGGAGACGGACCAGTCAAGCTTGGGTGCTCTCGGTTTAGTGACAGTTACAGTGACTCTTAGTTTTAGTTTAGCTTCCATTGAGTGATCATGTAGTGAGGATTTGATGTACCGGGCATGAGCCCGTTTATTTCCATACTATTTATACTCTGATGATTTTCTGTGGACACTCCCTTCGTGGAGTTTTATTTTATGTGATATTCTCTTTTGTTGGACTTGCTTCTCTCTTGCTTGCTACTTATTGTGATCGAAAAGGCCGGCAGAATCGGCGCGTTGTAGTGACGACCTTCCCGGGTGCGAAGGTGTCACCGCAAAGCGGCGGTTTTGGGCATAAGACCCCGGGTTTTCAAAAAAAAAGGGGTCTTACAAAGTGGTATCATAGGAAACATCGATCGGGTTAGTAGCAGTCCACAAATCCCTGGGTCACCTCCGCGTGAGTTTAGTTTGCGGACAAACTAAGCAGCGGAAGCAGTGGTGTGCCCATATGGGGAATCACATATAAATTGTCCACTTTCCATCCATTCCATTTGTACATTAGCTAACAATTAGAATTCTTCTTTGTAGCCTGCGGCAAACCCTGTCCCCAGCAGGGAGCACCTCCGGTTGCAAAGACCTCTTCTTATAATTCTCTAGTCAATAGGTTAGACTCAACCGCTAGGATACGTGACTAACCCGACAACTTATACTGTGCCCTAGTCCGAAACAAACCTTAAGTATGAATTTGGTTAGGTAAGGAAATACCTAAAGAGATTAAAGGAGGAGTTTAATAGGTGAATGGATACCTAAGACATAAACTCTGGTGTCCCTATGGTCCCTAACAAGGATTACTCAATCTATTGGGACTGACCAATAATCCATTATCAGAATGGTAGAAGACACGTAGTATTAACCCCCGTACCAGTAACAAGATTACTCAGGGACAACTACAAGATAAACACTGAAGGTCGGGTAGGAATTCAAGTTCAAAAAATACCCAATTGCGAGTGGGAACAACCCTGATAAGCGTGTCGTAAATTTGACTCGGAGGGTTTAAAGTATGGAGTATATCTACAAGTGTCAGTTTGGAACCCCAAGTCATAGATTGATGCCCTAAGGATTGTACACTCAGCTAGGACTGATATAACATGGTAAGATAAAAGAAAATTAGCCCAAGGAAGATATGGGCTTATCGTTTGTTTATTGGGGGCTTATCTTTTGTTTATTAGGCAAGTGAGTTAATGGCTTAGGTCTCCTAGACCTAATTTAGAAAGTGTGTTGCCCCAAACACAGTAATGTTGAGGTTGGTCTTATTCGACGCCACTCGAATGATGTCATGGTAATAATGAGGGGTAACTACGAGACATAACTACTAGAAGATACCATGTGAATTTGATGACGGGTAGTAAGAATAAGTAGATTTGGGAAGATTAGACTGAAACACTATGATGTAACATCATGAGTATGATAACACAAGAGTTTGAAAGAAATTAGCAGACGATATATCGAAAACATATATCTTAGGTATGACCTTGCAGACTCGATTCAAATAGCATCAAGACAAGATTAGATACATTTGATGACACAAACATGGTTAGCAAGGGTCGCGACTATGATAAATAAAGGTTTGGAAAATCAAGTGTAACTACGGCAGAATGGCACAACAAATTAAAAAGTATAAATGACAACCTCCAAAAAAATGCACGAGTACACCCCCTTAAATCTTGCGGACGACGGGTCATTTGACGAAGTAATCTTTCCTGTTAACGACCAGAGTTGGATAAATCATAGGGTCAAATTGATTGATTACTCGGGTTTATATGAAAGAATAGGAACATGATCGCGTGGAGGAGGTTTATAGAGTCGCTGTCTACCGTTACAAACAAAAACTCAATTTACTAGAAGAAGATTGTGTGTATTAGAACTTGTCTTTCCCCGGATTGAGAAAGACGTCATGGATTTGGCTACGCACGGTGAGGTTTGCCGAATGGTATAGGCAAGTATAAGGGTTTTGAAGAACTATTATAGTCACTTCCAGAGTTAGAGTGGAAGTTCGAGGATAGATTGAGCGAGGTAGTTGGGGAAACCTTGATTTAGTAGTGCAGTTTTGTGGTGTGAGAAGATCCCGCTAGTCAAGGTCTTGTGGAGGAACCACGGGCGAGAGGAGCATACTTGGGAGCCTCAGGACCTGATGCAGGAAAAATATCCTGAGCTATTTAGTCAGGTATACCTCGCAACTCCTCCGGTGTGTTAAGCATTTTTCCTTATTTTTAATGTACTAATAGAATTATTTAAAAAGGTAGAGGCTAATCCTTTTGTTTATTGGAGCTAGCCCTTATCTTGTTAACCTAGTAGGCGCTTCCACGCTTCATGGGATGTTACAAGCTTAAGTTATCCCGGTGGAAATCCCCGTAGACTTAACCCTAATTTCGGGGACGAAATTTTTGTTTTGTTTATTGGGATTTGTAACATCCCATTTTCAAATTGGACCCCCCTAGGTGTGACTTGAGCATAACTAGGTCATATGAGTTAACCTAGGTGAGCCCAGGAGACCAAGTGACCTAAAAACCTAGTTGTGACCCACTTGGTCTGCAAATAGTAATTTTCAAAACTTTGATTTTGGGTGGCCTAGTAGGTTCATTGTGACTCTAAAAATTCCCTTAGACCTAATGTGGGCCCAATGAGTCGCCAAGGACCCACTTGGGTCAACCATAGTGGTCAATTTGACCAAGTCAACCCCAAGCCCAAATCAAGTCAAACCTAGCCTATATGGGCTAACCCACCCTCTCACTTAGGCTAACTCTTGCATAATTATTTTTGCATGATATTTGGCTGCCTATATCCTAGGGAGTTGACCAAGTCAACATGGGTGACTAGGAGAGAGAAGGAGAGCTCCATTTTCATGATAATGGAGGAGAGAGAAAAATTCAAGAGAGAGGGAAGGAGGAATTCAGCCAAGGGGAGGCCAAAGGGCACCCTTAATGGCTGAATTCAACTCCCCAGGGGAAGGGGAGAAGTTTTCAACCCATTCCCGGCCACCTAGGCCTTGGTTCAGCCCCCTCCTCTATGGTCAAACCTAGCCATTAATGGCTTTGATGGCCATTTTCAAAACCACCCTTCCCCCTCCCCTCCTGGCCATTTATACCCCATCAGCAAGCTTGGGTGAGGGATTTCGAAACCCTAGATAGGAGGGAGAGCCGCTGCCGTCGCCACCAAGAGAGGAAAAACGCCATGACAAACCGCCGCCGCCGCCATCGTCGCCGAACCCCAAATAAGGTCCTCCTCCTCTCCTTCTCTTGTGCTTAGATCATAGAGCTTGTTAGGTGAAGGTTTCGGGCTCAACCGAGCCGGTCGTAAGGTGGCAAAACCAGGAAAAACTCCATTTTTAATGGAGTTGGAGAGTTCTCGGGTGAGGCGGCGCCGCCACCTCCGGCCGCCCCACCGCCGGCAAAGGTCATCCCCCACCACCGGGGACATAGGGGAGACGATTCCCGGTGGTTGCGCTGCCTTGGGTCGCCGGAAACAGCCCCGTATTCCTCCTCCCCGACGGATATAAACCAGCCTATTCGGGGAAGACGAAGTACAAATGCCGTTGGATCCGCTTTAAGATCCGTGCGGTCCTCCTTATATCTTTTAGGTTTTATTTAAATACGAATTCTGTATTTTATATTACACAGATTACTGTAATTGAAATCATGGCCACTTAGAGGCATCTCCTGAAAAAGTGTACAATATGAAAGTTGTAGGTATTTTGAATACCTACAATTTGATATGCAGTGGTAAAAAATTGGATGAGGGGACTGCCCTGTAGAGCCTTTTTAGTAAGGGTATATTCTAGGATTAGGGCAGATTTCCTATAAAAATTATTTAGGCCCTTTAGAGGCTTGTCCATCAAATTTGATCAACATGAATGTTGTAGGCTTTTTAATTATCTATAGTTTGATATGTTATGGAAAATTTTAGGACAAGTATTCTGACCTGTAGGGTCATTTTTCTAGGGTAGGTCCTACAAATAGGGCAAATCTTTGAAAAATTCCCCACACCTAACCCTTGGTCCAAATGCTTTAAATTTTGGACAGGGGCTTAATCTCACCTAGAACTAGCTCCTGTAAAAATTAAAACCCATTTAAAGAAGTTTAATTTAGGGTTTTGCCCTAAACCTAGAAAAGCTAGGGTAAGGTAGTTGAAGGGTCAAATCACCTCAAAAGTCTCCAAAATTTTGGAGGCATGTTTTTAGGGTTATCATTTAGCTCTGATAAAAATTTCAGCCCAATTGGGTTTGAAATGATTGTGTTTTGATGTGATCAAAGATTGGTCCTTAAAGGGGAAAATTAGGGCAAGGGGTTGTTGGGGCATGGTGGGTCCAATTCTCACCCAAATGGGTTGGGATTTTGTCCAGAGCCCCATGGATAGAGAAAACACCCCCTCATGGAATTTGAGATGGTTTGGGGTGGGTTTGCCCTAGGATCCAAGTTCAAACCTTAAGGGTTGATCTATGGGGTTTGTGAAGGACATAGGGTTTTATGACTTTGTATGGATCTAGAGTTTAGTCCATGATATTCTAGGGGTGGAATTATGCCCTAGGAAGGAGTTGCATGGTATGGGTACTTAGTCACATCACTTAATTCTAATTATACAAAATTAGGTCTTTATATCTTATGGAATGGATGATGAGTCAAAGGATTTTAAGTTCATGTAAAATTATGATAGAGGATGTTAATTTTGATATATTGAACAGTAGTTGTTGTTTCATGAAATTTAAATAAGTTTTCATATGGGTATCTAAACAAAAGTACATAATCGTAGAATCTTGGGAGAAATAATTTATGTGGTAGTATGATTTAGATTTTAATGAAATTGTGTACATCATGTTTTTAGGATATATTAAACCTCTGGAAATTTTATCATGATTTATGGGATAGTAATTAGAGTACTTCCTTCACAACTTAGCAAATAGAGATTTTTTACTTAGGAATTATTTATGAAGTAACCAGTCATTTAAAGTTTGTGAAATTTAGTCAGAGGAGTTTTAATATCATATTACATCTCAGTGAATTTTTATGGAATTATTTGAATTATAAATTTAGGGGTTGCTTCATTAAATGTTATTGCCCATAAAAATTTAGATAAATTCAATTTGGTATATTAAATGCAAATAAAATTATTATTTTTGGTCAGAGGACTTTTCTGATGATTATCAAGGCTCTGTAATTTTTACATAATTTTATGATGATTAATTGTTGTACTTCCTTCATTAAATATGAATTGTGGAATTTTGATGAATAATTTAATTAGAGGATAAATACTATTCGTAAAATCATGGGAGTTAATATTTAGTAATAATTCACTGTTATACAGTAACTATAATTTTTGGATGACCAATACTTGAGTAGATCATGTAGTTCATGTTCATTATCACCCATGATCAATTATTTGGAAAATTAATTAATTATCAATTTAATTAGAAAAAATTATAATTTTCTGGATTTAGGCATATTATGACATGGTAGATTCCCAGTAATTATTACAAGGGTTTTGGAAGAGAATTTAATGGACGTTCTATCATGGGCAACGTATAGGGTAGAAGGGTATGTCTGGTGTGAAAAAGGCATGAATAGTGTTAGAGTGGGACTTGGATATAAGGGTGGAGTTTTGTACCTTATAGGCTTGGAAAAATGAGCATGGAATTCATCATTGGAGATTATGATGAGTAAAGATGTGTTTGGCTAGCATAGGAGGTGCTCGGGGTAGACGAAAGATCGTCTTTCCCTAAGAGTGAAGAGTCAAATCCACCCTAGGGTTAGTTCAATGCAATTTATAGAGGGAACGGGTAAGGGAAAAAATCCCAATAACAATAAGTGCCTTGCGAAAGGGAACTTCGGGCCGTAATGCCGCCGTCTTGGTTCCTAGTGCCCCTTGAGAGCCCTTCACGGGGTATGCCGGGGGCAGTCCTGGGCTAACGTAAATCTTAAAACAAACGGAAGAGTAATTAGCCTAATAGGGATTCACATTGCACACACTCATTAGTTAGGGTTGGTAATGGTTGAGTCGTCCCGAGGTGTTCAAGGGGGCGCTATTCCGTGGTGTTCTAAGGGATGGAGTCTGGAGATGAACCGGACGGTTTAGTCCGGGAAATTTGGTCTCGAAGGTGGTTAATACGGATGGTTTAGTCCAGGGAATTTGGTCTCGGACGTGGTTAATACGGACGGTTTAGTCCGGGAGTTTGACACTTTAAATTGTTATAAACTACTGCATGTGCACAAAAATAGGAAGGATTAAGGTGGTGGGTTCTCGATATCGGGGAGTTCGATTGCACCGACACCAATATCGTTGACTCGGCAAGGTGACTAGCACTAAGCCAAGGTTAAGCCCGGCGGACCAGTCGGCAAGAGTACGCAGGAGTCCGCCTCGTGCACCAGGCGTTGAGGGCGTACGATAGGTCAGACCAGTAGTGCTTTTACTGGTTTTGAGGTGGGCGAGGCCCAACCCACCGCTTCCGTCTGCCACTACGGGAGTATCCTGGGAGTTATCTCCAGAAAGGGGGAACTAAAGGTTTGTGTACACAAAGTTGGGTGGGTGAGTTGCACTGCATGACATAATATACCCACCATATAGTTGCATATCATAATCATTCATAACAACCTTGACACCTAAAGTATAAGTGGAATGGGACGCTTATATTTTAGGACTTGCAAAACGACCCCTTGGTCTATAAGCTTGTGTGGGCAAGTTTATAAATCAAAGGTTAATTTCAATATATATATATATATGCTGCTATTTGATAACCGACACCCCAACGTATAAGTGGTATGGGACACTTTATACGATGGGAGCCTTGCAAAAGATCCATTGGCTTATGTGTACTCACATGAGCGAAGGTTTAATTTCTTACTTACTTCCTTTCTGTTATACCTATTACAACACTTAAGATAAATTGCTCCCCATTTACACAACTGCTAGTTAGGTCCACCGTCATCTGTTTTGATAATTTATCTCCACCTTCATGTCCTCCCCTTTCTTCCTCTCCGCCCGGTGCCTTAGAGCGTGGGGGAAGGGGTGGGGGATGATAGGGCTTAGTCTTTTAGACTAACGGTTTTCGGACCACAACATTTTAGGTGTACCATATGGAAGGGTCACGGGCTTTGTAGTTTCTGACGGAGTTGACCCCGCGATCATGTTACCATTATCACAAGTCGGGACATACACGGGTCAAATGTCCCTTGATGGGTGGGATGCCACCAGCTCAGCAGTCAGGAGGCCGAAGACGTAGACGCAGATGTGGATTGCGAGGCGGGGACTGCAGGTCGAAAAGGAGGAAGCACCCAGAGATGCAGCACCAGCAGAGTATGGGGTCGGTGGAGACGGACCTGTCAAGCTTGGGTGCTCTCGGTTTAGTGACAGTTACTGTGACTCTTAGTTTTAGTTCAGCTTCCATTGAGTGACCATGTAGTGAGGATTTGATGTACCGGGCATGAGCCCTTTTATTTCCAGACTATTTATACTCTGATGATTTTCTGTGGACACTCCCTTCGTGGAGTTTTATTTTATGTGATATTCTCTTTTGGTGGACTTGCTTCTCTCTTGCTTGCTACTTATTGTGATCGAAAAGGCCGGCAGAATCGGCGCGTTGTAGTGACGACCTTCCCAGGTGCGAAGGTGTCACCGCAAAGCGGCGGTTCTGGGCATAAGACCCCGGGTTTTCAAAAAAAAAAGGGGTCTTACATATGGTACTTAGACAGTGGTTATTCCAAGCACATGATTGAGAAAAGGGGTAACTTGAAGGAGTACACTGTTGGAACCCATGATTTGGATTTGGGCTAGGTTAACTACTTAGGAATTTTGACCCACTTTGTATAGCTAGGGTAATTGTTGTTCGTCCTAGGGTTTAGGCCAGTCCTTTAGATTCGTATTTCATGGACCAGCCTGCAGTTGACTTCAAGAGAATCGATCTTAGAAGAATTTCAGAGTTCAGAATATAAGTTCGACGTTCGTCGAACTCAGCTCAACGATAGTCTTGCTCTACTCAAAGAATTAAGAGTTCCTTCTCTGAGTTGAGCTCGAAGAAATTCGAGCTCAGGTCGATGAACTCTGCTCAAGATAGATTTCGCAGTTCGACAAACTTGGAGATCAGAGAATGTCAGCTATTCTTGGGGACTTGGATAGCTGAGCTTAGGTCAACGTAGGGAATTTCTTAACTCGACGAACTTGGAGTTCAGGTCGACAAAATCTGCCCTGAGGTTTACAAAATCTATTCAGAGACGAAATGTTAAGTTTTACTTATATGTCCCTCTCTTTATTCCATCCTAAGTCAATAATTCTCTGTGTAATTAATGCTTAAATTCTCTAAGAATATAGCCATTCAAGGCAACATTAATAATTGTTTTCATCAGAGTAATTACTTGACTTATTCTTGGGACAGTTGGGGAAATACAATTAAAGTCAGATATTCCAGTTGTTCTCCTTCCCAGATTTGCAGCAGTAATTAATGGACTCATTTCAAATTCTGAAGGAAAATTGCAGGCAGCATATATAAAGAGAATTTCTTTTCTTCTCAGATACAACACACAGAATTGAGGGAGCCGACTAGCAGAGATACACTAAGATTCTGACCCTCACTCTGAAAAGAAATTCTGTTTACCCTTGCACATTCAAGAAGACTGAAGAAGAACATCATCTACAAAATCAAGAGTCTTCTTCAACTTCTGATCCAGGAATCTTCAGAGATAATTATTCAACATCTGTCTACAAGTTCCTTGACATCTTCAAGACAAGGCTTTAGACATACACCCAGTGCAAAGCTCCAGTCTTCCTGAACTTCTCTACATCTCAGGGGTAGCTTTGATAACAAAGATCCATTTTTGTCTTCTCTATCGTTTAGATAAAAAGAGAAGACATCATTAACTTTTCTTAGACTGTAAAAAGGGTTTCATAAATCCCTTCAAAAGTCTGATTGGTTCACAAGTCTCCCTCCAAAAGACTTGGGTTGGTTGTTTGGGCACCTGATTAAAAGCCTAAAGGGTTGCGAGATCTCCCTGTAAATAGATCTTGTGGTGGCAATCACCTGAGCAAAACTTGTTAGTGGATTCCCACCAGGGTGGTAGAAGAGTGGATGTACCCAGTTTGGGGAACAACTATAAAATCACTTATATTGTCTGGTTGCCCTTTTTCTTTTTGTACTGTGTTGTGATAGTCTAGCTTTATTCTCTTTACATAATATTTGCTATCACCTATTTTACTGCTAAATTATATAAATCTGTAAGAAGTTTTTAATGCTCTATTTACCCCCCTCTAGAACTAATTAAATCTATCCCCTTGTACTTCAATTGGTATCATATGATAGTCTATTTGGTTGTACAAGGAAACACTTGAACCAACAGATCCTTTTAAGATCTAAATTTCTCTAGCACGTTACTTATACCATGTCACAAAACAAGGACAATACAAGCACAAGACCTCTAATTTGCAATTTGAACAAGTTTGTTATCTGAAAGGCAAGAATTAAACTATATATGAACTCCATTGATGAAGATATTTTTAATTCTATCTTGAAAGGTCCACCAGCTCCAGTGGCTACATATACTATAACTTCTAGCACTCATGTTGTTCCACCACCTGAGTGGACAGATGCACAGAAGAAGGCCAAGATAGCTAATGCCAAGGCCATGAATAGTCTGGCTCAGACAATGTCAGATGACATTTTCCAGAATGTCGTAGAGTGCACCTCAGCTAAAGCCATCTTGGATTCCCTAAACTAGATGGTTGCTAGATCTACAGATGAGAGAAAAGACAGGAGATCAAATATCATCTCCCAATATGAGAATTTCAAGAAAGAAGAGTCAGAGTCAGTGAGTGATATATATAATAGACTCAGCTCAATCATCAATGAAAGACTTATTTCAAGAGCCTTGATACCTAGAGGGGGGGTGGGGGGGTGAATATGTTCTAATTATCTTTTATAATTCAGACAATTAACTAGTATTAACACAACACATGAAATATAATCTACAATACAAAAATCACAGCACAACAAACACCATATTTATAGTGGTTCCCCAAGGTATGGTTACATCCACTTTCCCCCTTCGCCTATCCAATAGAGAACTGGATTCAGCCCAACTTCCTTCCACTAGCTACGATCCACAGATCTTACAACTTAGAACCAGATTGGTTCATACAACTCAAACTTATACAAGTCTTACCTGAAATTCTTCCCAAGAATCCTACCTCAGGACTCAGCCCTACCTCAGCCTTTATCACTAGGCTTATAACTCAGACTATCACCAGTCCTACACCTCAGGCACTTAGCCCTACCTCAACCTTTATAATTACATGCTTACAACTCAGATCTTTCAAAGATCCTACAAGATAATTGAATGTTTAAGAGATAAAAAGATATCACCAGATCGATCTCTCAATAGGTGTGAGCTTCTTGATCAGTTCTTGAATAAACTTAATCTTTAGATTCAACCTGACTTAGCTATTTCAAAGCTTCTTGATAGAACAAAATAAGGTTGAACTCTTCTTATTGTTGAAGTTGATCTCCTGTCAGCTCCTTTCTTGAATTCAGAATAAGATTTGAATCTTCTCTTGCATACTACTCTGGATCTGCATTCTTAAGGGTTTCCCATTTACTTGTTGTCAGATTCTCTTTCCTGAAATAGCTTGATAACTTCTTTAGTTTTCTTATGCTTCTATTTGGTTGTCTAGGATCAGTCCCTTATATAGAGTTTCCTCATGATGACCGGCTGATCCGGTTTGTAACAACCTTCAGACAGTTCTGACAAAGGTGTCAAACCTATTAGTTATGATAGCTGTCGAGTCACCAGTCATGACATCTTATTCCTTAAAGACTTTACAACTCAGCATAACCACTCAGCAAACTGCTTTACATGTGGCGACACAAATTGACTAAGTGTCGACACAAGTCTTGATGATGTCGACATAACACTCTATGTGTTGACATAATCATTCTTCAGCTACTCGACACAACTTCTGTTTGTATGTGTCGACACAAGTCCTGTGTATCGACACAACTATTCCTGGTCTTGACATAACTGATGCTGGCAGATGGTGTTGAGTATATATCCAGCTGTCGTTGAGTGTGTGTCGAGATGTCATTGAGTGTGTGTCGACACAAGTCCTGTGTGTCGACAGAAGCCTTCTGACTCGGTATAGCTTGTTCTATTAGATGGCGTTGAGTGTCATCCAAATGTCGTTGAGTGTGTATCGACACAAGTCCTGTGTGTCGACACAACTGCTTCAGGTCTTGACTTAGCTGTAGACAAATGGCGTTGAGTGTGTGTCAACACAAGTCCTGTGTGTCGACACAAACCTTCTTCAGGTATCGACACAATTCTTGAGTGTCGACATATGCCTTTCTTCTAGTGTTGACATAACTCCTGGGTATCGACACAACTTCTACTTTAGGTGTCGACACAATTCTTGCCTTAGGTGTCGACATAATTCTGGGTGTCGACACAACTTCTTCTTCAGGTGTCGTCACAATGCCTAGGTGTCGACACAGGCCTTGCTTATAGTGTCGACACAACTTCTGGGTGTCGACACAATACTTCACAAGTGTTGACACTTGTACTTAGAAAAATTTCTTGCACACCTTACACCTGCACAATGAAACTCAAACATCCATCAAATACAAATTGTTGTATATCATTGAGTAAGATGAGACTTCTCCAAATCTGGTACATATTTTTCAGTGTACCCAACAATATCTCCCTATTTGGAGAAGTCATAACCCTTAGTCAAAGATATACATCACTCATAATAAAACACATAATAATAGATGTACATTCATTTAAGTCCAAGAAAACATATAAACAATGTAAACCACTCAAAGCAATAGTGAAGCTGATTTTATTTATTAATCAGAAAGTTTTGGGTTTACATGTTTTTCCTTAGAACAAAAACAAAAAGTTACATTGTTCTACACATAAGCCTATCTATCCTATGATTGACTAGGCTCCTTAATTACAATGCCTTTCCTAGACTTAATCTTTGCCTGCACAGTAGGTTCTATATCCTCGGCAGGTTTCTTCCCTTTGAGATCCATCTTCTTTAGTTCTTCAGCCTTTATCCTTTGCATTTCAAAATAGTGAAAAAGCTTGGGGAAGTACCTGCTAGGCTCCAGAGCATTAGCATCTAACTTTCCAGCTTTGTCACTTCTTCAGTACTGAAGAATGGCTTCTTGACAGTCTTGATACTTATTCCATTCTTGCTCAGAATATCTCTTACCCCTATCATAGGTCTTATGCTTTACAGCCGTCCAAGCAGTCAAAATAATATTCCTGGAAGTGGGGCTCCATTGCTGAAAATCTAGCTTCAACTCAGCCTTTTCTCTGAACCTTTTCTTTGATAGTTATGCTTCCTTCTGTGCTTCCTTGGCAGCCTCTGACATGTCTACTTTTTCAATAATCACATTTTTTGCCTCCTGTGGAGGGTTGTACATTTTCTGCACATCTTGTTGAACCATGTCAAAGTTAGTAGGAGGGTAAATAACTTGTGCCACTTTAGGCTGCTCTCCTTCAATATTTGCAGGTTGCACTCCAGACTCAGCAACATTGTCATCATCACACAATGAAGGAAAACCAAGTGTAGCTCTAATGGAATTAGAGATCCATTTTGCATGATCAAAGCAAGCTTTGACTAACAACCTCTCCCCCTTTATGACTTCTCTAGTGATATGATCTCTCAAATCAGTCTTTTGAAATCTTATCTGATCAGCCAGATATTTTGTACCTTCTTGATAGTAAGCTTTGAACTTAGTTAGGTACTCAGAAATGGTCTTTTGGGAGGCTCTAATAGCTGTGTGGACAGCAGTTAGATCTTCTTGTAGTTGCTTTGATATTTCAGTTTTCAAATCTATTGAAATACTTCCCAGTTTCTGGATGATTTCTTCATGAGAGTCTTTGAGGTTTTCATTAGACCTGAATTGATTTTCCAAAACTTACCCTTGATTTGTGGCTATGTCCTCAACCTCAGTCTTCAGCAACTTTTATTGCTCAGCCAAATATACTACAGCATTGCCTCCTTTATGGAAGCAATCTGTCATCTCTTTCTTGTGCAGATTGACTTCAAATCTGATTGACTTTATGTCCTGAGCCAGCTGAAACTACAGTTCCTTATTTGTCTCATCAACATACTTCTCTAACGACTTCCTTTGTTCATCCAATTTTACTTGCATTTGGACCAGTAATGAACTAAAGTCCATGCTTGGAGCAGGTGGTTGTGTGACTATGTGCAAGGCTTTCTTATAGCCTAAGCTCCTTTTCTTGATTTCAACCATTTTTCTCTTCTTAGCCATAGAGGCTTCCTCATCATCAGAGGGTTGTGATGAGCTTTCTATGACTACTGTGTCTTTATTAGATGGGTCTTGCAGTAGCTCCTCCCCCTCAGTTTTTGGTAGGTCCTTTGCTACCTGGGATTACTCCCCCTCAGTCCTTGCAGCAGGTAAATCACGAAAAAAGCTCATCCATTGTTACCTCTTGCTGTATCTATACAGGAGGAACAAGGTTAGTTTGGAAAACAAAAGGTTCTCCCTGGACATCCAGATTTTTTTTTCAGGGCATGTTCTATAAAGGAGATACTTACTTGCTCATTATACACATCTTGTGCCTCCTTATTAACAACGTCCAGTGCTTCTTTATTTATATCTGATATAATATCCATTAAAGTATCAGATGCATACTCACTCCCTAGAGTAGCAACATCAATTTCTTCCCTTTGAGCAGGTAGCTCAAAAAGTACAGTATCTTGTGCTGGTGGTTCAGGAGTTTCTCCCCCTAGAGTCGAGACTACCTATTGCTCTGGGAGCACACTACTCTCTACTTGATCTTGAGCATTTTTTTGTGGCCTGTCTTCATCTAAATTGAATACCACTTCCTCTTCAGAATCACTAGAAGATTCTTCTTACAGAACAACTTCCTTCTTCTTCTTTTCTTTCTTTGTCTGTTTTTGTGGAGTAGAAACCTCCTTGGTTAATACTCGATCCCACCTAGACAAAATTCTTACATCCATTCTCCTCATACGGTTGATCTTTGTTCCTGGAAATTGGCTCATTACATCTTGTATTGCTAAAGCTAGACATAAGCTTAGAATCCTTCCCAGATTTGGTTTCTTTATTCCTTCCTATATTTTGTCAAATACCATAGATACCCAGCCTGTTTTTACTGTGAAGACGACCCTTTTCATTAGATTGAAAATGGAAACTAAAACTCTATCATGTATACCAGTCTTATATAGAATTACCTTTCCTATGATTTCAGACAAAAACTTCCCTTAAGAGTTCATCCCTTTCCTGGTTATGGATGATCCAACTTTGATATTAGGGCTTAGCCCGCACCAGTTTAATGCATCTTTTGTCATTGAAGGAATGCTGTCATCATCATCCTTTGCCTTAGGAAGCTTGAGTGATTTCCTAATCATTTTCAGTTTAAGTTTCACTCAGGAATCTTGTACGGTGTCTTGAACCTTCTTCCAATCTATGTCCACGGTGGCTGATAAATAGAATTCCATTACTTCCTTCTTCCAGATTTTAGTTGGTTCTGAGACCAAGAATTCCAAACCATTCTCTGAAATTATGGTAATTACACCCATGATTTCTAGAGAAGCTGTCGTGAATCCATCACAAACCAGATCATAGCCTTCATTCACCTTATCTTCCTTGATGGGCGCCATTGATGAAAGGGAGAGAGAGAGAGAAGAGAATATCAAAGTCGAAACAAGGTCTAGAGTCGAGAAATCTGAAATCCTAGTCGACAAGATTTTGGCTTCACCTATTTATAGTCTAGGTGTAAAGGGGAGTTCAAAAGATGCTCCTTAGTAATAATACTAGGTCTCGACAACACTTAGGTTTAGTTGATATGACTATGTGTCGACTTACTTATATCAGTGTCGACATGGACTTGGCATGTCTCGACACAGAGTGTCGACTTTCATTTTTGTGTGTCGACACAAAAATCAGTTAACTTAAAGTCTCTACATAGTTGTGTCGACACCCATACTTCTGTCGACAAAGATACTGTTTCTGTGTCGACAAACTTTGTACTTAGACAAATTCCCTGAGAAAAATACATATTCTACTTAGGAATTCTTGAGCTGACCTATTATAGGTTCAACATACCTAATTCAATTTCAAAATGATTGAATTTAGTTTCATCCAGAGGTTTTGTAAAAATATAAACAATCTGACTCTTTGTGCTTACAAATTCTAGATTAATATCTTCCTTCTCCACATGTTCTCTTATAAAATGGAACTTAATTTCTATATGCTTGGTTCTACTGTGAGATACAAGTTTCTTAGCAATAAAATAACACTAGTAGAATCACAGAATAGTGGGATTCTACTTACCTTGATGTCATAATCTTCAAGGTTGTGCTTTATCCATAATAATTGTGCACAATAATTGCCTGCAGCTACATATTCAGACTCAGCTGTTGATATAGCTATACTGGTCTGCTTCTTGCTGCACCATAACACCAACCTTCCACCTAGGAATTGATAGGTTCCTGTAGTACTCTTCCTGTCTTCTTTGAATCCTACAAAGTCTTCATCTGAGAAACCTGTTAGTATAAAATCTCTATTTTTAGGGTACCAAAGACCTAGATTAGGTATGCCCTTTAGATATCTCAAAATTCTTTTAACTATAGTACAATGAGATTCCTTTGGGCAAGCTTGGTACCTAGCACAGACACATGTAGCATACATGATGTCAGGTCTACTAGCAGTCAAGTAGAGTAGGGAGCCAACTATCCCTCTATACAAAGACTCATCAACAGGTTTCCCTGTCTCATCTTTGCCTATAGGCATACTTGTTCCCATTGGAGTTTTCATGGTGTAGGCCTAGTCCATACCATATTTCTTGATCAACTCCTTGGTGAACTTAGACTTGGATATGGACAATCCATCATCAGTCTGTCTTACTTGAAGTCCTAAGAAGAACTTTTTTTCACCCATACTGCTCATCTAAAACTTCCCTTGAATAAGTTTGGCAAACTTTCTACAAAGGTTGTTTTTAGTAGATCCAAAGATAATGTCATCAACATATATCTACACTAGGATTATCTTGCCTTTAGATTCCCTAAAGAATAGAGTTTTGTCTATCTTTCCTCTAGAGAATTTATTCTCAATAAGAAAAGTAGACAAGGTTTCATACCAATCCCTAGGGGCTTGTTCCAATCCATATAGAGCTTTCCTAAGCCTATATACATAGTCAGGTAATGGGAATCTACAAAACCTGATGGTTGTTCAACATAGACTTTCTCTTTTAAGTCACCATTCAGAAATGTTGACTTTACATCCATCTGATATACCTTGAACCCTTGATAGGTAGCATAGGCCAAGAACATCCTTATAGCCTCTAGCCTTGCTACTGGGGCAAAGGTTTGATCAAAGTCAATCCCTTCCTCTTACATGTAGCCTTTTGCTACAAACCTAGCCTTGTTCTTAATTATAGTGCCATTCTCATCAAGTTTGTTTGTGTAGATCCACTTGGTTCCTATAATGTAATGGTCCTTTGGTTTAGGAACCAGTTCCCAGACTTTACACCTTCTGAATTGATTCAGCTCTTCTTGCATAGCATCAATCCAGTTTGTGTCTTGCATGGCTTCTTCAAACTTCCTGGGTTCAATCTGTGACAAGAAACTTGAACATAAAACTATGTTCATGTTCTTGCTCCTTGTTAGAACACCTTGATTTGCATCACCAATGATTTGGTTAGCTGAATGATTCTTCAGATGTCTTCTAGCTGGAGGGAACCTGTCAACCTCATGGCCTTCTTCATTTTCCTCAACCTGATGCTCCTCATTGTCTTCATCATCCATTGAGTCTTGTTCTCCCCCTGGACAGCATGTATCTTTTTCTTCATCCATCCTAGTAGGAGCTTCATCATTGATGGTCAGCTTGTCCTGCCTGTTGGTTAGACCTGTAGAACTATTTCAAGAACTAGACAATTCACTATTAATCAATTTAGACTCATCAAATACAATAAGAACTGATTCTTCTACAACTTGTGTAGTCAAGTTGTAGATCATATATGCCCTACTATTATTGATGTACCCAATAAATATCTGAAAGACTTTATTTCAAGAGCCTAAACACCTAGAGGGGGGGGGGGTGAATAGGTTCTAATCTTTTTGTGTCGTTTTAATTCTTAGGCAAACAGTTATAAGACTTCTTTTAGCACAGATTAATCAATCTACAGAAAATAAATACATCACAGTAGACACCAGACGTATAGTGGTTCCCCAAGATATGGGTACATCCACTTTTCCCCTTTGCCTATCCAGCAGATAACTGGATTCAGCCTAACTTCCTTCCACTGGCTCAGATCCTCAGATCTTACAATCTCAGAACAGAAGATGGTTCTTACACCTAAGACTTAACACAAGTCCTACCTCAGATTCTTCTCCAGAATCCTATCTCAGGCCTCAGCCCTACCTCGGCCTTTATAATTAGGCTTACAACTCAGACTTTCCACAAGTCCTACCTCAGGAACACAACTCTATCTCACCCTTTATAATTTTAGGCTTACAATCTCAGATCTAACAGAAGTTCCTACAAGAATTTGTGAGTAAAGAGTAACTAAAAACTTCACCAGCTAGATTTCTCTGTTGATGTCTCTTATATAGAGCTTGCTTCATGGTTACCGGCTGATCTGGTTCATAACAACCTTCTGACAGTTTTGACAGTGGTGTAAGATCGGTTAGTTATGACAGCTGTCAAGTCACCAGTCACGTCACCAGGTTCTTCAATGTCTTTTCAACTAAGCACACAACACTTAGTAGGCTGCTTCACATGTGTCGACATATATAGACTAAGTGTCGACACAAGTCTTCATGGTGTCGACACAATTGCTCTAATTGTCGACACAGTCATACTTCTGCTTCTCGATACTTCTTATGTTGTATCTGTCGACACAAGTCCTATGTGTAGACACAGCAACTTCTTGTTTCGATATTTCTGTTGCAGACAGTTGGTGTTGAGTGTTTGTCAAATGGCGTTTAGTGTGTGTCGACACAATTCCTGTGTGTCGACATAATTACTTCTGAACTCGACACAGCCTTTTGAGAGTTGGTGTGTCGACATAAGTCTTGTGTGTCGACATAATTGCATCAGGTGTCGACATATCTCATGAATGTCGACATAGCTGCAGTTGTAAGTGTCGACATAAGTCCTGCTTCAGATGTCGACACATTTCTGGATGTCGACACAACTGCTTCTTTAGGTGTCGACAAAGCTTTGAGTATCGACACAGCTTCTGTATAAGTGTCGACACTAAATCTGGGTGTCGACACAACTTCCCCGAGTGTCGACACAATTTGCCTGTGTGTCGACACAGCTTGCCTGAGTGTCGACACAAGTTTCCTGAGTGTCGACACAATTTCTTCACAAGTGTCGACACTTGTAATTAGAAAATTTCTCTTCAAATACTTAAACCTGCAAAATGAAACTTAAACTTCTATCAAATACAAATTGATGCATATCATTGACTAAGTTGTGGCTTCTCCAAATCTAGTACACATTTTCCAATGTACCAAATAATATCCCTTCTATGGATTTGGCAATAAACTTAGTTTGGTAGTTTTTATCATTACTTAGGACATAACACTTGCTACCAAAGATTCTGAAGTAGGAAATGTTTGATTTTCTACCTTTCAAAATCTGATAGGGAGTCATCTTATATTTCTTATTGATGGAGGCTCTATTGAGTACATGACATGCAGTATTTACTGCCTCTGCCCAGAAGTACTTAGGGAGAGTAGTGTCACTAAGTAGTATTCTGCTTGTCTCAATTAGAGTCCTATTCTTTCTTTCAGCAACACCATTTTGCTGGGGTGTTCTAGGTGAGGAGAACTCCTGATGGATCGTAAGTTCTTCACAGAACTTTATCATACATTCAGGCTGAAATTCAGTTCCATGGTCACTTCTAATTTTGACCACTGAATTGTTAAATTCATTCTGAATTTGTCTAACAAAGGTCTGGAAAATAGTAGGAGTTTCAAATTTTTGTCTCAAGAAGAAAACCCATGTGAATCTGGAATAGTCATCCACAATAATAAAATTATATACTTTCCTACCAAGACTATGAATTTGCATATGACCAAACAAATCCATATGTAAGAGATATAAACATCTCATTGAATCTTTGGTATCTATTGCATGAAAAGAGGACTTAGTCTGTTTGCCCTTTTGGCAAGCTGAACGTACAACCTCTTTAATGCACTTGACTTGAGGACCATTCCTCACTAACCCCATGCTGAACAGTTGTCCATTAAACTTGTAGTTCAGATGAGCCAGCCTCTTGTGCCATTTGACACATAGTGAAGCTTTCTCACCTGCAACTAGGCAAATGGGCGAGTTATTAAACTCACAACCTAGGTTAAGACAATAAACATTCCCTTTCCTAGTGCTAGTAAAAATGATCTCTTGATCACTTGACCTCCTTATTTGGCACTCCCCTTTGAGGAAAGAGATGTCATAACCTAGATCACTAAGTTGACCTATGCTAATCAGGTTATGTTTTAGACCCTTCACATAAGCCACTTTAGTGATGGTAATTGAATCACTAGAGATGTTACCAAATCCTTTGATGATTCCTTTTTCTAATCCACCAAAGATGACTTTGGGTCCATTCTCTATGGGTACATAGTCCCTCAACATTCTTCTTGTTCCAGTCATGTGTCTGGAACATCCACTATCCAAGTACCATATAGGGGTATGGCCAGTTGGATCCACCTGCATCAAATAAAGAATCACTCATCCTTAGAACCCAAATTAGTTTTGGGTCCTAGGTTCTTGTTAGTTTGAAAACTATCATGTTTACCTACAGCATTTTTGATAGGTAAACTATTCTTGGTTTTAACACTTATGTTAAACCAACAATCCATAGCAAAGTGGCCTACCATGCCACAACACTAACACTCAAATTTGTTGTTCCTTCTCTTAGGTACAGAATTCACAACCTTGTTGCCAGCAGTTCTTTTGAGTGTAGGTGCTGGAGCAGCAAACCCCAAGAATTCCTTTTGAACCTGATGGGCTTGCCTATAGAGTGGCCTACTGGCATTTGCACACTTGCTAATGTGATCTCCATACTCACAGTGACCATGAGTAATTTCAAGATCATACCTGTTTGTAAGTTGCATCACCTTCCTAAAGAAAATATGGGGCTTAGAGGCCAGTGGCTGAACTGGGGCCTTATTTTTTCCATGTGAATTGGTAGCCCTTGTTCTTCCCTTAAAGCCTAGACCAGTCTTACCTTTTTGAGAAATGAAGTTGCCTATTAAATGCAAGACTGATTTTGGCTTAGAGAATTTAACCACTAACTCTTTTTCTTTCTGAAGTCTTGCCTCCAGATTCTTGATATGATTTTCCTTGAATGAGATTGTGCCCATCTTAATGACAGTTATCTTCTTAAATTTGGTAACCTCATTCAGTTTCAAATCAATCAGCTTGGCTGATTTTGTTGCTGTCTGCTTAAGAGATTCAATCTCCTTAGCCTGCTCATTAACAAGAAGCTTGCTTCTCTTTAGAGCTTGCAACAACCCACCATACTCATCAATGAGTTGGTGTACATCCCCTTCAGACTCAGAACCATCCACATCTCTTGATGCAGATGCTTCTGATTCTGATCCAGTAAAATAATCACTCTCTAAGGGAGAATTGTATACCTTGATTGGACTAGGCTGATCCTGGCACTGATCATTTTCTGACAGAGCCATAAGCCCTCTACAGCAATGGTCTTCCACTCCATTTATGGAATCCAGCATTTGTAGGAATTCTAGTTCCCTAGAATCCTCTTATTTTGAGAACAGCCCAACATATGCTTCTGAATCATCTTCTTCTCCTGATCCCTAAGATGAAGAGTCTGTCCAACTCTTCTATTCCTGAGAAACAAAGGATTTCTCCTTCTTGCCCTTCAGTTGATGCTTCTTCTTGTCCTTAAATTCAGTCCTCTTGTCTGGACAGTCAGCTATGACATGTCCTGTCCTGTTGCAATAATAGCAAATAATCTTAGAGTTAGTTTGTTTACAAGCTTTTGAGGTATATTTGTCCTCCTTGGGAGTCTTCTTTTTCTTGTAATACTCATTCTTGGAAAAGTATGTTGATGGTCTGGTTCTCCACTTCTTCTTTTTCTTGAACCTTTGAAACTGCCTTGTAAAGGCAGCAAAGTCCTCATCAGAGGTGTGGCTGTCTGATGAGGTAATATCAGGAATTCCTTCTTCTGCCTCAACACTCCTTCTTGGTGGAGAAGGATATTTTCTCCTGCCCTTTCTTGTGCCTTCAACCTTGAAGGCTACTAATTTTTCCTTGTGCTAAGACCTGCTGCTCTTCTCTTCCTCCTTCCTGGCAGTAAGCTGCATTTCATTAGATAACAGCTTTCCAAATAATATAGGAAGATGTGTATCAGCAAGCTTGGCCATCTCTCTGATGGCACAAATATTTGTGTCCCAATATTTTGTAAGAGACCTGAGAAACCTGTCATTCAGTTCACAAGTACTGAAGACTCTTCGATAGGTCATCAACTCATTAACTATCCTGAAGAACTTTTTTTAACATTCATCTATGTTGTCAGTCTTGGCTTGTCTAAAGCTCTCATATTTTTGATTTAGCATAGTTTTCCTATCCTCTCTGACCTCTTCAGTTTCCTCCATGTAGACAATCAGTGTGTCCCATATTTCCTTGGAGGTTTTACAATGCACCAGATTCTGAAATGTGGTATCATCTATAGCACTTACAATAATATTCAGTGCTCTTTTGTCTAGTGTTGCAAGAATGATCTCATCATTTGTCATTTCAGAATAGTTCTTTGGGGTTCAAACATTTGCATCCAGAGCTGATACCTTCATTAGAATGAAGGGTCCTTCTTGTATTGTAATGTAGATTCTTGAATCAGAAGCTTACATAAACAATCTGACCCTTTCCTTCCAAATGCCAAAGAATTCTTTCCTGCAGATAGGCAGTTTCATAGATCCAAACTCCTTTTGATTCACATTTGAACCCATTCTTAAAATCTGTTTATTGACTTGGAGATTCACTCAGACTGTTAGGTCAATCTTTGAGCAACCTCCCTCTGATACCACTTGAAAGACTTATTTCAAGAGCCTAGACACCTAGAGGGGGGGGGGTGAATAGGTTCTAATTATCTTTTATAATTCAGGCAATTAACTAGTATTAACACATTATAGAAAATACAATCTACAATACAGAAATCACAAAACAGCAAACACTAGATTTATAGTGATTCCCCAAGGTATGAGTACATCCACTTTCCCCCTTCACCTATCCAGTAGAGAACTGGATTCAGCCAAACTTCCTTCCACTAGCTTAGATCCACAGATCTTACAACTATGAACCACATTGGTTCCTATAGCTCAGAGTTATACAAGTCTTACCTCACATTCTTCCTAAGAATCCTACTTCAGGCCTCATCCCTACCTCAGCCTTTATCACTAGGCTTACAACTCAGACTATCAATAGTCGTACACCTCAGGCACTTAGCCCTACCTCAGCCTTTATAATTACAGGCTTATAACTCAGATCTTACAAAGATCCTACAAGATAATTGAATGTTAAGAGATACAAAGATATCACCAGATAGATCTCTCTATAGGTGTGAGCTTCTTGATCAATTCTTGAATAAACTGAATCTTCAGATTCAACCTTACTTAGCTGTTTTAAAGCTTCTTGATAGAACAAAATAAGGTTGAACTCTTCTTGTTGTAGAAGTTGATCTCCTGTCAGCTCCTTTCTTGAATTCAGAATAAGATCTGAATCTTCTCTTACAGACTGCTCTAGATCTGCCTTCTTAAGGGTTTCCCTTTACTTGTTGTCAGATTCCCTTTCCTGAAATATCTTGATTACTTCCTTAGTTATGTTATGCTTCTCTTTAGTTGTCAAGGATCAGTCCCTTATATAGAGTTTCCTCATGATGATCGGCTGATCCGGTTTGTAACAACCTTCTGACAGTTCTGACAAAGGTGTCATACCTATTGGTTATGACAGCTGTCGAGTCACCAGTCATTACAGCTGATTCCTTAAAGACTTTACAACTCAGCATAACCACTCAGCAAACTGCTTCACATGTGTCGACACAAATAGATTAAGTGTCGACACAAGTCTCGATGATGTCGACAAAACACTCCATGTGTTAACATAATTATTCTTCAGCTACTCGACACAGCTTCTGTTTGTATGTGTCGAGACAAGTCCTGTGTGTCGACACAACTGTTCCTTGTCTTGACATAACTGATGCTGGCAGATGGCATTGAGTTTATATCCAGCTGTTGTTGAGTGTGTGTCGAGACGTCGTTGAGTGTGTGTCGACACAAGTCCTGTGTGTCGACAGAGCCTTCTGACTCAATATAGTAGTTGCTGTTAGATTGCGTTGAGTGTTATCCAGATGTCGTTGAGTGTGTGTCGACACAAGTCCTGTGTGTCGACACAACTGCTTCAGGTGTTGACTTAGTTGTAGACAAATGGTGTTGAGTGTGTGTCGACACAAGTCCAGTGTGTCAACACAAACCTTCTTCTGGTGTCGACACAATTCCTGAGTGTCGACATATGCCTTTCTTCTGGTTTCGACATAACTCCTGGGTGCCGACACAACTTCTTCTTTAGGTGTCGACACAATTCTTTCCTTAGGTGTCGACACAAGTCTGGGTGTCGACACAGCTTCTTCTTCAGGTGTCGACACAATGCCTTAGTGTCGGCACAGGCCTTGCTTCTAGTGTCAACACAACTTCTGGTTGTCGACACAATACTTCGCAAGTGTCGACACTTGTACTTAGAAAAATTTATTGCAAACCTTACACCTGCACAATTAAACTCAAACATCCATCAAATACAAATTGATGTATATCATTGAGTAAGATGAGGCTTTTCCCAATCTGGTACATATTTTTCAGTGTACCCAACAATCTGTGAGCTGAAAACTTTGGATAAGAACATAACCCTCACTGCGGTCAATGATAAAATTCTCATGTGCTTCCCCAGCTTATGGGATTCCAGAATCTGGCCAATCAAAGAGGCTAGAAGTCTGAATGAGATTTCCACTAAATCTCTACTAGGAAAGCTCAAATCTTATGAGCAATTAATGAATACTAGAGAAGCTGCTGAACAGAAGACTCCCTCATATGATAGAATGGAGCAAAACATAACATTCAAAGCATCCGAAGAAACAGAAGCTCCATCAGCTAGTGAAGAACTTCTGAGTCTCCTAGCCAAGAGATTCTACAAAATGGCCAAGAAGGATTTCAGAAGGAAGTCATCTAGATAAGATGACAAGCCAAGGTATGATAAAACCCCAACTAATGAAATTGTCTGCTTTGGTTGTAGGAAGCCAGGACACTTCATATTAGAGTTTCCAGAGAATCAAAATAAGGAGAGAAGAAGAGAAAAGGATCCCAGGAATCAACACTACAGCAAGCCCTCCTCCAGCAAGCATAAGAGGAAGGAGAAAGGCTTTGTTGCTGAAACCTGGAGTGAAACTGAAGATGAATCTTCATCTTCCAGCTCCAGTAAAGATGAAGAAGAGACTAAAGCAAAAGATGTTTGCTTGATAGCTATTGATGCATCAAGTAGCCTCTCAGAAGCTGAGTAGTCAGACAGTGAAGAACCTCAATCCTAAGAAGATCAGGTACTGTCCTCTTTTGATTTCAATTCAGATGGTTTAAGAACTGAATTTAAATCATTATGTATTGTTTTAATAAACTCTGAGAAGAAAATCAAACTCCTTAGAGAAAAACTAACTGAACAAGATAATTTCCTTTCTGAAAACATTAAATTGAAAGATGAATTAACTTTAGCTAATGAACTAATCATCTCTCTAAAACTGAATTAGCCGAGGCAAGGCAACTTGAAGAATCCCTAAATGGGAGAAGCATTAAGTTGATGAACATCACAAGCAAAGAAAATGTTAAACTTAATGACAAGCTGGGCTTAGGTGCTTCATCAAGTCAACCCCCATTAATTCAGAAAAACATACTGTCAACTCCAATCAAATTTGTTTTTGAAAAAGGAAAAGAAAAGGTAGATGATCATAGTACTAAGCAAATATAATTAAAATAAAAAAATAAGAAAAAGAGAAAGAACAAGAAAAATCCTAACTATAACAATGTTCAGCAGATTTCGTTGAACTCAGATCAATGAAATGTGTAGAGTTCATCGAAATCTAGTCGACGAATTCCGAATGCAGATTTTTATTATAATTATTCTTTGAACTGCGATTAATGAAACCGGTATGGTTCTTTGAGCCGAGATCAACGATATTGGGGAACAGAGAATGAATATTTTCATCCTTTGAGCGGAGTTCGATGAACTCATCCCCATTCGTCGTCCTCAGATCGACAAACTCACAAGAATTCATCAAACCTAGTTCAACGTAACAGAAATTTTAATTCATTCTGAACCATTAATCAACCTAGGGAATATCTCAATCCATTCACCTAGTGGATAATACCACCAAGAAGATATCACCCCCTAGGGTATAAAAATCAACCTGAATGTTCCTTTATTTCCAGTTTTAAGTATGGAAAGAAACAAGTACCTAAGGTAATCTCAGTCAAGAACATCTAATCTGTTCTTATGCAGGTGAACACCTCTCCTACCATAGAGGAACAGTTGTACTTTGATAGTAGCTGCTCAAGGAACATGAATGGCAGCAAGGAAAATCTAACCAACGATAAGTCCAAGCTATGTCCAAAAGTGATCTTTGGTGACTTCAATTGTGGTCTATGCAGGGCTTGTCAATTAGGCAAGCAAACTAAAAACAGTTTTAAAGCCATTAATAAGAGTGATTCACCTAGGATTCTGTATTTGCTCCACATGGATCTTTTTGGACACATTGTTGTACAGAGCCTCGAAGGAAAATCTTATACTTTAGTGATTGTAGATGACTTCTCAAGGTTCAATTGGGTGTTCTTCTTGAGGAACAAGTCTGATAACTTTAAAGTTCTTACATACTTTCTTAAGAGCATAAGGATTGAGTATTCTACTCTAGTGTCATTGATCATAAGTGATCATGGTACTGAGTTTGAGTCTCTTCCCATGCAAGAATTCTGTTAGATGGAAAGTATATGGCATTGTTTCTCTGCTCCTAGAACTCCTCAACAAAATGGGGTAGCAGAAAGAAAAAATAGGACCCTGATTGAAGCTGCAGGAACATTACGTGCAGATGCTTACTTGCCACTATCCTTTTGGTCAGAGGTTGTAAGCACAACAAATTATGTACTGAATAGGAGTCTGATACATAAGCTTAATGGCAATACTCCCTATGAATTACTTAAAGGGAAGCAACCTAAAGTTGATTACTTTAGAATTTTTGGTTGTTTATGCTACATTCATAACAATCACAAGAAATATCTTAGAAAGTTTGAAGCCAGGGCTGCAATGGGAATTTTTCTATGATACTCCCAAGTCAGTAGGGCATATAGGGTATATAATAAATATACAGTGAAAATGGAAGAGACTGTACATATATCATTTGATGAAACTAAGATGTCTTACAAGGAGAAGAATCCATCTACCAGTGAACTTTGAAAGTACAACACTTGCGAGAGAAGTTGGATGAGTTGACCCTCACAAATGAGACTATTGCGCATCCCTCTCCACATATAAATGAAGACAGTGAAGATGAATCCATTGAAGTGGATGCTGAACTAACAACAGCTCCCATAATTCCACAAGAGGAATTAATTTCCCAAGCTATTGCTGAACCAACTCCACCTACTTAGTTTATTACACTTAGAGATCATCCTGTATCTAAGGTGATTGGATACATGTTAGTAGGTGTGCATACAAGACATCAACTCAACCAAGACCTTATGCATGCTTACTTCATATCTCAAATTGAGCCCCAATCCATTAAAGATGTTGAGCAAGATCCACACTAGATTATTGCAATGCAAGAGGAGCTCAACCAGTTTGAGAGATTCAAAGTTTGGCATTTAGTTCCAAGACCCAAAGACTACCCAGTCATTTGAACTAAATGGGTATTCAGGAATAAACTAAATACCCAGGGATTTATTTTCAGGAACATGGCAAGGCTAGTTGCTCAAGGCTATAGACAAGAGTATGGCATTGACTATGACCAGACATTTGTACCTATTGCAAGGCTGGAAGCAATAAGAATCTTCCTTGCTTATGCTCCCTAAAAGAAGTTAAAATTATAACAAATGGATGTCAAGAATGCATTCTTAAATGGAGAAATTAAAGAAGAGGTTTATCTAGAGCAACCACCAGGTATTATTTCTCCAAACCATCCTTCTTATGTCTTTAAATTGCATAAGGCTCTCTATGGTATAAAGCAAGGTCCAAGTGCTTGGTATGAAACATTAGCTATCTTTCTTCTATAGCATAAATTCTCTAGCAGCATAGTAGATATGATATTGTTCACTAGACATCATAAGAATCAAATCTTATTAGTACAAATTTATGTAGATGACATTATTTTTGGCTCTACTGATTACAAACTATGCAAGAGGTTCTCTGACCTAATGGATTCCAAGTTTTAAATGAGTAGTATGGGTGAGCTCTCTTACTTTCTTAGCCTCCAAGTGAAGCAACTGCCAGATGGCATCTTCATATTTCAGTCCAAGTATGCTAAGGAGCTAATCAAAAAGTTTGGGATGTCAGATGCCTCAGCAAAGAAAACACCCATGGCTTCTAATGCTGTGATTGACTCTGATGAACATGGAAAGCCTGTTGATCAGAGACTATATAGGGGCATTGTTGGGTCCCTGTTATATCTCCCAGTAAGTAGGCCAGACATAATGTTTGTTATATGCCATTGTGCTAGGTTCCAGTTGAACCCTAAAGAATCCCACCTTACTTTTCTAAAAAGGATTTTAAGATATATAAAGGGTTGTCCTAGTTTAGGACTCTTGTATCACAACTGATTCAGAGCTTTAGTTGACTGGATACTTAGATGCTGACTTTGCTAGATGTAGAGTTGACAAAAAAAGCACCTCAGGGACATGCCAGTTCCTTGGTACTAGACTAGTGTCCTGGTTTTTCAAAAAGCAGACATCTGTGTCTACTTCAACTACAGAAGCTGAATACATAGAAGCTTGCAGTTGTTGTTCCTAGATACTGTGGATTGAGAACCAACTCCTATATTATGGTTTCAACTTTAATAAATCAATTCTACTATGTGATAATACAAGTGCAATTTCCATTGCAAATAATCCAGTACATCATAGTAGAATTAAATATATAGAAATAAGGCATCATTTCATTAGAGATTGTGTGGACAAAAATAAAATTAAGCTTGTCTACATCTACACTGATTTGTAATGAGTAGACATCTTCAACAAACCATTGGATTAGAGGAACCATCTATTCTTTATAAATCTGCTAGGTTTGATAAATGGAGAGGCTTTAATTTAATTGATGTCCGTGGTTGAAGAATTTATCAAAGTTTGTCGAACGGAGATCGACGTGCTGAGAAATCTTCTTGAGATTTTTCGTCGACCTTAGATCGATGATATCTCTGTGTGAAATCATTTTCGGAGACCTAAGATCGACAAACTTGCTTCACAAAATATTTTGTCAACCTAAGATCGACGAACTATTTTCCCTTCTCTTCAAACTGAGATCGACGAACTTTCAGCATTCATCGACCTGAGATCGAAGACCTTTTATTTTCGCAGGACGGAGCTCGCCGCTTCATATTCTGAAAAACTTATAATAAGGTTTTTCTTCGAGCTAAATCCCGCGCCTTAAGAACTCTCTTGCACTTGATCTTTCTTGTTTTTGCAGGAAACCACGGTGATTTCAGCGATCTCATTGTCCTGGATGAAATATGACATAGGGTTCGATATCGACTTCGAATCCTTCGGTCATTCGGACAAGATCTTCAAGGATATTTTGAAACTATTTGAAGATCAACAGTTGAAAAGTTCATGACAACCAAAATCAAACTACCAACGTCTGAGATCAAAGAATGGGTATATTATTCAACCTCTTCTGATGTTGAGAAGATGACAGGAACAATTTAAGGAACTCAGGTCTCTCTAACTCTTGCCGTAGTATATGAGATTTTCGGTTTTGTGAATGGGAAAGAAGATATTGAAATAGATAGCTCTCAATTTGATGAGATTTTGCTGAGAATGGGTCACTCTGAAGGAAAGCATAACAAGTTATTGAAGAAGAATTTATTGGCTGAATATAAATTATTGGCTGATGTAGTGGGCAAAGTCCTGCTAGGCAAGCACATCGCTAACGACTACATCACGAGGCTCCAATTTATGTTTATGAGTGCCTTGGTGAATAATAAAAAGGTTAACTGGGGTCATGTTTTATTTTACTTAATCAGGAAGAAGAATGCCAAGAAGGAAGTTTGTTTTGCAAGAATACTTGGAATTTTTCTGCAGGAGAAGGCAAATGATTTACTGGTCTCTCAGACAGTTTTCATTTATGCTTCTAATAGGTTAACCTCTTCCCTCTTTAGAAGATGGGAGAAGACTATTATCATGCCATCCAAGGCTTCCTCCTCCTCAAGACCTTCTAAGAGCACAAGGGTTGTTCCAGGCACTCCTCACCCTATTGAAGAATACTCCATCCTCCCTCCTCCACCTCCTTTAACAACACTTCTTCAAACAACAACTCCTTCACCTCCTTAGTATCACCTCCTCAATCTCCTCCACCACCTAATTTTTCTGACATACATCCTCATATATTCATTTCATCCCCATCCTTTGTTTTGCTAACCTCCATACCATCTACACAAAATTCTCCTCTACATGACATCTCAACTCCTATTACATCTCCTCCTGCATCACCTTCTCAGGATGACATCATGCAAGATGTTATTCCATCTGATATCATTCCTCCCTTTCCTCCATCTATATCTACTTAGATCCCACCTAAGTCTATACATTTTGATATTCCCTCCATCTCCATCCATCCATCTATATCCACTTAGACTCCTCCTGAGTTTATGGATATGAATTCTCCTTTCTTTACCACCCTCCTGGAGCACATCACTGCAGTCATCAAGAAACTCATTGCAGAGGCAATCACACCTCTTGCTGCCTCCATCTCATCTCTTGCTTCCCTCTTTGCTACCTTCTTTGTCCCTCCTTCTATCAGGGGCCTGGTTCCAGTTTCCACTGAAACCAGGCAGGGGGAGATGCTCTATGAAGATGTAGCTCTAGAAGCAGCAGTTCCAGCAATTGAATCTTAAGCTCCAGTAGCAGCAACAATGATTCCAAAAATTGTACCAGAGATCATAAATGTTGGTGATTGTGTGATCAATCCTACAGTTGATTTGTTTTGTTTATTTAATTCTTTCAATTCAGCATTCTTTAATTTTCTTCCATACTTGATCCAAGATCAGTCTAAAGCCTTGGTTTGCTATACTCCTCCCATTAGCCCTGAGGTTGTAAAGCTACTGAAGGCCAATTTTGTAGTTATTGAGCTAGTCACAGAATCAGCTCCTAAGGCTATCTCTCCTATAACTTACAAAATGGATGAAAGTCCTATACCAAACTTTGATGATATCATGCTTGCAGATATAGAAGAAGAAGAAAAAGAAAATCAAACTATTACTGGAAGTTTTGCAGAACCAGAATCTCAAGTACAGCCTCGGCTGAGAAGCATATCTCCAAAGAAACTCTCAAAGAGATTGATTATTTGTATGCCAATCCTCCTGGATCATCTGATGATGAAGATGATGATGATGATGAGCCATCTTCTAAGAAGAGGAAGCTAAATAAGAAAGCCCCTCCAAAGTCTGTTCCCGAGCCTAATCCAACTACAGACACTCCCTATTACATTTTGAACAAAATAACTCCATATAAAGGGATGCCTAACTGGATGTGGTTGTCAAAGAATAAGCAAAAAGCAATAAGAAGAGAAGAAGGTATTCTCCTCCTCCTCCTTCTAAAAGGGACTAAAGAGATCCTCCTCCTCCTCCAGCAGTAGGTGCTTCAGGAAATGTATCACAAAGATCTACCTCAAACACCCAAACATACCAAAGGCAAGAAAAATCTTCAAGATCTTATTCTCAAGGAAGCAGTAAGCATCAACATCAACATCATAAATCTTCAAGAAGCAGTTCTCATCTTCCTCCTAAACTAGCAAGTCCTCTAAAAGCTCAAGTTGAACCTGAAAAAGAGAATAGTCCTAAAAGGCCTTTGTCTCCTGCTTATGATCCAGAGATGGATCCAAATTCTAGAATGGCCAGATTCAATGAATTAATTGCTCTATCTCAGATTATAAAAGCAAAGGAAGAAGGTAAAGACTCCTCTCAATTCTCAACTATGTCATCCTACAAGAAGAAGGAACTTGAGAGTACCAAGTGGGCAAACTTTTCAATACTGACACTTATATGAACTTGCACCCTAAAGCAGTGGTCCCCAGAGCTTTAACTCAAAAAACAATTGGTGACTCAGACATAAAGATGACTCTAAGAGAAGCAGCTAATCCAAACAGGAAGATAATTTATGCCAAATCTTCTGCTCCTCCCCAGTCTGATTTATAAACTCTTAATTTTGTTTATTGTTTTGATTTGAACAATATACATGTACCATAGATATATATATATATATATATATGCCAATGATTTTCAAATTATGTGAGATATTTTATTGCTGTGAATTTATGTTTTTCTTTATTTTGTTATAGTGACCTCAACCAAATAGGGGGAGATTGTTGGACCCATCTTATATAGCCAGGGTCATTGTTGTTCTTCCTAGGGTTTAGGCCAATCCTTTATATTCAGATTTCATGGACCAGCCTGCAGTGGACTTCAGGAGAATCGGTCTTAGAAGAATTTCAGAGTTCAGAATATAAGTTCGACGTTCATCGAACTCAACTCAATGATAGTTGTGCTCTACTCGAAGAACTCAGAGTTCCTTCTCTGAGTTGAGCTCGATGAAATTCAAGCTCATGTCGACAAACTCTGCTCAAGACAGATTTCCCAGTTCGACAAACTTCGAGCACGGAGAATGTCAGCTATTCTTGGGGACTTTGATCGCTGAGCTCAGGTCGACCAAGGGGATTTCTTAGCTCGACGAACTTGAAGTTCAGTCGACGAAATCTGCCCTGAGGTTGACGAAATCTATTTCGAGCATAAATGTTAAGTTTTACTTATCTGTCCCTCTCTTCATTCCATCCTAAGTCAATAATTCTCTGAGTAATTAATGCTTAAATTCTCTAAGAATATTGCCATTCAAGGCTGCATTAATTATGGTTTTCATCAGAGTAATTACTTGACTTATTCTCAAAACATTTGGGGAAATGCAATTAAAGTTAGATATTCCAGCCGTTCTCCTTCCCAGATTTCCAGCAGTAATTAATGGACTCATTTAAAATTCTGAAGGAAAATTACAGGCAGCATATATAAAGCGATTTTCTTTTTTCCCAGATACAATACACAGAATAGAGGGAGCCGACTAACAGAGATACACTAAGATTCTTACCTTCACTCGGAAAATAAATTCTATTTGTCGTTGCACATTCAAGAAGACTGAAGAAGAACATCATCTACAAAATCAAGAGTCTTCTTCAACTTCTGATCCAGGAATCTTCAGAGACAATTATTCAACATCTGTCTATAAGTTCCTGGACATCTTCATGACAAGGCTGTAGACCAACACCCTCTGCAAAACTCCAGCCTTCCTGAACTTCTCTACATCTTAGGGGAGCTTTGACAACAAAGATCTTTTTTGTCTTCTCTATTGTTTAGAGAAAAAGAGAAGACATCATCAACTTTTCTTACACTGTAAAAAGGGTTTCATAACTCCCTTCAAAAGTCTGACTGGTTCACAAGTATCCCTCCAAAAGACTTGGGTTGGTGTTTGGGCACCTGATCAAAAGCTTAAAGGGTTTGAGATCTCCCTATAAATAGATCTTGTGGTGGCAGTCACCTGAGCAAAACCTGTTAGTGGATTCCTACTAGGATGGTAGAAGAGTGGATGTACCAAGTTTGGGGAACCAGTATATAATCTTTTGTGTGTCTGGTTGCCCTTTTTCTTTTTATACTATGTTTTGATAGTCTAGCTTTATTCTCTTTACATAATATTTGCTATCACCTATTTTACTGTTAAATCATATAAATCTGCAAAAAGTTTTTAATGCTATATTCACCCCCCTCTAGAACTAATTATATCTATCCCCTTGTCCTTCATACACTCCAGTAAAAGATGGACCCAATGTAATCTTTGGTGGTTCAGATAGATGTGTAACAAAAGGCTATGGTAAGATCACCAATAGCATAATCACCATCACTAAAGTGGCTTATGTTGAAGGGTTACAACACAATCATATAAGAATAAGCAAGCTCTTTGATCATGGCTATATTATTGTTTTCCACAAGGATGAGTGCTTAATCAGGAGGTCAAGTGACCAAGAGGTCATGTTGACAGGCATTAGGAGGGGAAATGTTTATTGCTTAAACGTTTTATGTTTAGATACAGATTCTGAGTAAGCTTCATATTGTGTTCTATGGCACAAGAGGCTAGCCCATATAAATTATTAGACTATTGGTAAGCTCTTTAGTCAAGAGATAGTTAGGAATGGTCCCAATGTGAAGTGCTCCAAGGAGGGCATATGTTCTGCTTGTCAGAAGGGCAAGCAGACAAAAGCTTCTTCATGGTCATTGGGACCAATGATTCTGTGAGGTGCATATACCTCATGTATATGGATTTGTTTGGTCCTATGCCAGTTCTTAGTCTTGGTAAGAAGGTCTACACCCTTGTGGTGGTTGATGACTTTTCCAAGTTTTCTTGGGTGCTCTTCCTCAAGAGAAAAAAATGAAACCCTTGATATCTTCATTATGTTTGTCAAGCAAATTCATAATGAGTTCAATAGCTCTGTGGTTAAAATTAGAAGTGACCATGGGACTGAATTCCAGTCTGATAGCATGACAAGGTTCTGTGAAGAGCATGTGATTCATCAAGAATTCTCTTCACCTAGAATACACCAGCAAAATGTGATTGTTGAGAGGAAAAATAGAACTCTCATAGATGTTGGGAGGACCCTACTGCTTGACACAACCCTACCATAATATTTTTGGGCTGAGGCAGTCAACACTGCATATCATGTCCTCAACAGAGCCTCTATCACCAAGTGCCACAAGAAAACTCCATTTGAGATCTTGGAAGACAAAAAACCAAACCTGAGCTATCTCAGAATCTTTGGTAGTAAGTGTTATGTGCTTCATAATGGAAAATTCTATATAACTAAGTTTGCTACAAAGTCCTTTAATGGGATTTCTGTTGGGTATAGCAACCATAGCAGAGGTTATAAGATCTACAACTTGAAAAACAAAGTTGTAGAAGAGTCTATACATTTAGTTTTTGATGAGTCTATCATGATTTAGAGTGAGCTACCAAGCTCCTCTTCTAGTACTGCAGATATAGAAATGTTAATGGAATGGCTAGACATCAAAGATGGAGCTCCAGTGATGCAAGCTGAAGTGGATATTGCAGAAGGTCCACCAGACACACTTGGAGTAGATGAAGATCAGTAAGGAGCTATTCCTGAAGCTGTTACTGAAAGAAGATTGCCTCCTACAATCAGACATTTAAGAGACCATCCTGCACACAAAATCATTGGTGAAGTGAGCCAAGGTATAATGACCAGAAGCAAGAATCTGAATACAACTATGTATGTCATTTTCTAATCATAGGTGGAGACAAAGAAGTTTGAAGAAGCCAACATAGATCAATTTTTGATATTGGTTATTCAAGAGGAACCGAACCAATTCAAAAGTTGCAAGGTCTGGAAGCTGGTCCCAAGACTACAAGGACATAATGCCATTAGAGTCAAGTGGATCTACAAGAATAGGTTTGATGAAAATGGCATTATAATCAAGAACAAAGCAAGGCTTGTGGCTAAGGGGTACAAGAAAGAAGAAGGTACTGATTTTGATCAAACTTTTGCAACTATAGCATGATTGGAGGCCATCAGAATTTTCCTTGCATATGCTGAACACAAGGGATTCAAAGTCTACCAGATGGATGTAAAGTCAGCCTTCCTAAATGGTGACTTAAGAGAAGAAGTCTATGTTGAGCAGCCTACAGGTTTTGTTATTCCTAACTCTGCTGATTCAGTTTATAGACTTAGGAAAGCACTATATGGGCTAAAATAGGCCCCTAGAGCCTGGTATGGAACCTTGTCTAGGTTCCTCATTGAGAAAATATTCTCAATGAGGAAGATAGACAAGACCCTATTCCTAAGGGAATCTAAGGGTAAGATCATCCTAGAATAGATCTATGTAGATGATATCATCTTTGGATCTACTGATGACTACCTCTGCAGGAAGTTTGCTAAACTTATACAGGGGAAGTTTGAGATTAGTAGTATAGGTGAACTCAAGTTCTTCTTGGGTCTCCAAGTAAGACATACTGATGATGGCTTGTCCATATCCTAGTCTAAGTTCACTAGGGAGTTAATAAAGAAATTTAGCATGGAAAATTCCTACACCATGAGAACTCACATGGGATCAAATATGCCTATAGGTAAGGATGAAGTAGGGAAGCCTGTTGATGAGACCTTGTATAGAGGGATAATTGGCTCCCTTATTTATCTTACTACAAGTAGGCCAGACATCATGTTTGCTATATTTATTTGTGCTAGGTATTAGGATTTCCCTAAAGAATCTCACTACTCTTCTGCAAAGACAATTTTGAGGTATCTTAAGGGCACACCAGATCATGGCCTTTGGTACCCTAGGAATGGGATGTTTGAACTAACATGCTACTCAGATGCAGATTTTGCAGGATATAAAGAGAACATGAAGAGAAATTCTGGCAACTGTCAACTCTTGGGTCGAAGACTAATGTCTTGGAGCAGCAAGAAGAAAACCTGTGTTAGAATCTCAACTGCAGAGTAACAGTACATCTTATCAGGTAGCTGCTGTGCTCAATTGCTGTAGATCCAACATCAGCTCTAGGACTACACGATCTAGATAAGTAGAAGCCCCATATTTTGTGATTCTACTAGTGCTATATAAATTATTAGGAATCCTGTTTCTAACAGCAGGACTAAGCATATTGAGGTAAGACACCATTTCATTAATGAACTTGTGGAATGTGAAGAAATCACCCTTGAATTTGTCCAAATAGACAAGAAAGTGGATAACATCTTCACTAAGGCACTAAATGAAGCAAAGTTTAACACCTTGAAGTTAGAGTTGAGTATGTTAAACCTAGTATATCTTCAGTTGCTCCATATATTATTGCAGGCCAAATTTTTTCTTGCAGGTGGAATTGCTCTTCAATGGATTGAAGACATTTCAAGTGGTGTAACTTCAATAGTATCATGTTTAAGTGTTGTCCAGACTAGTGTAGACTATACTGTCTACCAAAAAACATGTCAGATGCTTCTTCAATTGAGGGGGAGCATGTCCAACACTACTCTAAGTACTCTCAAGATGCTCAAACTACTGCCTATGAGAAATCAAAGAGGGGGAGCAGAATATCCTTCCTGGCTATTAACAGAAGTCAAAAAGGTGGAGAAGGACTTGAATCAGCTTACTAATTCAAGAATTTGTAAGAGGTATTAAATACATCAAAAGCAGGTAGTATCTATTAAGGGGGAGCAGGTACTGGTATGCCCTGTGAACAAGTTTACTATAACTTATCTTCTTATCATATCTTTTCCTGCTTTATTACTGCAATTTGTTAGTGCATGACATTGACTCAGATATTTGGTGAAGAGTTTTGACTTCTTCAAATAGGGGGAGATTGTTTGGTCCATTGCCCACAATGTCCTAGATTTGAAGAAGTCAAATATATCAATGAGCATACATAATGGCATAGTTAATATATGTTCAAGTTCATACATACAGGGTTGTCCTATGACATTGATGGGACAGATAGCCTAAGTGGCTAAGTCAGGTAAACTATTACTTAAGATGTGGATAGACAAAATCGGTTTAAGTCCATAGGCATTGAGTGAAGGCTACTCACTCAACATTTGATGACTTATAGCACTATGTGGAACCTATATAGTCAAAGCCAAAAGTAATGGTAGGCTGGAAAAGTGGCTAAGTCCACAGGCATTGACTGAAGTCAACTCACTCAATGCCATACAACAAAAAGCTGTGAGACAGGCTAATAATGTAATAGCCTAAGCAGAAATAAGCAGAAAAGTGGCCAAGTCCACAGGCATTGAGTGTAGCTCACTCACTCAATACCATGGCTTCATAATCGTTGAGTATATCTAAGTCAGTCAACGCCACAGGAAAACTCTCAATATTTACCAAGTCCATAGAAATTGAGTGAGGCAAGCTCCCTCAACGCCATATGATAATGCATTAACTAATTCTCAAAGGGAGTGTTCTTTTTAGACAAATAAATTTGGTTAAGTCCAAATGCGTTGAGTGTAGCTCACTCACTCAATGCCAGATAATAGAAATGTCTGCCTATTCTACTGATGCTCAGTTTTGGCAAAGTCCACAGGTGCTGACATCCACAAAATCGACAAAGTTAACTACGTTCAAATCAAGTACGGAGAAGCTACAGAATACGACAAACTCTGCCGAGAAGCTACTGTGTGTCTTCTTATTTTAAAGCAAGGATAGACTGGAAGCTACAGGTGGGGCCCACTGATCTCTATGTGTCGTTTATCGGCAACCTACAAAAGGAGGAGATGAGCCATGATGCAAGAGAACTTTAGGGCATTATCAATTTCAAAAGATAGCGGCCGAACTTCATTTCTCTCGCCATTATCGTCGAGAAAGAGGTTGAAGTCTTCCTGTAGGAACGAAAAGTTCATTGAGTTGTTGCTTCTTCATCTACTACTACATAATCAGAAAGGTTTCTGATAGAGTAAGAAAGTATAGCCTTCATTATTCAGTGGGCTCAGTTGGCTCTTTGAAGAACACAAGTTCACCTTCTTCTTCAGCAAGATCAGAATCTTCATTCTGAGTTTCTTCCAGCAGAATTTCTACCTGTTGTTGTGAAGCAAGATAGTTCTGAGATTACTCAGCCCTAGATTTTGACACAGAGATATTTCCCTGTGTAAAATATTCAAATACTCATCTTTCTATAGGATCCAACTGGATCTGAGTTTGTAGAGCAACTGGCCTGAGGTAGGGCAAGATTTCCTGAGTAGTACGAGAGTGAAGCTCCCTGAGTTGTAGGATCCAACTGGATCTGAGATGTAGGGCCACTAGCTTGAGGTAGGGAAACTTTCGTGAGGTGTAGGAGAGTGTAACTCTCTGAGGTAGGATCCTTTAGATCTGAGGTAGGGCTATCCTCCCAGCCTGAGTGTAGGGCCTTTGGCTAGAGGTAGGGGATCAGCTGATCACTGAGTTGTAGGACCTTATGGCTGAGCTGTAGGTCTTGGAGGAGACTGAGAGATCCTGAGATATCTGAGGTGTAAGCTCTTTGGAGCAGTGTTTTGGAGAAGTGCCTTGACCAATAGAAAGTTGGCAAGGTGGGAGGAGAGTGGATGTACCCACAAGTTGGGGAACCACTATAAATCAGTGTGTCTTTTTCTATATTGTATTATTGTGCAAGTTCTTGAGAGCAAACTACTGCCAACACATTTAGAGCTAAATAAAAAATAGAAAGAAAATAATAACAATAAAAAAAACTATTCATCCCCTAGGTTGCAAGCTACCTTGAAAACAAAGACTTTTAATCATGGCCAACCATACATAAGAATATAAGCATAATTCAAAATCCATATAAGTATATTATGTCCAACTAGTACATAAAATAAAAAGAAGCAACCAAGGATTCAATAGTATCAGAGTACAACATGCCAAAAAGGCTACAAAATGAGCCTCTCAAAACTCACATCAGTCACCGATGGCAGCGATGGTATCGTCACTTCAGGCCCTGTCACCCAGGCCTGGCTGCCCTCCTGCATAACCTACCACTACTCTATCAACGGGGTTTCCTCCTAAAAAGGAAGATGTAGCAACTGCTAGTCATAAAGACTAAGTGGCTATCACATCATCTCCCCCGACAACTCTTAGGCACCGGGCAAAGAAATGAAAAGGGTACAATATATACATGTAAGCAGTAGTACAAACAAGTGACAAAGTGCTAAACTATATCCGAGTATATCAAAGCAACTACAACAATATATACTAGCAGTTCTATTATCAACAACTATGTACAGGTGTGAATATTCAATAAGAAGTAACTTAACTTATATGAATGCCCATACAGACATATAAGTTAAGGATCAGCTTAACAGTAAAATAACTCATTATATAATAGTGCCCATACAATCTTATATGATGAGAATCTTGTGTATGTAATGCAATGCAATGTTATGAATGCAATGCAATGACTCACCCATGCACACACATGCAATTTCTATGTCAACACAAGCTTGTAGTTCCCACTTTTCAAGCAAGTAGCTAAACTCTCAGGCGCCATCCGTCGTGGCAAGACGTTGATAGTGAAATGGGCTTTTCTAATACTAGGCGGGCATCCACACTACCATGCCTAGGCCTCCGTATGCCTCAACGTTAAGAACTAATAGTGGAGCTCACATGCGTACTACGAATCAGAGGGGTCTCGGTTATATGTGCACCAAGAAAATATCCCTATGTTGGCTTATCATCGTGACACCAAAGGAGCAAATGAGAGTGTATCACCAAAGGTCCAAGCCCAACCATCCACTTGGCACAGAGGGAGCCCCAGGAATGAGCACCGAGGACCAAACCCAACCATCAAAAGTCTATCTGTCAACTCCTGCCGGTGTGACAATTGACGAGCCCGTACACCTTCCAAACTATTCTAAAGATAGGATTATGACATCACGTGTCAACTCACACCGCATGCAATTTCACATTTTATGGGATCCACACTGAGTCACTTTTTATTATTCACATGCCATTCTCATCAACACGCAGGGGCTCTATATCAAGTCCCTTATCAACACATTGTTTCAGTGGATCAAACACACACGCACTTCCAACCCTTCCATATTTTCATATCTCACCAGGGTTCATCATTTACATAGGTGGCAAGCCACCTTACACAACATACCAATCCCACACTACTACTCGTAGGGAGACTCAAATCTAAGTAGTGGACAACGATACAAATTCCATTAATTAACATCTTACATAACCATTCATTAGCGTTATCCAATCCTTTCTAAAATTAAGCATTCACCAATAACTATGCTTCCACAAGATTTCACATACTTTTATGATACTTCACATGCACATATATGGTTCACTAATTTTTTCCATCCTTTGGATTATTAAACTCCACCAACTCGTTTGCGCAAATACGACTCACCAAATCATTTGTATTACTTAAGGATCTACCAACTAAATGTCAATAATCATTTATTTATAACAACCACTGACAAGTTAAGTCCAGCAAACTTCATACAAACTTCAACAATAATATCTACCAACTAAATGTCAACAATCATTTATTTATCAAAATTAAAAATTAATTAAGTCCAACAAACATGATGCAAAACCTCAACTGTAATTTACTATGAATTCTCCACTAAATTCCAAACTCGGCTCTATACTAACCCGAGAGCAACATGTACATAAAACTTGACTGTACAACAACTTCGAAAAGACATTTCTAAGTATGCAAGACTCATATAAAAATGTGTAACCATCCGTTGGAAAGGTATTTCCTAGGGCTACGACTTTGGTGTTTAGTCAAAAGACTAGATCAGATTGTAACATACCTAAAAATGGCCCCGAAGTTTGTTGCGCATAGAAAACAGATTTCTGCACGCATCTTAAAGCAAGATGAACGACATCAGTTCACCTTCTTCCTTTAGAAATTTTGTCAAAACTATATGCAGAACTTCCTCCTCCGCTATTCACCCTCAATAGACCATGTCTCTTCACGAAACCAAGTCCACCATCTTCACAAAGAAGAGAGGAGAGATTGAAGACATCAAATCTCTAGGGCATAAGCCCTAGCATGGTCTCTACCTAAGAGATCTTCATCTCACAAGTTAAACTCTTTTGAGTCGACATCTCTCCTAAAAAAATACTACAGATCTAGAACCAAGGGAGGTGGTAGGAAGAACACCTTGTTTCTGGCGATTCCGGCCATGGATCTCATCACTCTCCTTGGCTGCATCTTTCTCCTTGTTGGTGTTGTTATTTACGGGGAAGAGAAATGGAAGACTTTCCTCTAGAAAATCTGACTCCCGCTATCCCTTCTCCATCGGGTTTTGCAAAGGAAACAACTCAGCAAAAAATATCAAAGTGACGGCAAGGTTTTCCATAAGTCCCCGTTTATAATGAGATATTAGGGTTGAAACGCTTTGCTATGTGTCACCCTAATATTGGACCGCCTAATATTTCATTAACTATGTCCTTTTGAAAAGATGCGTCTAATTTAAGTCGTTTGGCGCCAATCCCAGAAATTCGACTCAGACCGTGCATGAGGCAGCAAGTAGACTATAAAAAAATCCACTAAATCAAAATCGTTGAGTGCGCAACCTTCACTCGACAAATCGTCGAGTGGCGTCGAGTGCACTCAATGCACTCGATGCCTACAGACTTCAAAACAAATCTAAGTAAAAAGCGTTGAGTGGTGTTGAGACCACTCAATGCCACATTGACTCCACATAATGCCAAAAACTACCAGAATAATTCCATGTTAAAAGCGTTGAGTGGCGTTGAGAGCACTCAATGCCATGTTGACTCCACTCAATGCCAACAACCACCAGAATAATTCCAAGTTAAAAGCATTGAGTTGTGTTGAGACCACTCAACACTGCATTGAATCCACTCAACGCAAACAACCACCAAAATAATTCCAAGGTAAAAGCGTTGAGTGGCGTTGAGACTACTCAATGTCGCGTTGACTCCACTCAACATCGCATTTACTCCAGTTAATGCCAAACACAGCCAAAATAGATCTAAGTTAAAAGCATTGAGTGGTGTTGAGACCACTCAACGTCGCATTGACTTCAATCACTGCCTCAACTTCCTGGAAATATTCTAAGAAAAATACATTTAGTCGTGCTTAGTCCACTCAACACATCACCATAAATCGTCAAATGGTGTCGAGTGCACTCAACGCACTCGATGCCTCGAGTCAAGAAAACATTCTAAGTCCAATTTCATCAAGTTGTTTAGAGTCAACTCAATGCCTCAGCTTAATTGGTCGAGTGACGTCGAGTTCTTTCAATGCACTCGACGCCTTCAGGTTCTAGAATTATTCTAAGTAAAATTTTTTTTCTATTCATTCAGTCCAGCCGAATCACTCGACGCTTCCCGAGCCTAAGTCAATTCTCTTGACTCAAAACGTGTGTGAGGGGCCTAGCACCAAATGGTACTTTACAAATCCTATAAAAAATAAAAGATTTTGTCCCCGAAATCAGACTAAGGCTGTGGGGAGTAAAGCAAGAAAAATAAATTGGTTTTTAAATTTACCTTTGGAAAATAACTCCGGGTAGTGCTCTTGCATCAAGTCCACCGCCTCCCAAGTGTATTCTTATTTTCCGTGATTAGGTAATTGGACCTTTAACAATGGTACACTTTTTCACTGCAAGCTCCTTGTCTCTGTGTCCACTATTCGCACAAGCTCTAGTCAGACGGATCTATCAGTTGCCACTGCTCCAGCTGCAGTGGGGACATATTAGTCAGGCCGTAGTAGTGCCTTCTGGAGAACGACACATGAAAGACGTCGTGCAAATTTTTAAGTTCTGGTGGTAGTTACAGCCGATAGGCTAAAGGGCCAATTCTCTACAATGTAGCATAGGGCCCCACATATCTCGGGCTGAGCTTCTTCGTACCATGCACTCGCGACACTCCATTCATTGGCTTGATCTTCAAGAATACCTTATCACCCACTTGAAACTCTAACATTCGATGCTTCGCATTATTGTACTTTGCCTGCCAACTTTGAGCCTCAAGAAAATTGTCTCGTATCAATCTAACAAGCGAATCGGTGTCGTCAATGTACTTTATCACCAAAACTTTTTGGTCTTCATCCTGCACCCATCACAATGGACTTCTACACCTTCTCCCATAAAGTGCTTCGTGGGGAGCCATCCCGATGCTAGCTTGATGGCTATTGTTGTATGAAAATTCTACCAGTGGTAAGAGCCTTTCCCACGGTTCCCCTCTATCCAATACACAGCCTCAAAAGGTCTTCCATTGTCCTGATTGTCCTTTAAAACAAACAATCTGTCTGAGGGTGAAAAGCTATGTTGAAGGTAAGGCGAGAGCCCAGATATGCTTGTACTTCCTTCCACTCCTTGAAGGTAAGAAGACCATCATGATCAGAGACAATCGTCTTAGGCACGTCATGGCACCGTACAAATTGCTTCACAAAGAGCTAAAAGTTCTTAAGTTTAAGGAAACATGCAACCTAGAGAGGCGGGGGGGGGGGGGGGGGGTGAATAAGTTCTCTTTTTTTCTATTGATATCTTTTAGTTTCTTTCTTTAGTTATTAGTGAGTTGTCTGTGAATTGCTTTCAAGTACCTACACAAAAAGAACACCATAGAAAAGCACACAATAATTTATAGTGTTTACCCAACTTTTGGGTACATCCACTCTCCTCCCATCTTGCTAACTTCCTGTTAGTCAAGGCACTTCTCCAAAGAAATGCTCCATAGAGCTTACACCTCAGATCTCTCAGAATCTCTCAGTCTCCTCCAAAACCTACAACTCAGCCACAAGGGCCTACAAATCAGTGGTCAGCAGACAACCTAACTCACACTGTTAAGCCCTATAATCAGGTTGTAACACCCCTATCCGTCACATAGCATATATCAGTAGGTCCGGTCGGGGCCCGACGCCATATACCACGGCAGAACGGTGGGTTACTCAATGCAACCAATCAACCAATACACACGTCCTACACAAAGCATCTAGAGGAAGCAATTTATTAAGTTGCAATAATTAGAACCCTGCCAACAGGCATGAGTGTCCACTAATAGAAAACCCAGTAGGAATGAAGTACAAAATACACAAAAGCATTGGCCTTATGGCCTTACAAGAGTTTACAATAATTAAAAGTGTCTTACAAACTTCGGCTCACAGGTCAGCCACACATGATTTAAATAAGTAAATAAACAAGGCCTTCGAGGGCCGGCTCAGAAACTTGGGCTTTGGCCCGCTATTTGCCGCTCGGCTCCGCAGTACCTGCAAGCACAAATCACTACAATGGTGGCAAACAAGAATAACGGTCAGCTAAAGCTGACCAAATTATAACGATTCCGCTCCCGAACCGGGGAGGCAAAGCTTCTTCCCTGCACTTGTTAGCAAATCAAGCAACATCACGAATAAAGATCACATCATAGGTGCACGCTCACACGGCCATGCACCCCATGCTCTCAGGGCACTTACTCGGCAAAGCCAGTCCGAACCTAGTCCGGTCCTCGACTCCACCACCACCCCCAGGGCGGCAATCTCGTGAGCATTTAGTCCTTTCAGCCGTAGCCTAGAATCGATCTCCAAATCATCAGTAAGTGCCACGTTCACTTTAGGTCTCTTTAACCGAAACAGATGGAGCGAGTAGGGTTCCACCAGCCCGTTGCTCACCCCGCCATGGCCATTTGGCCTTTGCCGCTTGCCAAGCTTCCCCTAGTTCAAACTATCGATAAACATGGTACATAGCCCCGCTATATACCTGGCTGGCTCCCAGGCCACCGAAATGGCCGAAATATGGTTTCGCCCAGATTTCCCGGTGCACCTTGGGGTTATCCCTAAGATTCCCTAATGCCTTCTAACGCATAGCAACCCAAAAACAAACAATACGCATGGAGTCTTCTCCGGCACAATATGCATAGCAAAACAACACCGATCAAGACCAACATGTCCGGGTAGGCTTCACACACCATGCCAATGCCCGTACTACGATTCCGGACTCTAACAAGGGGGACTTTACATATCTACCCCAAGGAACACCGCAAACTCGTCACATACCCGCGGGAGAGGGTTTTCCCATGCAAAGGAAGAAGAGATTCACATGCTCAAGATGAAAATCGTTACCCTAGCGTTCTTCCTTGGCGCAATGGAAATCTATGCGGATGGAAAGCACCGCAATCTCCTTACCTCCGCGGATCCGAAATTGTTTCGTGATTTGGAGCTCCGAAGCTCCGCAGGCTACCGGATCTCGCTCTTCCTCTTCCTCTTTGGTCTCCCTTCTCTCTAGCTTTTAGAGAGAGATAACCCAAATGGAATGAGGGTTTTCAAAGCCCTATTCCAAATTTTAACTCATCAAGAACAGCCCCCCACCGTTGGATCCCAAACCAAGGAAACGGACGGCCACGATTCAGCAAAAAATTAGAAATCCTGGTCCGAACATGGGTTGCAACATGGCCGTGTGCATGGCTTTGTCACTCATTCGCCGACACCAGAAATTCCCGACCAGAACACGTCTTGTGACACGTCCACCGACACGCCCGTGTCACATGTGACACGCCCGTGTCAGGGCCCGTATCAGGGCCCGTGTGCAAAATCCATGATTCTCCCGAGAAGGACACGGCCATGTGACACGCTCGTGTCACATGCATGTGCTAGACATGCCCTGGGACATGCCCGTGTCCCAGGCTGTGTAATCACCTTAGGACAAAACCATCGACTTCCCGAGCAGGACATGCCCTGGGACACGCCTATGTCCCAGGCTGTGTGCCATAAATGACGATCGCTGATCGCCAAAACGTCGACCACGCGACCCGTGGCCGAACACGCCCGTGACACGCCTTGGGACACGCCCGTGTCCCAGGCCGTGTCACCTGCTTTAAGTCCCAGACTTTGCTTAAAAAGTCACCCGTCCCTCTTTTGAGTTTCGGGGTGTTACAACTCTCTCCCTCTTAAAAGAATTTCGCCCACGAAATTACTAGAGGAAAGAAAACGGAAAACTTTAAGCGGTACCTGAGCGGAATAACTATGGGTACTCCTTCAGCATGGTTTGCTCCCATTCCCAAGAGAGCTCCTCCCAACCGCAATTGTCCCACCGGACCTTGACAATCCAGATCTCCTTTTTACGGAGTCGCTTAACTTCAAAGTCCTCAATACGAACGAGCTTGACCTTAGTCGTCAACCCTTCGTCCACTTGCACTTGATCCACTGTGATCACCTGCGAAGGCTCTTGCACCGCCTTCCGCAACACTGAGATGTGTAATACATCGTGTAGTCTACTCAACTCCACCGATAGGCTCAAACAATAAGCCACTTCGTCGACCCGCTCCAGACTCTCAAATGGTCCAAGGTATTTCGGGCTAAACTTCTCAAGCGTCGTACCCGTGAAACACCCTTGAACGGCTTTATCTTCAAATACACCAAACCGCCAACCGCGAACTCAACGTTCCGATGCCTGGCATTGTTGTATTTAGCTTTACTTCCTGAGTGATCAGCAAATGCTTCCGAACTAGTGCGCACCAAAGAAGTAGCGTTTTCCACCTCTTGCTTTTGTATAACCTTGCCCCACTCGTTTCTAGCCACGACATCTGCGTGCAACACTTTCTAGCATAAAAGGCCTCGAAGGGCACCATTTGCATGCTCGCTTGGTTGCTATTATTTTACGCACAATCCACCAAATATAGATGATCTTCCCACTTCTTTTTGAAGTCCAAAACATTCATGCGGATAATGTCCTCCATGGTTCTCTTGACCCTCTCGGTCTGCTCATCCGTCTGCGGATTGAAGACTGTGCTGAACATCAACTTAGTCACCAGGATTTGTTGCACCAACCTCCAGCCATTGGACGTGACCCGCCAAACTCGGTCACTCACGATGCTGTGGGGCACACTGTGAAGCCTCACAATCATATCCACACAAAACTTCGCCAGTTTCTCAACAAAATAATCCTTCCTATGCGGAATAAAGTGCGGCACTTTTGTTAACCGATCTACGATCACCTAGATGGAGTCGTTTTCCTTCTACGACCTTGGCAAGCCTTGCATAAAGTCCATCGATATGTCTTCGAACTTCCATTCCGGAATAGGCAAAGATTTCAAGAATCTTCAAGGCTTTTGGCACTCCGCCTTTACCAAGGCGCACGTTTGGCACTTAGTCACAAATAGTGCCACATCCTTCTTGAGCCCTTGCCACCAAAATAGATTCTTTAGGTCCCGATACATCTTCGTGCTCCCTAGGTGGATTGAGTACTTGGTATTATGAGCCTCGTGCATCAACTCCGCCCGTAGATTCCCCCGCTTGGGACGCACAAACGATGGTCCTTCCTTAACAGCCCATCCTCAACTGAAAACTGGGAATTTGACCCATCCAATGCTGCATCCATAAGCTCCTTCATTCTACCATCCAACTCCAATGCCTGCCGAACGCTATCAGCCAGGTCATACTGAACTTCTGACCAGTTCAACAATGCTTTAGCGCTAGTTTGCTTGTCCACACAATAGATCTCCAACGCCTCCAACTGCTGAACTAGCCTCTCATCATGAACCAACAACCAGTTGGCTTGGGCGAGAGCCCTGCGACTCAACGCATCCGCAACTGCATTGCCCTTCCCGGGTACATAATGAATCTTAAATGTATAGTCCCCCAGGAACTCCATCCAACTCCGCTTCCTCATGTTAAGATCCTTCTGATCCAACAAGTACATAAGGCTTTTGTGGTCGGTATAAATATCGGCATGTATGCCGTACAAGTAGTGCTTCCACAGCTTTAGCGCAAAACTCACGGCCGCCAACTCCAAGTCATAGACCGGATAATTCCTTTCGTGCACTTAGAGCTGACTTGAACCATATGCTATAACACTTCCACGCTGCAGCAGCACGCAGCCCAAACCACAACCTGAGGCATCAGTGTATGGCTTGAAGCCCTCGGTCCCACTTGGCAAACTTAGCACTGGCGCCGTGGTCAACTGACTCTTCAATTCCTCAAACGCTTGCACGCACTCCTTCATTCATAAGAACTTCTGATCCTTCCTTGACAACTTCGTGAGAGGTAGCGCTATCCACGAGAAGTTCTCTATGAAGCGCATGTAGTAGCCGGTCAGCCCCAGAGAACTCTGGTCTTCCGCTTCCGAACACAACACAGGCCAATCGTATATCATAATTATATTCGCTGGATCCACTGCAACACCCACTCTACAAACTTTACGACCAAGGGATGCAACCTAAGATAACCCCAAAACTCGCATTTGGAGAACTAGGCATAGAGTTGGTTCCTCTTTAGCGTTCCCACCACCGAAAGCAGATGCTTGAAGTGATCCTCTTGCTCTGTGAGTATACCAATACGTCGTAAATGAAAACCACCACTAAATGGTCTAGGTATGCCCCGAATGATCTATTCATCAATTCCATGAACACTGACGACGCATTAGTCGGCCCGAATGGCATGACTGTAAACTCGAAATGTCCATACCTTGCACCGAACTCTTTCTTTGGGACATCGCTTTTCCCTTATCCTCAGTTGATGGTAACCGGACTTAAGGTCCTCTTTTAAGTATACCGATGACCCGACCAACTTATCAAAAGGTCATCCACCCTTGGGATCCCGTACTAGCTCTTTTCCGTTAACTTGTTCAGTTTCCCATAATCGATACCGAGTCGCAACCTTCCGTCCTTCTTCTTAACAACGAGGACCGACGTGCTCCAAGGCGACGAACATGGATGCGCATAACCTTGCTCCATCAACTCTTATAGTTACACCTTTAGCTCCGACTTCTCCTTAGGCATTAACCGATATGGAGAGCGTTGCACAGGTTTGGCACCTGGAACTAGCTCAAACGTAAAGTCAAACTATCACTACGATGGGAAACTTGGGAGACCATCAGGGAAACACATCAGGATATTCGGATACACCCGAGATACTATCTGATGTAGGCTTAGGCTTTGAAGCCTCCCATGGTGGCAGTAATGACGCTTGCAAGTCGAACCCCTGACTCCCAAACCGTAACCTTGCGACACACACACACACTCTCTCTCTCCACACATAGAACGGCCATTAGGCAACAACACATCCAAATTGCCCTTTACCATCGAAGGAGATACTACAATGTGCAATCCTACACCTTCGGGCAAAAGGAGTATGAAGTGCCCGTATTGAAACTATGCCCTTGCCGGGTGACCAAAAGTCCAGAACAAAGCCTAGAACTTCCAGTCCTAAGCTAGCACGCATAAGGTAACAGGTATAAGAAATTAAATTACTATCAATTAAACCATACCCGACAACCCGACGGTCAGCCACAAGACCTCCTACTGACCAAGGATGTCCACCCTCGGTTGGGACGGTGTATATAGTGATACGGTGGACTCCACCGCCTTGCCCTTCTCCTTAGATGTTTCCCCCGACTTCTTCTCGGACATTGGGCATCCACTCCGACATTCCCGGGCATAGTGTCCCGGCTTTCCACAGTTATAGCATGCACCCATGGTTTGGTCTGTAGTCGCTCCGGATGCGCTAGAGGAAGGGACTAGACCCGACATCTTATCCTTCTTATACCACCTACAGTACCCAGATTTTGAGGTTGGCATTTCTAACACCGTATCCTTTGCACTAGATTCTTCGACTTCACCTGCCATAGCTTTCAATGTCTTCTGAGCACCCTCCCGACAATCTCGGGCAAAGTGCCCTTTCTTTCCACAAGAACAGCAACTGTACGTAGTCTGGCTAGTAGGTGATCTAGCATCTTTTCTCAGCATTCTGCAGTAGGCAGTCCGTATTGGATCTGCAGGGTTTGATACCCTATTCACTGGTATTTGATGAGTTTTCCCCAACTCTACTTCCAAAGTTCTGGCCGACTCCACCAAGGATCAGAATCCCAATAGCTTTGGTCCTTGCAGTAGGATGTGCAACTCGCTATGTAGACCATTGTAAAATCTATCGACTATAGACTGCTCGCTTTCCCATTCAAAGCCTGGGTAGTGCCTTATCATAAGGAACGTCTACAAATAATCGTCAACTGAGTGCGCTCCCTGCAACACAATCATGTTCATCTGCTGCCCTAAAGGGCCTCTACATCCATTTTCTCTATCACACTGCTCGGTGTTAGGGCCATCTCAGGGACAGAGGGTTGCACATTTCTTCCATGTTGTGCATTGGTCACAGCGAACACTGCTTCAACTACCCTTCTTATGGTTTCAAAATAAGTAGGAGTCTAGGGCACATCGCTTGGTGCAGTACTTTTCTCAGAAAGTGTGCGTTCAGGCTGCCACGCGCCACTCCCGGACACCTAAAGTCGTACAAAACACCGATAAGCGTCCAAACAACATTGCAAAATGCAATTATAAGAACACGCAGGTTCCTCAAACATGTGTATTTTCATTCCTAAGTGGACATTCATGGGTTCTTTTCATGTTATAACGATGATGTACACACATGTGCTCACCACCCCTTAAAGTGAATTCGCCCACGAATTCATTTAAGCTTCACCGAAACCGGTAGTCATATACCAAATTGTAACACCCCTATCCGTCACATAGCATATAGCAGTAGGTCCGGCCGGGGCCCGATGCCATATACCACGGACAGACCGGTGGGTTACTTAATGAAACCAATCAACCAATACATACGTCCTACACAAAGCATCTAGCATAAGCAATTTATTAAGTTGCAATAATAAGAACCCTGCCAACAGGCATGAATGTCCACTAATAGAAAACCCAGTAGGAATGAAGTACAAAATACACAAAAGCATTGGCCTTATGGCCTTACATGAGTTTACAATAATTAAACAGTGTCTTACAAACTTCGGCTCGCAGGCCGTCCACACATGATTTAAATAAGTAAACAAACAAGGCCTTCAAGTGTTAGCTCAGCAACTTGGGCTTTGGCCCGCTATTTGCCGCTCGGCTCCGCATTACCTTCAAGCACAAATCACCGCAACAGTGGCAAACAAAAATAACGGTCAGCTAAAGCTAACCAAATTATAATGATTACGCCCCCAAACTAGGGCGGCAAAGCTTCTTCACTGCACTTGTTATCAAAGCATGCAACATAGAGAATAAGGATCAATTCATAGGTGCACGCTCACACGGCCGTGCACCCCGTGCTCTCAGGGCACTTACTCGGCGAAGCCAGTCCGAACCCAGTCCGGTCCTCGACTCCACACCATCCCCAGGGCGGCAATCTCGTGAGCATTTAGTCCTTTTAGCCGTAGCCTAGACTCGATCTCCAAATCATCGGTAAGTGCCACGTTCACTTTAGGTCTCTTTAACCGAAACAGATGGAGCGGGTAGTGTTCCACCAGCCCGTTGCTCACCCCGCCATGGCCATTTAGCCTTTGACGCGGGCCAAGCTTCCCCCAGTCCCAACTATCAATAAAACACGGTATATGTTGGGTATTGTATGCACAATTACCTGGATTTTAGGAATCCTCCTGTCAAGCTAAGATGAATTCAAAAGGTATTTGATGATATATATTTAAGTTGTGCTTGCAGTTACTCCACGATAAGTACACACCAATGTTAGGGTGCAGTAGGTCAATATACACGGGTATGCGCAACGTAATCCCTCGTTGAGCAGATCAATGTGTTGGCTTACGTGTACTCTCTCTATTGGACTGTACTTACCTTCAAGTACAGGACAGTGATAGATCAAGAGCAGGCAAGGAGCAAGAATGGGTCAAAGACCAGCTCACGGGAAGATAGACGAAAATTCGTCTAAGTAAGATTCGACGAGAATCACTAAGTGATTCTTGCCGATTCGACGAGAATCACTATTGATTCTCGACGAGAATCACTAGTGATTCTCGACGAGAATCACTAGTGATTCTCGCCGAATCGTCGAGAATAACTTGCCGATTCTCGCCGAATGCTTCCGGCTGTCTCAGCGCCGTCTAGAATTCTGCTAAGGCAGAATTGGTGAGAATCACTAAGTGATTCTCGCCGAATCGTCGAGAATGACTTTGAATTCTCGCCGATTCGTCGAGAATGAATTATGATTCTCGCCGATTCACTCCGGATGGCTTGCCTTTTCAGCTAGAAATCTTCTAAGTAGAATTCTACAGGAATCATTAGTGATTCTCGACGAATCGTCGAGAATCACCAATGATTCCCGCTGAATTTGCCTTAGGCGATTTTCGTTGGCTCGTTGGACTGGACTAAATGTTCAGGCGCTGTTTTGAACCGGACTTACGGTTTCTACTGGTGGGCCCACAACGGTCATAATGGATTATTCTACTGTATAAATACTCTTCTATTTTGAACGAAGGTAGCAGTGAACACCAAGAAAAGGAACGGACACCTCGCGTGATGTAATTGATCGCGGTATTTCTTCTGCCACCGTCGTCGTTCGTGAAGAAGGTCGCCACCGCTGATCGTGGATTCTTCCTAATCTCCCGGCGATAGGAGCTTAGACAAGGAACGTATCTCACGTGTCTATCTTGATATCCTTTTACTCTTGGTTTGTTGAAGGGAATACCTTCCCCTTCCGAATCGATTGAGACGATCGATCCAAGTAAGACCATTGGTAGACCGTGCTAGCTTTCCTACGAAGGTTGGATCTCGAAAGTATCGCTGTCGAAATATAGTTGACACTAGTGTTACTTTCAAGTGGTATCAGAGTGAGGTTGCTCAGCAATAAGGTTAACACCTTGAGTAAGATCCCGATTCTAGTGTCAAGAAGAAGACAAGACTCAAGCATGGAGCTAGACTCTGATGTCCCTCCTCTAAGAATCCCTGCTTGCACAACGGAGTATTATCCCATCTGGAAGATGAGAGTTATGTTTCATCTGGAGGCCATCGACCCTCGAGCGTCACTCATCTTGGAATAGGGTCCCTTCATTCCCATGAAGGCTTCCAGCTCAGGAAAGGATTTCCAAATCCACAAGAGTCCCGAAGAGATGTCTGAGACCGATCTCTCACTGTTCAACTTGGACAAGTTGATTCATAAGATCATCACTGACGTCTGGTCCGGTATATCTCGTTCAAGAGTGGACAAGTGTAGGACGACCAAGTCCATGTGGCAAACCATCTCAGACCTCATGGAGGGATCATAGAAAGCAGGGACCAGTTGTCAGCAAGAGGATGAAGCCTATGTGGGGGTCCTCATGTCTGAAGATGAAGGGCATGATCAATCTGTAAGTATTAGGGCTCCTGTGTCCTTATCATAGACTGAAGAAGAAGTTGAGGAAAGCAGTTCTGATGAAGCTGACTAAACAGTCTCTGCCGATCTTGACGGTAACCCTGAACAGCAAAGCCAGGAGAAGGTAACTTCTTCATCATGCCCCTCTCCTCTTGAAGTTCCTGAAGACAGGAACAGTTTGGAGGGTAGTCCTTCCAGTAATGCAAGGGATATGGATAGCTTCAATCAAAAGATTGAAAATCCTGATTCCCTTGAGAGTGCCCTTCAGAAGCGCAACTTACTTGTGGAGGAGCAAGCTAAGGAGATTGCTCAGCTGAAGACCTTGATGAATCTCCAATTGGAATCCATCAAGGTAAAGGACTCAAAGATCTCGGATCTAGAGAGTCGTCTAGAGATCGAGAAGAAGATAGTTTCTAACTTTTCCAAGATAGATGCTATCAAGAGAAAAGCAGAAAATGGATGGATCTCCCAAATCATTAATTAATGGAGAAATGGGGAAACTGTGTTCAGACCCCCCCCCCCCCCCACCCCGAGTAGGAAGGGAACACATCATGCTTTCAGGTATGACCACAGGAACATCCATGGTCACTCCAAGAATGATCAGCCTTCAGGTGGAAATGCCCATAGTGCAAGAGCTGTCATGGCTACCCATTAGAGAATACCCAAGGCTCATCCTGAACCCTTTGTATTCTCGGCCTCAGCCTCAACTCATCATGAATCTGCAGGAACCAGCTCTCACTGCATCTCTTTCCACCCTAGGACACAGGAAAGGGGGGTCAGGAAACATGTGGTAAGTACCCATGGGGCCTCTGGAAGTGTGATGACTGAAAGGAAGGCACCACCTCCCAGGCCTCATGACACTCACCAAATGCATTCTTTCCACTCTCCCACGTGTCACGGTGGAAAATGCAAATTTGTGAGCAGAACCGGCTCTATCCTGTTTAGAACTTAGATCATGACTACCTCAGTCAGCAGATCAGGTCAGAAACGACGATACAACATTCACGAGTGTTGGTGTTGTGGCAAGGTGGGTCACTTTGCCATAGATTGTTGGCACAATCCCTCTGTGCCAAGGGCAAGGGTATGTCCATTTCCTCTGGCCAGAGTTAGCCTTCCTGACAGGATTCCTGTAGGAAGGCATTCAATATTTTATGCTGACAAGAACCTAGGACCCAATACATATTGGGTTCCTAAGGTCGGGTAATTCTTTTTTGCAGGATAGTCTAGGTTCACGTAAATATGATGGGAACTAGACATGAGATGTTCCAAGAATGACATAGAACACGTATATGGGATAAGACCAATGCTAACTACAATGGATTGCTCAAATTGAACACCTGGTGTACCTCAAATTGAAGATCTGAATGATAAATTTTATGATCCCAGGTACACGCATTCAGTGTCAAGACTTGAGTAAGATTATCTTGATGTTTACATTTATATATATCCTCATATTTATCCACAAGAATTTGTCAATTCGCACTCTAAAAAGTGAATGGTTATATGTATATATACACATATATGTTCACACACTTGTTGACAGAACGAAACAGTTAAATGACCCTAAAATATAATTTGAAGAATTCCTTGTAATTACATATTGATATAATGGATAATGAACCTCAATGGGTGTGAATAAATCCATTTGAACTTATGTAATGTCTGCCGTGGGTGTAGAAAATACTAAAATTTGTCACTTAGTAATACTCTGTAATTTTGTATAAGGAGAATATACCGTTCCACTCGATCGAGGTTCGTGATCAAGAAACAAAATGGGGAAAAGGCTTGAAATTATCATGCCTCGGCTAGTTTGTATAAAAATGATCGACTTTGGTCGCTTAATAAAGGCTCATTCATTTTCTCCTTAGCCTAGTGATAGAAGCACTTCGAAATCCCGTCGAACCCCCCCGGTTCGTAATGATATAAATAGCTTAAAATCCCACCGACCCTTCACATCCCGACGATTCGCATCCCTGCTTCTCGCATAGTTGCGTCGACTTCCCGGAATCGCAAGCATCCCGACGATCTCGGCGTCGAATCCTGGCGACGATTCGCATCCCGACTTCTTCCCGAGCTCTTCTAGGTTTCCCGTCGATCGCGGCGTCGATCGCCCAGTTTCTCCTCTGTGCATTGTTGACAAAGTCCCAAGGACGCAAGAGCTTCAGGCACCTTCTCCATCGACTTCTTCCCGTCAGGCGATCCCGTCGATCCCGTTGATCCCGTCACCATCGTCCCGCCAAACCACTCGGTGTTAGGGTAACGTTCCCTCCTCCTTGTTGTGTCTTGTCTAAAGTGTGGCTCCTATACTAGCAGCTCTAATAGGGTGTCGAATCCTGAATATTTTCGGTTAGGTTTTGAAATGGCCCCTAGAACCACAGCAGGACTCTTCACTTGAAGCGAACTGGTTAGGACAGGCTTTTCTCATGCCTCAGATGAGTTCCGGAATATTATCCGCATGCTTGAAGAGGCCGGACTTACATTCATCCTAGAGCATCCATGCAAAATACTGGATAAGGAAGTGCTGGAGTTCTTTAAAACGACAAGGCTACGGGACAAAGATACAGTGATCAAGAGTAAGCTTGCCGGAGTACGGATCAAGATGACAGCAGGAAAACTGTCAAGATATTTGCAGCTCACCAACTTTTATTAAGAAGATTATTTGGAGGAAGAGGATCGATCCAGGACTCTCCTCTTCTGTGGACTGGCTCGAGGAACCAAATCAATCAAGAGAAAGGAAATAAATGAGGAAGGGAAGCTCTTGTCGGACATCATAGGGAAAGTACTGATATGCAAACCCGGATCCCACGACCACATCTCAGCTGACATGTTCAAGATTCTAGTGGCTATAGTCTGCTAAAAGAGATTCAACTGGGGGGCTATGCTATTTGAGAAGATTAAGGATACTCTCAGAACTCCAAGTTTGGGAAGAATCATCAGCCAATATCTCAATCAGTTGGATGGAGATAGGTTCGATATGAGCAAAGGATTTCCTCTGCATTATCTGAAGAAAATGGATTCGAGTGTCTTTGATAGATGGGAAAGAAGAATTGGTCAAGCACCAGTTGCTGAAGAACATGATGAATCCCCGACTGAGTCCCATGGGGATGAGGACAACAGAACTCTAGCAGATTCCGTGGCTGAACCCAATGAAGTTCCTGATCTGCTGGCTACAGGAACCGAGGGGGAGTCTCTACCCCTTGCGACTGGACCTCACAGGACAGATCTCTCAGTACCTGCTCCTGCTGATGTTGTTTCTGACATCTCTCAGATAGCCAAAGATGGAGTTAACACATTGGCCACTGATCTAGGTGATGATGAGGAAGACCAGGAGGATTTGGACGATGCTGTAGTTGAGAATGAGGATATGGAAGATGAGTCTGATGAAGAAGAGAATGATGAAGTTGAAGATGAAACATCTCTGAGGGAGAGGGTGGAGATGATGGAGCCTCAGGGTAATGCTGAAGTTTCCTCTGAGGAACAAGCTCCATTGATAGATCATGAGAAATCTAGTGCACCAATGGAGGGGGAGTCCTCTCAGCAGAGGCTGATGAGCATTTTTGAGAAATCTATAGAGGCTTCCCCTATCCCCCCAGTGGAGACAGTGCATGTATAAAGCACCCCTAGTGAATCTGCTGAAGAGCCAGACGAAGGCTTGCCTCAGGGAGATCCACTTCGATCTAATCTAGCAAATCACACAGTGAACATCATTCAAGGTATAGTGGATGAGCTCAAACTTTCGTTTGAGCAAGCATAGAACAAAGTGTTAAAAAGGATTAAGAAATCTGAGGATCTAATGCTCAAGAACGTCATGGAAATTAATCACAAGCTGGATGTGATGGAAAAGAAGTTCGAGGTCAAGTATACAGAGGCTGGCACTGTTGTTACTCTTCTCATAAAAGGACTCAAAAAGAACACAGATGACCTGGCAGTGGTTAATCAGAATGCACATGTTGTGGCTAATAACATCATGAAATTCGATGCCACCATGGTGACTCTGAACGCAAATCAACACACCGTGCTAAATAAGTTTACACAGACTGTAATTCACATCGATGAGTCACTACACACTTCTGCAAACTCAATTGCCCTCGAAGCCAAAAAGGGGGAGGAAGATTATAAAGCTAATATGGCAGAGCTTCAATAGATAATAATTGACAACTTTGTTCAATCCAATAAATATGTTTTTGAAAGTTTTCACTGGTAAGTTCAATAGGCTTCAGACATTCACGTTCCAGTTGCCCCTCCGGAGGAGGTTTATACTGCTGCTGACAAAGAAGTAAGTGTTGAAGAAGTTGCACTTAGTGAGGATGAGACTAAAAAGGCTGCTAAGGCTGCGGCCAAAGCTACACTCAGTACCATGTTTGACCAAGTAGCCTTAGCAAAAGAAAAAAGAAAGAGGAAACTCCAAGAAGGGACATCCAAAGAAACTCCAACCAAAAAGAAAGTAAGATTGAAGGAGGATGAAGTGATAAATGAAAGATGGAGTCCTGTTTCAAGGAGTATTATTTTGGATACTTTTATGCTACAACAAAAGGGGGAAATCAATCGGAATGATGTATACAGTCAGTATGAGTGGGAGCTGCACAAGACATATGAAGTTAAAAGGAACATCTTTTTCAGGTCCAACACTGTGGCAAATAAAGCTCCTCCTCCCAGATACTATCCAAAGCCCAAAGAATACTTTAAGAGACAGAGCAGGAAGCACTTGGCGCAGCAATTGAAGGATGAAATTGCTAAGGAAAAATAGACTTAGGACTTGGGCTTATCTATTTTTTGTTGCTTATTTGTCTTTTCATGTTAATCATTTGAACAATTCTTGTGGATATATATATATATGAATTCATGATTGAATCAAGTATTGTTCTGATTGCCTTTATTTCTTTGTGTCTTATCTCTGTTAATATGCTGTGTATATTCTCTGGATGGTTGTATTCATCTTAGCTAGTAGGATTTTGGCTTCGTCAAATATGGGGAGATTGTTGGGTATTGTATCCACAATTACCTTGATTTGAGGAAGCCTCCTGTCAAGCTAAGATGAATTCACAATGTATTTGATGATATATCTTTAAGATGTGCTTGGAGTTACTCCACGCTAAGTACACACCAATATCAGGGTGCAGTAGGTCAATATACACGGGTCTGCGCAACGTATTCCCTCGTTGAGCAGATCAGTGTGTTGGCTTACGTGTACTCTCTATTGGAGTGTACTTACCTTCAAGTACAGGACAGTGATAGATCAAGAGCAGGCAAGGAGCAAGAATGGGTCAAAGACCAGCTCACGGGAAGATAGACGAAAATTCGTCTAAGTAAGATTCGACGAGAATCACTAAGTGATTATCTCCGATTCGACGATTCTGACCGAATCGTCGAGAATCACTAGCCGATTGTCGCCGAATGCTTCCGGCTGTCTCAGCGATATCTAGAATTCTGCTAAGGCAGAATTGGCGAGAATCACTAAGTGATTCTCGCCGAATCGTCTAGAATGACTTTGCATTCTCGCCGATTCGTCGAGAATGAATTGTGATTCTCGCCGATTCACTTTGGATGGCTTGCTTTTTCAGCTAGAAATCTTCTAAGAAGAATTCGACGGGAATCATTAGTGATTCTCGACGAATCGTCGAGAATCACCAATGATTCCCGCCGAATTTGCCTTAGGTGATTTTCGTTGGCTCGCTGGACTAGACCAAATGTTCAGGCGCTGTTTTGAACCGGACTTTGGGTTTCTACTGGTGGGGCCCACAATGGTCATAATGGATTATTCTACTGTATAAATACTCTTCTATTTTTAACGAAGGTAGCAGCGAACACCAAGAAAAGGAACGGCCACCTCGCGTGACCTAATTGATTACGGTATTTCTTCCGCCGCCGTCGTCGTTCGTTAAGAAGGTCGCCGCCGCTGATCGTGGATTCTTCCTGATCTCCCGGCGACAGAAACTTAGCTAAGCAACGTGTCTCACGTGTCAATCTTGAGATCCTTTGTCTCTTGGTTTGTTGAAGGGAATACCTTCCCCTTCCGAATCGATTGAGACGATGGATCAGAGTAAGACCGTAGGTAGACCGTGCTAGCTTTGCTACGAAGGTTGGATCTCGAAAGAATCGCTATCGAAATTTGTGCCGCCGCCGATATTGAAAGAATCGCCGCCTCAATATTTGCTGCCGCCGATCTCGAGGAGATCCTTTCCAAGTGAGAGCTAAGGTCATGGACTCTTCGTCTTCTTCAAGAACGCATCATCGAACGAAGAGGGACACCTTGCACGCCAAAAGTAGTTTGTATTTTATACATTCCATTTTTACTTTTGTTGTAAAGGAACGTTGGTTCCTCATTGTAAGGGTTGGGTGCAACCCGTGGTGGAGGAGTGGTGACTCCTTCGAGTGGAAGGGTTCCTTCCATTAGTGTGAGGATTGGATTTCAATCCTGTTGGTGAAGTGACCGAGTCGTCCATTGTTGGGAGATAGGTCGAAGGGGGAAAGTGGACGTACCCAAATCGGGGAACAACTATATCTGCCTTTGTCTTTCTGTGCTTTGTTTGTTTTCTTTTATTGTGCAGGTAAAATTTTAATTCTGCAAAAATACTGCACATCACCTATCCCCCCTTAGGTGATGATAGTTGACACTAGTGTGACTTTCAGTATATAGCCCCGCTATATACCCGGCTGGCTCCCAGGCCACCGAAATGGAAGAAATGCATTTCCGCCAAGATTTTCGGGTGCATTCTAACGCATAGCAACCCGAAAATAAACAATACGCACGGAGTCTTATCCGGCACAATATGCATAGCAAAACAACACCGATCCAGACCTACATGTCAGGGTAGGCTTCACACACCATGCCTATGTCCGTAGTACGAATTCAGACTCTAACTACGGGGACTTTACATATCTACTGTTGGGTACATTGGAAAATGTGTACTAGATTTGGAGAAGCCACAACTTAGTCATTGATATGCATCAATGTATATCTGATAGAAGTTTGAGTTTCATTGTGCAGGTTTAAAAATTTGAAGAAAAATTTTCTAAGTATAAGTGTCGACACTTATGAAGAATCTGTGTCGACACTCAAGAAGACTGTGTCGATACTCAGGCAAGCTGTGTCGACACACAGGCAAAATGTGTCGACACTTATGAAGAAGCTATGTCAACACCCGGCTTATATGTCGACACTCAGGGAAGCTGTGTCAACACACTGGCAAAATGTGTCGACACTTATAAAGACGTTGTATCGACACTCAAAGCTATGTCGACACCTAAAGAAGCAGTTGTGTCGACATCCAGACTTGTTTCGACAACTTAAAACAGAATTGAGTCGACACTTAAAACAGAAGATGAGTCGACACTCAGTAGCTATGTCGACACCTGAAGCAATTGTGTCGACACAAAGGACTTGTGTCGACACACCAACTCTCAAAAGGCTGTGTCAAGTTCAGAAGTAATTGTGTCGACACACAGGACTTGTGTCGACACACACTCAAAACCATTTAATAAACACTCAACACCAACTGTCTGCAATAGAAATGTCGAGACAGGAAGCTACTGTGTTGACACACAGAACTTGTGTTGACACATACAACAAAAAAGAAGTGTCGAGAAGCAGAAGTATGACTGTGTCGACAATTGGAGTATTTGTCTCGAAACCTTGAAGACTTGTGTCGACACTTAGCCTATATGTGTCGACACATTTGAAGCAGCCTGCTGAGTGTTGTTTGCTGAGTTAAAAAGACATTTAAGAAACTGGTGACGTGACTGGTGACTTGACAGCTGTCATAACTAACCGGTCTGACACCACTGTAAGAACTGTCAGAAGTCTGTTATGAACCAGATCAACCGGTAACCATGAAGCAAGCTCTACATAAGAGACAGATTGGAAACGACAAAATATACACAACAATGTGAGGCATCAATAAGAAGAATTCTGACAGATCAAGGGCAGTTTGCAAGAAAGATTCTGAGTTCTATCTGAATTTAAGGAAGAAGCTGACTGAAGATCAACTTCAACTTCAAGAGAAGATCAACTTCAACTTCAAGAGAAGATTCACCTTATTTGTTCTAATCAAGAAGCTTTGAAAAGCTAAGTTAGGTTGGATCAAAAGGATCAGTCTATATAAGAACTGATCAAGAAGACAACATCAACGGAGAAATCTAGCTGGTGAAGTTTTCTGATACTTATTACTCACAAATTCTTGTAGGATCTATTGTTAGATCTGATATTGTAAGCCTAAAATTATAAAGACTGAGGTAGGGCAGTGTGCTTGAGGTAGGACTTGTGGAAAGTCTGAGTTGTAAGCCTAATTATAAAGGCTGAGGCCTGAGGTAGGATTCAGGGAAGAATTTGAGGTATGACTTGTGTAAAGTCTGAGGTGTAGGAACCATTTTAGGGTTCTGAGTTTGTAAGATCTGCGGATCCGAGCCAGTGGAAGGAAGTTAGGATGAATCCAGTTATGTGCTGGATAGGCGAAGGGGCAAAGTGGATGTACTCATATCTTGGGGAACTACTATATATCTGGTGTCTGCTATTGTGTTTTTAATTTCTGTAGATAGAATTATTCTGTGCTAAAAGAAGTTACAAATATCTGTTTGCCTTAAAATCAAAAAGACTCAAAAAGATTCGAACCTATTCACCTCCCCCCTCTAGGTGTTTAGGCTCTTGAAATAAAGTCTTTCAAGTGGTATCAGAGGAAGGTTCCTCAAAATTTGACCTAACAGTCAGAGGATTTCTCCAAGGCTAATAACAGACAACAAGAATGGGTTCAAGTGAAAATCAAAAGGAGTTTGGTTCTATGAAATTACCCATATGCAGGAAAGAATCTTTTGGTATTTGGAAAGAAAGGGTCAGGCTATTTATGGAAGCATCTGATCTAAGAATTTACATCACAGTACAAGAAGGCCCGTTCATCCCAATGAAGGTTTTATTTCTTGATGCAAACATTCAAATTCCAAAGTGTTATTCAGAGATGACTAAGAATGAAATCATCGTGGCTACATTAGATAAAAGAGCTCAGAATATAATTGTAAGTGCCATAGATGTTGCAACATTCCAGAATCTTGTGCACTATAAAACTTCCAAAAAAATATGGGATACATTGATTGTCTATATGGAAGGCACAAAAGAAATCAGAGAGGACAGAAAGTCTATGCTAAATCAGGAATATGAGAGCTTTAGGAAGAATAAAACTGACAGCATAGCTGAATGCTATAAAAAGTTTTCCAGAATAGTTAATGAACTGATGACATATGGAAGAGTCTTCAGTACTTATGAATTGAATGACAAGTTTCATAGGTCCCTAACAAAGGATTGGGACACGAAGATATATGCTATCAGGGAAGTGGCCAAACTGGCTGACACTCCACCACCTATAATTTTTGGAAAACTGCTTTCATATAAAATGCAGCTTACTGCTAGGAAAGAGGAAGAGAAGGGCAGCAGATTTGAACATAAAGAAAAGTCAATAGACTTCAAGGCTAAGGGCTCAAGGAAGGGTAGGAGAAAATCTCCTTCTCCACCTAGAAGGAGTTCTGAAGCAGAAGAAGGTGTTCCTGAAACAAGCACATTAGATAGTCATACATCTGTTGAAGACTTTTCTGCCTTCACTAGACAATTTCAAAGGTTCATGAAGAAAAAGAAATGGAGAACCAGGCCTTCATAAACATCCAATTCCAAGGATGAATACTACAGGAAGAAGAAAACACCTATGGAGGACAGATATGCTTCTAAACCTGGTAAACAATCTAATTCTAAGATTGTGTGTTATTGCTGCAACAGGTCTGGGCATGTCGTAGCTGACTGTCCTGACAAAAGAAAGGAATCAAATGACAAGAAGAAGCAGCAAATCAAAGGCAAGAAGGAGAAGTCTCTACTGGCTAAGAAGGAGAATAGTTGGACAGACTCTTCATCTTAAGAATCAAAAGAAGAAGAGGCAGAAGCATATGTTGGACTCTTCTAAACAGAAGAGGATTCTAGGGAACTAGAATTCCTACAGATGCTGGACTCCATAAATGGAGTGGAAGAGTATTGCTGTTAAGGGCTGATGGCTCAATCTGAAGAAGATAAGTGCAAGGATCAGCCTGGACCAAGTAAGGTAAATCCAAGTGACCATACCCCTATATGGTACTTGGATAGTGGTTGTTCCAGACATATGACTGGAACAAGGAGAATGTTGAGGGACTATGCGCCCATAAAGAATGGACCAAAAGTTATTTTTGGTGGATCAAAAAAGGGAATCATCAAAGGATTTCGTAACATATCTTGTGATTCAATTACTATCAATAAAGTGACTTATGTAAAGGGTTTAAAACATAAACTGATTAGCATAAGTCAACTTAGTGAACTAAGTTATGATATTTCTTTCCACAAAGGGGAGTGCCTAGTAAAAAAGGTCAAGTGATCAAGAGATAATTTTGACTGGCACTAGGAAAGGAAATGTGTATTGCCTTAACCTAGAGTGTGAGTCTAACAACTCACCTATTTGTTTGGTTGTAGGAGAGAAAGCTTCTCTACGTGTCAAATGGCACAAGAGGCTAGCTCATCTGAACTATAAGTCAATTGGACTATTGTTCACCATGGGATTAGTGAGGAATGGTCCTCAAGTTCAGTGCATAAAAGAGGGTGTGTGCTCAGCTTGCCAAAAAGGCAAGCAGACTAAGTCCTCTTTTCAGTCACTTGACTACAAAGATTCAAAGAGATATTTATATCTCATGCATATGGATTTGTTTAGTCCTATGCCAGTCCATAGTCTTGGAAAGAAAGCATACACACTTATTGTAATGGATGACTATTCTAGATTTACATGGGTCTTCTTCTTGAGGAAGAAATCTGAAACACCAACTTTTTTCTAGACTTTTGTCAGACAAATACAGAATGAATACAATAGCTCAGTGGTCAAAATCAAAAGTGACCATGGAACTGAATTTTAGTCTTAATGTATGACAAGATTCTGTGAAGAACTTGGGATTCATCAGGAATTCTCTTCACCTTGAACTCCTCAGCAAAATGGTGTTGCTGAAAGAAAGAATAGGACTCTAATTGAAGCCAGCAGAACTCTACTGAATGACACTACTCTCCCTGAATACTTCTAGGCTGAGGCAATAAATACTGCATGTCATGTGCTCAATAGGGCCTCCATCAACAAGAAACACAAGATGACTCCCTACCAGGTTTTAAAAGGAAAAAAACCAAACATATCTTATTTCAAAATCTTTGGTAGTAAGTGTTTTGTGCTAGTCAATGGTAAACACTACCAAACAAAGTTTGCTGCCAAATCCCTAAAAGGGATATTTGTGTGGTACAACAACCATAGTAGAGCATACAAGATCTATAACTTGACTACTCAAGTTGTAGAAGAATCTGTGCATGTTGTATTTGATGAGTCAATGTTTATTAACAGTGAATTGTCCAGTTCTTTAGTTAGTTCTACAGGTCTAATAGATAAGCTGGAAAAGCTGACCATCAATGAAGATGTTCCTATTAAACTGGATGTGGATAAGGATGCCAACTATCCATGGGGAGATAAAGTCCCTCTGGGTGAAGAAGAAAATGTGGAGTAACAAGATGAGGAAACTAGAGATAGCGATAATGCTGACAGAATTCCTCCAGCAAGGAGACACCTGAAGGATCATCCAGCTCACCAGATCATTGGTGACACAAGTCAGGGTGTTCTAACAAGGAGCATGAGCATGAACACAGTTTTATGTTCTAGATTACTGTCACAGATAGAACCTAGGAAGATTGAAGAGGCCATACAAGACACCAACTGGATTGATGCAATGCAAGAAGAGCTCAGTCAGTTCAAAAGGTGTATGGTTTGGGAACTGGTGACAAAAACTAAGGATCACAACATAATAGGAACAAAGTGGAACTACAAGAACAAGCTTGATGAGAATGACACTATAGTCAAAAACAAGGCTAGACTGGTAGCAAAAGGCTACAGGCAAGAAGAAGGTATTGTCTTTGATCAAACCTTTGCTCCAGTGGCAAGGCTGGAGGCAATAACATTGTTCTTAGCCTATGCTGCCTATCAAGGGTTCAAAGTATATCAAATGGATATGAAATCAGCATTTCTGAATGGTGATCTAAAAGAAGAAGTCTATGTAGAATAACCCTCAGGTTTTGTAGACTCTCACTTTCCTGATTATGTATATAGGCTTAGGAAAGCTCTATATGGTTTGAAACAAGGTCCAAGTGCTTGGTATGAAACCTTATCTGCCTTCCTCATTGAGAATAAATTCTCTAGAGGAAAGATAAACAAAACTCTATTGTATAGGGAATCAAAAGGCAAGATAATACTAGTCCAGATATATGTGGATGACATTATCTTTGGTTCTACTGAAAACAGCCTTTGTAGGAATTTTGCCAAACTTATGCAAGGGAAGTTTGAGATGAGCAGTATGGGTGAGCTGAAGTTCTTCTTGGGACTTCAAGTTAGACAGACTGAGAGTGGGTTGTCCATATCCCAGTCTAAGTTCACCAAGGAGTTGATTAAGAAGTATGGTTTGGACTCAGCTTCTACAATGAAAACTCCAATGGGAACAAGTATGCCTATATGCATTGATGAAGCAAGGAAACCTGTTGATGAGTCTTTGTATAGAGGGATAATTGGCTCCCTACTATACTTGACTGCTAGTAGACCTGACATCATGTATGAAACATGTGTCTGTGCTAGGTATAAAGCATGCCCTAAGGAATCTCATTATACTATAGCTAAAAGAATTTTGAGATATCTTAAGGGCACACTTAATCTAGGCCTTTGGTACCTTAAGAATAAAGATTTTCTATTAATAGATTTCTCAGATGCAGATTTTGCTGGATGCAAAGAAGACAGAAAAAGTACCATAGGAACCTGTCAGTTCCTTGGTGGGAGGCTGGTGTCATAGAGCAGCAAGAAGCAAACCAGTGTAGCTATATCAACAGCTGAATCAGAGTATATAGCTGCACGTAGCTGTTGTGCACAATTGATGTGGATGAAGCATCAACTAGAAGATTATGACATCCAGGTAAGTAGAATTCAACTATTTTGTGATTCTACAAGTGCTATTTCTATTTCTAAGAATCCTGTATCACACAGTTGGACCAAGCATATAGAAATAAAGTTTCATTTTATCAGAGAACATGTTGAAAAGGAAAATATTAGTCTAGAGTTTGTAAAAACACATAATCATATAGCTGATATTTTCACAAAACCACTGGATGAAACTAAATTCAATAATTTCAAAATTGAATTTGGTATGTTCAACCTAGAATAGGTTAACATAAGTTTCCATGAGTAGCATCAATAAGCACCAAATTTCTCTTGATATTTGTCTAAGTACAAAGTTTGTGTCGACACAAGCAAGTTATGTCGACACACTCAGTATGTTGTGTCGACACAGGAAAAGGATGTGTCGACACAGAAACAGTATCTGTGTCGATAGGAGAATAAGTGTTGACACAACCTTGTCGAGACTATAAGTCATCAGGATATTTGTGTCGACACAAAATGTTGGTGTCGACACAAAATGTTGGTGTCGACACAACTCTGTCGAGACTTAAGTTGTCAGTGTCGACATAGACGCAAGTATGTCGACACAGACTCAAGTATGTCAACATATAGATGTGTCGACTTAAAATACGTTTTGTCGACTTAGACATTAGTATGTCGACACATAGTCATGTCGACTTAACTTAAGTTCTGTCAAGACCTAGGTTATTTTTGTTGACATAAAAACTCATTTGTCGACTTAAGCCCGACTTTTGATCTGCCCTTGACTCAAATACTATAAAAAGGTGAATCCAAAATCTTATCGACTACGCTATCAAAATTTTTGTCTCTACACCTTCTGTCGATATAGACCTTCTCTTCTCTTCTCCTCTAGTATTAACATCAATGGCGCTACACCAAGAAGACAAGGTTAATTAAGGTTACGAACTGGTTCGCAAAGGTTTCATAACTGCTTCTGACGAAATTCAGGGAGTTATAGCCCTAATTTCTGAAAATGGACTAGAATTTTTGGTCTCAGAACCGACCAAAATTTGGAATAAGGAAGTCATGGAGTTCTACACAACCGCTTCATTGGACTCTAAAGATAAGAAAATCAAGGCGTCTATTCAAGATACCCAGGTGAAGCTCACTTTGAAATCAATCAGGAAAGCACTACATCTGCCATCGATTAAGGATACAAACAAAATTACTCCATCCCAAATAACTGAAGCATTAAGCTTGTGTGGACTGAATCCTAGTATCAAGATTTGTTCATCTATCAATAGAAAAGGGATGAATTCCCATGGAAAATTTCTGTCAGAAGTAGTGGGCAAAGTGATTATCTACAAGTCAGGTGGACATGATCGAATTTCTGCCCACATGTTCAATCTGATGGTGAGAATCATATTCAAGATAAACACTGACTGGGCAGCAGTAGTGTTTGATCAACTACAAGAAGGAATAAAGAAACCTAACCTTGGAAGGATCCTCAGCCTATGTTTAACATCAGTAATTTAAGATGTTCTGAAACAAGCAAATGGCTCTAAGAAAAATAATATGAGAAAAATGGATGTAAGGATACTATCAAGGTGGGACAGAGTTCTAACCAAGGAAGTCCCTGCTCCTAAGGAGCAAACTAACAAAGACAAGAAGAAAAAGGTGGTTGTACAGGCTGACTCCTCAAATGATTCTGAGGAGGAGGTGGTCTTCAGTTCTGATGAAGACCAGCAACAACAAGATATTCATACTCAAGCAAAGGACTGTGAGCCCCAAGAGCAACAAATTGACTCTACTCCAGGGGGAGAAAACCTAAAAAAAGAAACTGAGTTGCCTGCCCAAGGGGGAGGTATTGATGTTGCTGTCCTGGATAGTGACTTAGCTGTAGACACAATAATGGATGTTGTATCTGAAATCAACACTACAACTGAAGTAACTGATAAGAATGATGCTCAAAATGAGTAAGTAAGTATCTTCTCCACAGACTAGTGATTTATTATAGTATTCTCCTCAAAAATTGTTCAAAGGAACACTTTTGTTTACGCAACAAAAGAGGTATTTAAAGTGGTATTAGTATTTTAAGTTTTTTTTAAAAAAAACCTAATCTTATTCCTTCTGAACAGATACAGCAGGAATTTACAATGGAAGAATTGTTTCCTGATACTCTTACTGATAGGAATGAGGGGGAGGAAATTGAAAAAGAAAAGGAAATTCCAAGGACTGAGGGGGAGTTATGCAAGGATACCCCAGCTGAAAAGGACACTGTTGATATTAAAAGTACATCTGAATCTTCTGAAGATGAAGAAGCCACATTGGCTAAGAAAAGAAAGCTGTCTGTGTTTAAGAAGAAGAGTTATGGATATAAGAAAGCTTTACAATTGGGAACTGCACCATCAACATCAAATGTGGACTTCAATTCTTTACTGGTCCAGATGCAAATAAAATTAGATAATCAAAAACAGACTATAGAAAAAAATGTGGATGAAACTCAAAAGGAGTTACAGTTTCAATTGGCCCAGGACATCAAATCCATTAGATTTGAAGTGAATCAACATAAGAAGGAGATGACAGATTGCTTCCATAAAGGAGGTAATGTTATGGTGTTCCTGGCCAAGCAACAACAAGATATTCAAGCTAAAGTAGATGAAATTGAAGTAAAACAGGGATATGTACGGAGAATCAGATAAGGATGAATGAAAATCTCAACGATTCACATCATGAAATATTTACAAAGCTCACTGATTCTAGCACTACTCTAAAGGCTAAAATCTTTAAGCAAATCCAGGAAGATATATCTGTAATCAAAGCCACATTTCAAGAATCTCAGGAGAAAATTAAAACATTCCTCACAAAATTCAGAGCTTATTTTAAAGAGGGAACTGAATATATAGTTTATCAAGCCAGATTCTACAAAGAAGATAAAAGAGATCATGTTGCAAGAGAAGTCATAAAGGGGGAGGGATTACTAGTCAAAGCCAGCTCTGACCATACTAAATGGACTACCAATAGCATCAGAGCTACTCTTGGATATCCTCCTCTTTGTGATGATGCTAATGTAGCTGAGTCTGGGATACAACCTAAATATTTTGAAGGCGATCAGCCTGAAGTTGCTTAGGTGATCTACCCCCTAGCTGATTTTGAGATGGTTCAAGAAGAAGTGCTGAAAATGTATAGTCCTCCACCAGAGGTACAAAATGTAATTCTGGAAAAGGTTGAAATGTCAGAAGCTGCATTAGAAGCTCAGAAGGAAGCTCAACTTTCCAAGGAGAGATTCAGAGAGCAGGCTGAGCTGAAGCTAGATTTTTAGCAGTGGAGCCCAACTTCTAGAAACATCATACTTACTGCCTGGAAAGCTGTAAAAGATAAAACCCATGATAGGGGTAAGTGGTATTCTAAACAAGAGTGGAATAAATATCAAGCTGGACAAGAAGCAATTCTTAACCATAGAAGAAGTGCTAAGGCTGGGAAGCTACCTACTAATGATCAAGAGCCAAGAAAGTACTTCCCCAAACCTTTCCACTATTTTGAAAGACAGAAGATCAAGGCTGAAGGATTAAAGAAGAATGCTCTAAAAGGGAAAAAGCTAGCTGAAGATGCTGAACCTTCTGTGCAGGATAAAATCAAGTCTGGCAAAGGAATAGTTATTAAAGAGCCTAGTCAGTAATAGGACTGCTAGGTTTATGTAATAGAACAATGTACTATTTTGTTTCTTTTGTTCTTTAAGAAATTCATATAAACCAATGTTTTTCTTATTAATGAAATCTTGTTCAGTATTAAGTGTTTGTTGTTTACAATGATAACCTGCTCTGAAATTTTTTTATTTCTATTACAATTTTGTTTTATCTTCAGAGATGTATATCTTTGACTAAGGGTTATGACTTCTCCAAATAGGGGGAGATTGTTGGGTACATTGGAAAATGTGTACTAGATTTGGAGAAGCCACAACTTAGTCATTGATATGCTGCATCAATGTGTATTTGATAAAAATTTGAGTTTAATTGTGCAGGTTTAAAAATTTGAAGGAAAATTTTCTAAGTACAAGTGTCGACACTTTTGAAGAAACTGTGTCGACACTCAAGGAGAATGTATCGACACTAAGGCAAGCTGTGTCGACAAACAGGCAAAATGTGTCGACACTTATGAAGAAGCTATGTCGACACCAGACTGCTAAGTCGACACTCAGGGCTGCTATGTCGACACTCAAAGCTATGTCGACACCTAAAGAAGTAGTTGTGTCGACATCCAGAATTGTGTCGACAACTTAAAACATAATTGTGTCGACACTTAAAACAGAAGCTGAGTGGACACTCAGGAGCTATGTCAACACCTGAAGCAATTGTGTCGACACACAGGACTTTTGTCGACACACCAACTCTCAAAAGGCTGTGTCAAGTTAAAAATTAATTGTGTCGACACACAGGACTTGTGTAGAGACACACTCAATGCCATTTGACAAACACTCAACACCAACTGTCTGCAACAGAAATGGCGAGATAGGAAGCTGCTGTGTCGACACACAGGACTTGTATCGACATATACAACAAAAAAGCAGTGTCGAGAAGCAAATGTATGACTGTGTCGACACTTGGAGTATTTGTGTCGAAACCTTGAAGATTGGTGTCGACACTTAGCCTATATGTGTCGACACATGTGAAGCAGTCTGCTGAGTGTTGTTTGCTTAGGCGAAAAGACATTGAAGAACCTGGTGACGTGACTGGTGACTTGACAGCTGTCATAACTAACCGGTCTGACACCACTGTCAGAACTGTCAGAAGTCTGTTATGAACCAGATCAGCCGGTAACCATGAAGCAAGCTCTATATAATAGACAGATCTGAAACGACAAAATAAACAGAACAACGTGAGGCATTAATAAGAAGAATTCTGACAGATCAAGGGCTGTCTGCAAGAAAGATTCAGAGTTCTATCTGAATTTAAGAAAGAAGCTGACTGAAGATCAACTTCAACTTCAAGAGAAGATCCACCTTATTTGTTCTATTTAAGAAGCTTTGAAAAGCTAAGTTAGGTTGGATCAGAAGTATCAGTCTATACAAGAACTCATAAAGAAGACAACATTAACAGAGAAATCTAGTTGGTGAAGTTTTCTGATACTTATTACTCCCAAATTCTTGTAGGATCTATTGTTAGATCTGTGATTGTAAGCCTAAAATTATAAAGGCTGAGGTAGGGCAGTGTGCTTGAGGTAGGACTTGTGGAAAGTCTGAGTTTTAAGCCTAATTATAAAGGCTGAGGTAGGGCTGAGGCCTGAGGTAGGATTCAGGGAATAATCTGAGGTAGGACTTGTGTAAAGTTTGAGGTGTAGGAACCATTTTGGGGTTCTGAGTTTGTAAGATCTGCGGATCCGAGCAAGAGGAAGGAAGTTAGGCTTAATCCAGTTATCTGCTGGATAGGCGAAGGGGGAAAGTGGATGTACCCATATCTTGGGGAACCACTATAGATCTGGTGTCTGCTGTGTTGTTTTTAATTTCTGTAGATAGAATTATTCTGTGATAGAAGAAGTTACAAATATCTGTTTGCCTTAAAATCAAAAAGACTCAAAAAGATTAGAACCTATTCACCCCCCCCCCTCTAGGTGTTTAGGCTCTTGAAACAAAGTCTTTCATCTACCCCAAGGAACACCGCAAACTCGCCGCATACTCGCGGGAGAGGGTTTTCCCATGCAAAGGAAGAAGAGCTTCGCATGCTCAAGATGAAAATGGTTACCCTAGCCTTCTTCCTTGGCGCCATGGAAATCTATGCGGATGGAAAACACCGCAATTTCCTTGCCTCCGCGGATCCGAAATCGGCTCGTGATTTGGAGCTCCGAAGCTCTGCCGGTGACCGGATCTAGCTCTTCCTCTACCTTTTTTCTCTCCCTTCTCTCTAGCTTTTAGAGAGAGATAACCCAAATGGAATGAGCGTTTTCAAAGCCCTATTCCCGGTTTTAACTCATTAGGAACAGCCCCCCACCGTTGGATCCAAAACCAAGGAAACGGACGGCCACAATTCATCCCAAAATTAGAAATCCTAGGCCGAACACGGGTTGCAACACGGCCATGTGCATGGCCGTGTCACTCTTTCACCATCACCAGAAATTCCCAACTAGAACACGGCTTGTGACACGGCCACCGAAAGGCCCGTGTCACATGTGATACGCCCGTGTCAGGTCCCGTGTCACGGCCCGTGTGCAAAATCCATTTTTCTCCCGAGAATGACAAGACCATATGACACACCCGTATCACATGCCGTATGCTAGACACGCCCTGGGACACGACCGTGTCCTAGGCCGTATAATCTCCTTAGCACAAAACTAGCGACTGCCCGAGCAAGACACGCCCTAGGACACGCCCGTGTCCCAGGGCGTGTGCCTACAACCGACGATCGTTGAACGCCAAAACATCGACCACGCGACCCGTGGCTGAACACGCCGGTTACACGCCGTGGGACACGCCCGTGTCCCAGGCCGTGTCACTTTCTCCAATTCCTAGACTTGGCTTAAAAAGTCACCCGTCCCTCTTTTGAGTTTCGGGGTGTTACACAAGCATGGAGGATAACCCTACCTTAAATCCACAAGGGATCCTACACTCAAAGAGATACACTCTCCTACATTTCAGAAAAGATTGCCCTACCTCAGGCCAGTGGCCCTACAATCTCATATCTAGTTAGATACTACAAGATGGAATAGATTTTATATCTATCACAGAGAAATTTCTCTATGATAGCACCTTGAGCTAAGTTATCTCAGCTCAAACATTGTTCACAGCTACAAGGAACTTCAGCTGAAAGTAACAAGCAGTAAACAGCTTTCCTTCTTCTTCCTTCTTAGGACAGAGTCAGCTACTTTATTTTTCCTTCTTCTCAGCTTTAGAAGTAGATCTTCATGTTAGGGCTTGCTGAACTAAGGAGCAAATTGATCTGCAGAGAGTTCTTCCTTGTTTCTACTTCTCCCTCAGAAGGAAAGCCTTCTGATCTTGCTGATGTCGATGAAGAAGACACACAGCTAACTAAAATTTTTATAGGGAGACTTCAAGCTTTTACTTGCAGCAATGGCGAGGAAGATGAAGTTGGATGCTAACTTCTGAAGTTGATTATGCCCTAAAAGTTATCTTGTGTCTTGGACCATCTCATCCTTTTATAGTTCATTGTTCAATGGCTCTTTGAGATCAGTGGGCCCCACCTGCAGCTTCCAGCCACTCCTTGCTTTAACGGAAGAAGACGTAAAGTAGCTTTTCGGCAAAGTTTTTCATGTTCTATAGCTTCTTCGTACTTGATTTGATCTTAGTTGGCTTTATCAATTTTGTTGACGTCAGCATATATGGACTTAGCAAAAATCGAGCATCAGTAGAATAGGCGTTGAGTGAATGAGATTCACCCAACGCAAAAATACTTAGACAAAATTATGTCTATCTAGGCATTTATAGTGTTGAGTGAGCAAGCTCCACTCAATGCTTTTAGCCTTAACAAATTCTGCAGCCTTTTCTGCCTGCTTGGCGTTGAGAGCGGTAAGTGAGCACATCTCACTCAACGCCTTGTGCCTTAGCCTATGCATTCTGTAAATTAGGCATTAAGAGCATTGAGTGAGCATACTTCACTCAATGCTTTCTGCCTTAGCAAAAATCTTCATGTTTCTCTAGCATTAAGAGCATTGAGTGTGTCTTCATCACTCAACGCTCTTTGCCTTCCCCAATTTTCTGCCTTTGTAGCTTCTTAAGTGTTGAGATCGTTAAGTGAGCATACCTCACTCAACGCTTTTGGACTTAGCCAAATTTCTATTTTTAGAAACACTGGCTTTGACTAACTGTGTGTTACTGAACACTTAAGAGGCTATGGAGTTGAGTGAATGACCTTCACCCAACGCCTATGGACTTAGCCATTCTTCTGCCTCTTATTCCTTAGGCATTGGCTGTCTTATCTTGTCTCACTCAACTCTGAACTTAGTTTGATGAATTCTAAACTGAGTTTGATGAACTCTGAACTTAGTTCGACTAACTCAGATTCTCAAACTCTGAGCTCAGTTTGACGAAAGATAAGTTCAGCTTGACGAACTCTGAACTGAGTTCGACGAACTTCTGAACTTAGTTCGACTAACACAAATTATTTTTATATGGCGTTGAGTGTGTCAACTCAACTCAACGCCTGTGGACTTAGGCAAATTCCTGCCTTTCTAGCATCTTTACTTTATGACCACCTGTCACATCACTATCAAGTAGTAATATATGTATATCATTGTCAACTATATGTATATCATTGACAAGATTGACTTCCTCAAATCAAGGACATTATGGGAAATTGACCCAATAATCTCCCCCTATTTGAGGGAGTCAAAACTCTAAAGTAAGTGAGTCAATGATATACACAGAACTATGCAACAATAATAATAAAAACTATACAATTGAGAAGTTATCTATAGTTACAACACTTCCCTGCCTGCAGAGAGAGTGTAAAATCACTGCACCTGCTTCCCCTGAATTATTGTTATCATACTTGAACATTAATATGATCATCATTTCCTCCCTCTTTTTGACTTCAACAAATAGCTGGTAGGATTCTTATCATCTGCTCCCCCTCAACTAGGCATCAGTGAATTGTTAGAATTGTGCAGGACATGCTCCCCCTTAATTAGAGAATCTTTAATTCTTTGAAGACCAATTCCATCTACAAAATATAAAATAGCTTGCAATAAGATTATGAGAAACTGAAGGTAAAATAGGTTTAACATACCCAACTCAAATTTGAAGGTGTTAAACTTTGTTTCATCTAGTAGCTTAGTGAAGATATCAGCCACTTGCTTGTTTGTTGGAATAAACTCAAGGGTGATATCTTCATATTTCACATCCTCCCTAATGAAATGATACCTAATCTCTATATGATTAGTCCTATTATGGGAGACAGTATTCCTAGTAATTGAGATTGCACTAGTAGAATCATATAATAGAGGACTTCTACTTATCTGAAGGTTGTAGTCCTGGAGATAATGTTGGATCTACAGTAACTTAGCACAACAGCTACTTGTTGAGATGTATTCTGACTCTGCAGTTGAAATTTGCAATACTAGTTTACTTCTTGCTGCTCCATGAAACTAGCCTTCCACCTAGGAATTGATAGGTGCCATAAGTGCTCTTCCTGTCCACCTTATAGCCTGCAAAGTTTGATTCTGAATAGCCAGTTTGTTCAAATTTCCCATTCCTAGGGTACTATAAGCCAAGATCTAGTGTTTCCTTAAGATACATCAGAATTCTCTTTGCAGCAGAGTAATGCGATTCTTTGGGGAGAGCCTAATACCTAGCACAAACACATGTAACATATATCATATCTGACCTACTAGCAGTTAGATAAAGAAGGGAACCAATTATTCCCCTATACAATGTCTCATCAACAGGTTTCCTTGCCTCATCCTTGCATATGGACATACTTGATCTCATGGGAGTTCTTATGGTGGAGGAATTCTCCATACCAAATTTCTTTATTAACTCCCTAGTTAACGTAGACTGGGATATGGATAAATAATTATCAATCTTTCTTACTTGGAGACCCAAGAATAACTTAAGTTCACCCATACTGTTCATGTCAAACTTCCCCTACATAAGTTTGGCAAACTTCCTGTAGAGATTGTCATTAGTAGATCCAAAGATGATGTCCTTTACATAGATCTTAACTAGGATGATCTTACCCTTAGATTCCCTTAGGAATAGGGTCTTGTCTATCATCCCCCTTGAGAATTTGTTCTCAATGAGGAAGCTAGACAAATTCTCATACCATGCTCTAGGGGCTTGCTTCAGCCCATATAGAGCTTTCCTAAGTCTATAAACATAATTAGGTGAGTTAGGAACTACAAAACCTAGTGGCTGCTTAACATAGACTTCCTCTTTTAAGTTACCATTTTGGAAGGCTGACTTCATATCCATTTAGTCAACCTTGAATTCCTTGTGAGCAGCATATGCAAGGAATAATCTGAGGGCCTACAATCTTACTACAGGGGAAAAAGTTTGATCAAAATCAATACCTTCTTCTTGCATGTACCCATTAGCCATTAGACTTGCTTTGTTCTTGATTATAATTCCACTTTCATCAAGCTTGTTTCTGTAGATCTACTTGACTCCAATGACATTATGTACTTGTGGTCTAGGAACCATCTTCTAGACCTTGCACCTCTTGAACTGGTTTAGTTCCTCTTGTATAACTCCAATCCAATGCTGATCTATGTTGGCCTCTTCAAACTTCTTGGGCTCTACTCTTTATAGAAAGCTTGAGTACATTGCTATGTTCAGACTTCTGCTCCCTGTTATTACTCCATGGCATACCTCACCAATAATCTGGTGTGCTGGATGATCCCTCACATATCTTGCTGCAGGTGGAAGTCTTATTTCAGTATCAACAATAGGTGCAGATTCAGGTGCAACCTCTTGTTGATCTTCATCCGCTCCAAGTGTCCCTGGTAGATCTTATGGAGTATCCACTTCGTCTTGGTTGAATGATGATGCTTTCTTGATGGTTAGTTTGTCCATCATCTATTTTGTACCTGCAATACAATAAGAGGATCTTGGTAGCTCATGGTTAATCAAAGTAGACTCATCAAAGATTATATGAACTCATTCTTCTATAACTTGGCTTTTCAATTAGTAGATCCTATATGCTTTGCTATGATTACTGTACTGAACAAAAATCCCATCAAAGAATTTGGTAGCAAATTTTGTAACATAGGAATTTTCTTTATGAAGAACATAACACTTACTAACAAAGATTTTGAGATAGCTCAGGTTTGGTTTTCTATCTTTCAAGATCTCATAGGGAGTTTTCTTGAGGTTCTTGGTGATAGTGGCTCTGTTAAGGACATGACATGTAGTGTTGACTGCCTTAGCCCAGAAATATTCTTTGAGAGATGTGTCATTCAGTAGGTTCCTTCCAACCTCTATGAGAGTTCTATTTTTCCTCTCAACAATCCCATTTTGCTTTGGTGTTTTAGGTGAAAAGAATTCTTGATGAATCCCATGTTCTTCACAGAACCCTGTCATGCTGTCAGACTGAAATTCAGTCCCATGGTCACTTCTGATTTTGACCACAGAGCTGTTGAACTCATTCTGAATTTGCATGACAAACTTAGAGAAGATATCAAGGGTTTCATTCTTTCTCCTTAGGAAGAATACCAAGGAAAACCTTGAAAAGTCATTAACCACAAGTGTGTAGACCCTCCTACAAAGACTATGAACTAGCATAGGACCAAACAAGTTCATATGCAGGAGGTATAGGAGCCTTATAGAATCTTTGGTCCCAATACCCTTGAAGGAAGCTTTTGTCTGCTTGCCTTTTCAATAAGCAGAGCTAATGCCCTCCTTGGAGCACTTCACATGGGGACCATTATTTATTAGCTCTAGACTAAAGAGCTTACTAATTGTCTTATAATTTATATGGCAAGCCTTTTGTTCCATAAGTCACAATAAGAAGATTTCTCATTTGCTACTTGATAGATAGGAGAATCTGTATCTAAACATAGAATGTTTAAGCAATAAACATTTCCACTCCTAGTGTCTTTCATGATTACCTCTTGGTCACTTGACCTCCTAATTAGGCACTCATCCATGTGGAAGACAATAACATAGAGAAGATCAGAGAGCTGGCTTATGCTTATAAGGTTGGGTTGAAATCCTCAACATAAGCCACCTTAGTGATGGTGACTATGCCATTGGTGATATTACCATATCGTTTTGATACCCCTCTATATGAACCACCAAAGATTACTTTGGGTCCATCTTTTACTAGAGTACACTCCTTCAAGTTGCTCCTTATCCCAGTCATATGCTTGGAACAACAACTATCTAAGTACCATATAGGGGTATGGACTTTTGGAGTAACCTACAATATATAGTTTACTTAACCTTAGGACCCCAATATCTATTGGGTCCTAGGTGCATATTAGTATGAAACTGAACATGTACACCAGCAGAATTTCTGACAGGTGGACTGACCCTAGCTCTGGACATATTTGGATTGTGCTAGCAATCAATGGCAAAATGCCCTATCTTACCACAACACCAAAATTCAGGTATGTTTCATCTTATCTTCTGTGTAGGACCTGCAACTTTGTTAGCGTCAGTCTTAATAGGAGGAAGATGTGCTGCAGCTCTTTTTTGATTTCTTTCAACTAGAATTTGACTGAAGAAAAGTCTTCTAGATGGTTTTTTTGTCTGCTCTGAGTGCTATCAGCAGCAAGCTTCTTTTCAGAGAGCATGCTTTTGATGGCATCAGAAATGTTCAAATTATCCTAGCTGTTAGACTTGCCCTTAGTCTGAGCCTTAGTTGCCAGATTCCGAGCTTTGGCTGCAACAACATTTTTGAGTGTTGGAGCTGAAGCACCAAAAACAAATGGTCCAGTTTGGGCCATTTGATTTTTCTCATAGGCAGACATAAAGGTAATCACCCGGCTAGAGCTTTCAACATGACACTGAACATCTTTGTTCACCCCTGAGAAACAACCATTCTCCTTGTGACCACAGGAGCTTTCCTGGTCATACTTGTTAGAAGGTAATAGAAATTTTCAAAAAAGAATGGGAGGCTTCGAAGCAATAGGTTGAGCTAGAGCTGGAGCTTTCCCTTTCATTTTGGAAGGAGCAACTCTTGTTCTTCCCTTGAATCCCAACCCTTTCTTACCCTTTTGAGAGGATAAGGTGTCTATCAAGGTAAGTACTGTAGTTGGCTTAGAATAGCTAGCCACTATTCTTTTCTCCTTTTCAAGCGTTTCTTCAAGCACCCTGATGAGACAGTTCTTGAGCTTTGGTGAGGCTATCTGGATGTCCAAGAGGGACTTCAGTTGGCTTATTTACCTAGCTTTCTTATCCAGCAGATTAGCTGTTACAGTCTGCTGGGAAACTACAAGCTTAAGAGATGAAATATCTTTTGCTTGCTTCTTAGACAACTTCTTGACTGAATCAGTTGATTGACATGACCTTCAGATACAGAATCTTCTTCACCACTGGGTGAATAGGTTTCTGAACAAGGACTGCTCTCATACTAAGACATATAAGTAGAATTGGGTAAAGAATGTACCTTGCATTGACCAGGAAAATCCTGTCTGCCCTCTTCATCTATCATTGCCATTAGCCCTCTTTAGTTGTGGATATCTTCATCCTCCTCTGAGTCACTGTCTGATAGTGTCAGAGGGGCCCTAATTCCTATCCTTACTAGAGGATTTACTTCTCCTACTTCATCAAATTTATCTTTAGTATCAACAGCAACTAGCCCAATATAGGCTTCCTCTTCTTCAGACTCAGATGATGATGATTCTATACAACTCTTTTCCTTCTTAGCAATGAAGGACTTCTTCTTATTCCCTTTGTATTGATGCTGCTTCTTCTCCTCGGCCTCCTTCCTCTTCTCTGGGTAGTCAGCAATCATATGCCTAGTGTTGCTGCAATAGTAGAAAAATACTTTAGAAGAGTTATATTTATTAGGTTTGGAACCATACCTGTCAGCCTTGTACTGATTCTTCGTGTGATGAGTGGAATTGGAAGGCCTTTTCTTCCAATGCTTCTTCTTCATCAGCCTCTGGAGTTGCCTGGAGAAAGCTGCAAAATCCTCATCAAATATGTTCCTATCTGATGCTTCTGATTCTGAGCTGTCTAACTCAGCTGGTCTTCTTGGAGGAGAGGGAATCCTATCCTTACCCTTCCTTATGCTTTATGCTCTGAAGGCCAAGTACTTTTCCTTGTCTTGGGATTTGCTGGTGGCCTCCTCCTCTTTCCTGGCAGCTAGCTGCATCTCATAGGAGAGCAACTTTCCAAACAATTTTTGGGGAGGATTTCAATAAGCCTGGCCACCTCTCTTATGATACAGATCTTAGTATCCCAGTCTCTAGCTAGATATCTGAGAAACTTGCCATTTATTTCATAATTTGTGAAGACCCTCTCCTAGGTCTTCAACTCATTTATGTTCCTAAAAAATCTTTCATAGCAGGCAGCTATGTTCTCTTACAGATTTTACCTGAAAGCCTCATACTCCTAGTTGAGAAGAGACTTCCTATCATCCCTTACCTCTTCAGTACCCTCCATGTAGACCACAAGAGTATCCCACATCTCCTTAGAGATCTGGTAGTGAACCAAGTTCTGAAAAGTTGAGTCATCTACTACACTGGTAATGATGTTCTGTGCTCTCTTGTCCAAGAAAGCTAAGATGACCTCATCTTTTGTCATTTCAGAGTATATATTTGGTGTCTTGATGTTGGCATCCAGAGTAGAGACCTTCATAGGAATGACCGGTCCCTCCCTGACGGTTGTAAAGATCCTTGGATCATTGGCTTCCCAAAATAACCTCACCCTCTATTTCCATATTCCAAAATACTCCTTCCTGTAGATGGGAAGTTTCATAGAACTCAGCTCTCTCTAGGTCTCTTCAGAGACCATGATCACTTAACTGTAATTACCTTAGGAGATCACTAAAATTGTTAAATCTCTTTTTGAGCAACCTCCCTCTGATACCACATGAAAATTCTTAAGTTTAAGGCATCTTGCAACCTAGAGGGGGGGGGGTGAATAATTTATCTTTTTCTTTTTATATCTTTTAGTTTCTTACTTTAGTGCTTAGTGAGTTGGCTGTGATTTTATTTCAAGTATCTGCTCAAAAAGAACACCATAGAAAAGCACACAATGATTTATAGTGGTTTCCTAACTTTTGGGTACATCCACTCTCCTCCCACCTTGCTAACATCCTGTTAGTCAAGGCACTTCTCCAAAGCAATGCTCCACATAGCTTACACCTCAGACCCCTCCGGATCTCTCAGTCTCCTCCAAGACCTACAACTCAGGCACAAGGTCTTATAACTCAGTGGTCAGTAGACTACCAACCTTAGGCTGTTAAGCCCTACACTCAGGCTGGGAGGATAGCCCTACTTCAGATCCACAAGGGATCCTACACTAAGAGCGTTACACTCTCCTACGCTCATGCAAGATTGCCCTACCTCAGGCCAGTGGCCCTACAATCTCAGATCCAGTTAGATCCTACAAGATGGAATAGATTTTATATCTATCACAGTGAAATTTCTCTATGACAGCACCTTGAGATAAGTTATCTCAGCACAAACTTTCTTCATAGCTAAAAGGAACTTGAGCTGGAAGTAACTAGCAGTAAACTGCTTTGCTTCATCTTCCTTTTTAGGATAGAGTCAGCTACTTTATTTTTCCTTCTTCTTAGCTTCAGAAGTAGATCTTCAGGTTAGGGCTTGCTGAACTGAGAAGCAACTTGATCTGCAGAGAGTTCTTCCTTGTTTCTTCTTCTCCCCCGGAAGGAAAGCAATCTGATCTTGTTGATGTCGATGAAGAAGACATACAACTAACTGAAATTTTTGCAGACAGACTTCAAGCTTTTACTTACAGCAATGGCAAGGAAGATGAAGTCAGCTGCTAACTTTTGAAGTTGATTATGAACTAAAAGTTATCTTGTTTTTTGGCCCATCTCATCCTTTTGTAGTTCATTGATCAACGGCTCTTAGAGATCAGTGGGCCCACCTGCAGCTTCCAGCTGCGCCTTGCTTTAATTGAAGAAGACGTATAGTAGCTTCTTGGAAGAGTTTGTCGTGTTCTGTAGCTTCTCCGAACTTGATTTGATCTTACTTGACTTTGTCGATTTTGCTGACGTCAGCACCTTTGGACTTAGCCAAAATCGATCATCAATAGAATAGGCATTGAGTGAATGAGCTTCACTCAACGCCAAAACACTTAGACAAAATTCTATCTTTAGGCGTTGATAGCATTGAGTGAGCAAGCTCAACTCAATGCTTTTAGCCTTAACAAATTTTGCATCCTTTTCTGCCTTCTTGGCGTTGAGAGCATCGATTGATCACATCTAACTCGACGCCTTGTGCCTTAGCCTATGCATTCTGTAAATTAGGTGTTGAGAGCATTGAGTGAGCATACTTCACTCAACGCTTTCTGCCTTAGCCAAAATCTTCCTTCTTCTCTGGCGTTGAGTGTGTCTTCATCACTCAACGCTTTTTTCCTTCGCCAATTTTCTGCCTATGCAGCTTCTTAAGCGCTGAGAGCATTGAGTGAGCATAGCTCATTCAACATTTTTGGACTTAGGCAAATTCATGTATTTAGAAACACGGGATTTGACTGACTGAGTGTTACTCAACACTTAAGAGGATATGACGTTGAGTGAATGACATTCACTCAATGCATGTGGACTTAGCCACTTTTCTGCCTCCTATTCCTTAGGATTTGATTGTCTTAGCCTGTCTCACTCAACTCCGAACTCATTTCGACAAATTTTAAATTGTGTTCGACGAACTCTGAACTTAGTTCGAATAACTCAGATTCTCAAACTCTGAGCTCAGTATGACGTACGGTGATTTCAGCTCGATAAACTCTGCAATGAGTTCGACGAACTTCTGAACTAAGTTCGACTAACTCAAATTCATGTTATGTGCCGTTGAGTGTGTCAACTCCACTCAATGCTTGTGGACTTAGGCAAATTCGTGCCTTTCCAGCATCTTTACTTTGTGACCACCTATCACATCACTGTCAATTATAACTATATGTATATCATTGACAACTATATGTATATCATTAACAAGATTGATGTCCTCAAATCTAGGACATTGTTGGCAATGGACCCAACAAGAGCCGCACTAAAACATCCACATGTGCCTTGATAAGTTGTAAATATACCTATTTTATAGTATTTTTATTAAGTCATATTAGTTTAATTTTGCCTTTTTTAGTTTGTTTTATTTAATAATTTGCTTCCTTTTATAAATATTATTCTAACATAGCTTTATTTTGTTTTCCAGAAAAATTCCAGAAAAAATCAAAATTCAGGCTTGACACGCCCGTGTCGTGCTGACCGACACGCCCGTATCGCCCCTCGACGATTTGCCTTCGTTGACCCCAGCTCGAAGTTCAGCCTTCTTTAACCTGATAAGGACACGCTTCCCGACACACCCGTGTTCCAAATTTCGATACATCCATGTTCTAAATTTAGACACGCACGTGTCACTAGTTCGATCAGCGCCTGCCAACATCAATTTGCCAGGTGTCTAGACACGCCCGTGTCACGCAACCCAACACGCCCGTGTCAGACACCTGTCTCGCCCCGCTGCTTCCAAAAAATCGCCAGCTGACCAAAGTTTGACTTCTCCAACACACAAGCCATTACACGCCCGTGTCACACAACCCGACATGCCTGTGTCACCCCACCTTTTTTGCCTATAAATAAAAGTTTTTTTTAAGCTCTCTTGTTCCACTTTTTTGGCCACTTCACTTAGGTTTAGGGCTGCTCTTGGGGGCTATTTATGCAATGTAAGGGAACTTTTCCCCACCCCTTTTATGTGTTTGTTTTAGCATTATTGTAACCCTTTTTTTTACTTAATAGAAATGTGTATTTTTTCTCTTCTTACATTGTATGTAAATCTGCCAAAGTACCCTACTTTAAGTGATTTTTCGTTCTTTTTTGTGCTTTTTATGTTTCATTTTTAGCTTTGATAAATTAGTTTAGTTTAGGAATTTTTCGCATTTCTAGCCATAGTGCCGTCCATTTTATTTTCATGCAACGTACTTATTTAGGTTTAGTTTGTTTTCTTCTTCTTTCTTAGTTTTCATTCTTATAAGTTTTATAAAAAGAGTTTTTAAAAGTGTTATTTTCATTTTCTTTAACTTAGGGTTTTTTGGAATGTAAATTTTTTTGTCTTTTTTAGTTTTATTTTCACTTTTTTAGCTCTTTTTTATAAACCTAAGAATGAAAAAGTTATCGTTTTAATTTTTCGCACACTTAGCTTTTCACTTTAATTTTCAAAAAATTTTACTCATTTTATTTTTACTTTCTCTTTTTATGCATTTCTACCGCATTATAGCAGTAAAAATGTAGTTGTTTTAATTTTTTAGTCGCTTTGTTTTTCTTAATTTTCATTTGCGTGCGTGCGTATATGAGTTAGATTTTCTTGTTTTCTTTTATTTAGGTAGTGTGTGTGCGCATTTATTTCCGCCTACTCGTTAAGAGTGAAATGGCGTGTATTTATTTCTGCCTACTCATTTGAGTTAAATGGCGCATTATTTTAATTCTGTAGTGTGTGTGAGTGTATTTCATTTCTAGTAGAGTGTGTGAGTGTGTTTTAATTTCTATAGAGTGCATGCGTATATGAGATAGCTTTTTCTGGTTTAATCTCCTGCCTACTTGTTTGAGGAGGACTCACACTTTTCAGCTTTCATTTCCCGCCTACTCGCTTGAGTAGGACTTGCAATTTACTGCTTTCTTTTCCAGCTTTCATTCACTGCTTTATTTACTGCTTTCATTTTCTGCTTTCATTTTATCGCTTTCTTTTCTTAAGCCATCCCTATTCCGGTGAGTGGCTAACCACTCTTAGCCCTAAATATCGAAGAGCATTGGGACAGAAAAATCGCTTTAAATAATTAAAGGTCCTATTTTTCTCTTTAATTAAAAGTATTTAATGTTTGTCCCGGGTTAACGATGCGTAGGACCACATATCGATGTTTAGGCTCTATTTCCGTTGTCCATATGCTAGCTAGTTGAGAGGCTGTGTGTATGGACCGATCACTCTTGGGTAAAGAGAGTTCCACACTTACCCCTCGAGAGAGGAGGCGCGTAACTCTACCGGATTGGGTTACCCACCCAATAGCGGAGTTCTTAGCGTAATATATGCGGGAATTAAGAGGAATCCTTTGTCGGACTAACGTTCGGTCAAATTGTCTTAATGTTCAGGTGAGCGATATTCCTAGAGATAAGTGTGCTCATATTCATAAAGCCACCACGGCCAAGTCTCCGCCATAATAAATTTGAAATTTAGGATCTCTTTTTATTAAAAGTTTATTTTAGTTCGAATTCAATTTGATATCGTCGCGCTATTTCTTCATCGGCTTCCATCATTTTTCTGCTTTTATTTTCAGCATTAAATATATTTTTATATTCGCCATTAATTAAAATTAAACCTAAAATATTATCGGTAAAATAATAGTCCATTCAAGGAAAGAGTAAAAATAGGCAAACAGACCCCGAGAACAATATGACCCCGATATTTCTCCCCGTGAATATCCTGTACTACACGCGATAGGTACACTTGCCTCCTTTCGTTTAAAACGAAATATCTCCCGCGAGCTCTAATATCTTTTATCTAAATAAAAACCCCTCTCTTCTTCTTCCATTTTTAGAAAAAAACCTCATATCTTTTTAATAAAAACAAAGGCGCTCGCGGGGCGCATCAAGTTTTTGGCGCCGTTGCCGGGGAAATTTTTCGTTTTGCTATTTTGAATTCCTGAAAACTATTACTTTTACCTTTTATTTCTATTTATAAAAAAAAAGCCCAAACAAAAAAATATATATTTATAATATTTATAATAATACTAATAATAACAACTTAAAAATCTTAAAAATAAAAAATCTAAAAAATCAAAAACTTAAAAACAAAAAAAACTTTTAAAACAAAATAAAAAAAGGTTTCTGCCTTTATCTTCTTATTTTTTATTTTTAAAAATCAAAAAACAAAATTTTTTTATATAAGTACATATATATTTTTTAAAACATAAAGGCCGGCGGCCTCACCTCTTTTCTTTTCCTTTTCTCCTCTTTTATTCTATTTTAGAAAATCTAAAATCAAAAAAATATATATATGAAAAAAATATGAAAAACTAAAAATATATATACGTATAAAAATGCTCTTGGGAGGCACCATAAGTTAATCTTTTTTGCTTTTTCATTTCAAATTTTTCTTGGGTCATTAGTAACGGGCCTTCCCGAACCCGTTTTCAGGGAAGCTTTCTTAACTCCTATTTTTATTTTTCTACATAACTTCTTAGTCTTTATTTTTTATTCCTCATACTTAGTGCAACTTTGGGGACAAAGTTGGACTTAAATATGGGGGTGTTTTCCTACTTTTTATTCTTTTATTTGCTGCTCTTTTTATTTTCTACACTGAATCAAATATACCAAAAAATTTTCAAAAATTTAAAACTTCAAAAAAAAAATCATGTTTTTATAATCAAAAACTGAAAAAATTATAAAACAAAAATCCCAAAAAATTTTACTTTGTAAATATTTTTCGTAAATATTCTCTTTCCTCTTCTTTTCCCCCTTTCCTTTGCAAATAACACCTCTTTCTTTCCCCTTTCTTGTAAATAACTTAAAAAAATATAAATAAATTTTGAAAATCCAAAAAAAGAGATAATAATTAAAAAAACACAAAAAAGATAAAAAACCTAAAATCCCAAAAAATTATTTATAATGAAACAAATAAATCGAATATCTCATTTTTAACCCCTTTTCGCTCTCCAAAAATTTTGTTGCGAGTTTATTTATAAGTGAATTTTATTAATCCTTCATTTACTATTTGTTTATTAATTAAAGTTTGATAGATTTAAGTGTTTGAGGTTAAAGTTTTAAAGATTTTTTTATGTCTTTTCCTTATAATAGGGAACCTGTTTTTCACAACCACTTCTAATTTTTATAAATATAAGCTCGCCTTTTATGTTAGAAAATAACAATCATGGATTTCAATTATTTCTTCTTCATGCTTTTAGAAACATCGGAATGTTCATTTTAAAAAGGTTGCTCTCAAAATTTTCTTATTAAAATATAGTTTTCTCATTAAAAAACCCACCTCCATTTTTTTTCATGCCTTACTTGGCATGATTACCCCTATTTCCTCACTTAAAAGATCCTATGTCAATGGGAATAAGATTTCGTTCCATAAACATAGGCACCCAATATTTAAAATAAGATTATATGTTACGGAGTAAGAGGATAAAATTCATTACTCCTATACATATACATTGGGTTATTTATTATTTATGAAGAAAAAAATTATTATATGTTAGGAAAATAAGATTTCATTTTCCTAATTATTCAAAAAATATATATATGCAGAGGTTCAAAAAAAAATTACCTCACCTCTAAATCCAAGTCCTCTTCATAAACCAGCAAACTACTTAGCCTATTTCAATGATTTTAGAATTAATTTAAAATTTTTTGAGAGCATAACTTTTAAATTGCATTATTTCTTTTAACTTCTTTTAAGATAAAGTTTTTTTTATAATTTCAATCTATCTTTGTTAAACTAGCAAAAATAATTTTCGCTTCCTATTTGTTTCGTCTAGAAGTCTTTTAGAAAATCTTCCTCTATTTATAACATTTTCATAATTTAGGATTTAACTCTAGTATCCCGGATGTTTATTTTGATCTTCCTTTTAATTAATTTAAGCGATTGCTTAATTTAGAATTTCTTTAATTTCTTATAAGTTTATCTCCAACTTTTTCTCTAGAATAACAAAAGCTTAAGTATGGGGGTATTTGATAGCTTGTAAATATACCTATTTTATATTATTTTTATTAAGTCATTTTAGTTTATTTTTGCCTTTTTTAGTTTTTTATTTAATAATTTGCTTCTTTTTGTAAAAATTGTTCTAACATTGCTTTATTTTGTTTTCTAGAAAAATTCCAAAAATGTCAAAAATTCAGGCTTGACACGCCTGTATCGTGTTGACCGACACGCCCGTGTCACCCCTTGACGATCTGACTTCATTGACCCCGGCTCGAAGTTCAGCCTTCTTCAACCCGACAAGGATAGGCTTCCCGACACGCCCGTGTTCCAAATTTCGACAAGCCCGTGTTCCAAATTTAGACACGTCTGTGTCACTAGTTCGACTCAGCGCCTGTCGACATCAATTTGACAGGTGTCCAAACACGCCCGTATCACGCAACCCGACATGACCGTGTCAGACACGTGTCTCGACCCACTGCTTTCAGAAAATTTCCAGCTGACCAAAGTTTGACTTCTCCAACACACAAGCCATGACACGCCCGTATCACACAACCCGACTCGCCCGTGTCACCCCACTTTTTATGCCTATAAATAAAAGTTTTTTGTAAGCTCTCTTGTTCCACTTTTTGAACCACTTCACTTAGGTTTAGGGCTGTTCTTTAGGGATGTTTATGCAATGTAAGGGAACTTTCTCCCCCCTTTTATGTGTTTGTTTAGCTTTATTGTAACCTTTTTTTTACTTAATAAAAATGTGTATTTTTCTCTTCTTACATTGTATGGAAATATGCCAAAGTTCCCTACCTTAAGTGATTTTTTGTTCTTATTTCGTGCTTTTTATGTTTCATTTTAGATTTGATAACTTAGTTTAGTTTAAGGAATTTTCCACATTTCTAGCCGTAGTGCCGTCCATTTTATTTTCATGCAACGTACTTGTTTAGGTTTAGTTTGTTTTCTTCTTCTTTCTTATTTTTCATTCTTATAAGTTTTATAAAAAGAGTTTTTAAAAGTGTTATTTTCATTTTCTTTTACTTAGGATTGTTAGGAATGTAAAACTTTTTATCTTTTTTAGTTTTATTTTCACCTTTTTAGCTCTTTTATAAAAACCTAAGAATAAAAAAGTTATCGTTTTAATTTTTCGCCAACTTAGCTTTTCACTTTAATTTTCAAAACTTTTTACTCGTTTTATTTTTAGTTTCTCTCTTTATGGATTTCTACCACATTCTAGAGGTAGAAATGTAGTTGTTTTCATTTTTCAGTCACTTTATTTTTCTTATTTTTCATTTGCGTGCGTGCGTGTATGAGTTAGATTTTCTTGTTTTCTTTTATTTATATAGACTGTGTACGTGTGTGCATTTATTTCTGCCCACTCGTTAAGAGTTAAATGGCGTGTATTTATTTCCGCCTACTCGTTTGAGTTAAATGGCACATTGTTTTAATTATGTAGAGTGTGTGAGTGTGTTTCATTTCTATTAGAGTGTGTGAGTGTGTTTTAATTTCTATAGAGTGTGTGTGTGTATGAGATAGATTTTTCTACTTTAATATCCCGCCTACTCGTTTGAGTAGGACTCGCACTTTTTAGCTTTTATTTCACGCCTAATCGTTTGAGAAGGACTTGTAATTTATTGCTTTCTTTTTCAACTTTCATTTACTACTTTATTTACTGCTTTCATTTTCTGTTTTCATTTGTCGCTTTCTTTTCTTAAGACGTCCCCATTCCGATGAGTGGCTAACCACTCTTAGCCCTCAATATCGAAGAGCATTGGGACAGAAAAAATCGCTTTAAATAATCAAAGGTACTCTTTTTCTCGTTAATTAAAAGTACTTAAGGTTTGTCCCGGTCTAACGACGCGTAGGAACACATATAGATGTGTGGGCTCTATTTATGTTGTCCGTACGCTAGCTAGCCGAAAGGTCGTGCGTATGGACAGATCAACCTTGGGTAAACTGCACTTACCCTCGAGAGAGGAGGGGCGTAACTCTACCGGATTGGGTTCCCCACTCCATAATGGGGTTCTTAGCGTAATGCAGGCATTAAGAGGAATCCTTCATCGGACTAACGTTCGGTCGAATAGTCTTAATATTCAGGTGAAGGATATTATTAGAGATAAGTATGCTCATATTTATGGAGCCTCCACGGCCAAGTCTTCGCCTTAATTAATTTGAAATTTAGGATCTCTTTTTATTAAAAGTTAATTTTAGTTCGAATTCAATTTGATATTGTCGTGCTATTTCTTCATCGGCTTCCATCATTTTTTTGCTTTTATTTTTTGCATTAAATATATTTTTATATCCGCCATTAATTAAAATCAAAGCACAAAAATTGCATCGGTAAAATAATAGTCCATTCAGGGAAAGAGTAGAAATAGGCAAACTGACCCCCAGAATAATACGACCCCGATATTCTTCCCCGGGAATATCATGTACTACACACGATAGGTAAACTTGCCTCCTTTCGTTTAAAACGAAATATCACCCGCGAGCTCTTATATCTTTTATCAAAATAAAAACCCCTCTCTTCTTCTTCCATCTTTATAAAATAAACCTCTTATCTTTTTAATAAAAACAAAGGCGCTCGCGGCGCCCATCATGCCTCTTTCTTTATTGGGATAAATCTGGCCACCTTCGTCAAGCGATCTACAATCACCCAAACTTAATCGTTTCCAGGGCTGGAGCGAGGCCACCAATGAACAAAGTTCATGGAGATATCCTCGAACTTCCACTCAAGGATGGGCAATGACTGTAATAATCCTCCGGGTCTCTTGCACTCCACCTTCACCTGCTGACAAGACTCACGCTGCGTAACAAAATACTTGACCACACTCTTCATCCCTTGCCAGAACATGGTCTTTCGCAAGTCACTATATATCTTGGAAATCCCGAGGGGCACCGAATACATGGAATAATATGCCTCTCTCAATATGTCTTGCTAGATTTCCCCGCCCTTGGGAATGTAGAGTAGGCCACAGAAATCCACGAGGCTGTCCTTTATTGTATACTCCTAAGTGGTTCCATATTGAATGACTTAGTCATAGGGCCAGAGTAGCATCCTTCCCTTGCTCTTCCCGAATTCAATCTCGAATGTCACATACTATACTCATAGTAGATAGGTACTCAATATACTACTCAGAATGATCTTTATACACCAATGTGATCTCCATCTCCTCGACATTCGAGCTAATTTCATAATCATAAATCGAGACTCAGGTCTCGAGTGTGGTGCCGTTCTGCTCAACGCATCTGCTACGGATTTTGTTTTTTGGGGTGGTATTTGAATATAAACTCATAATCACACAAAAAATCTAGCCACCACCGTTTTCTCAAATTTAACTCATTTTAGGTATGAACATACTTCAAATTTTTTTGATTCGAAAAGATCTCGCAGTGGAGGCCATATAAATAGTGCCTAAAAACATTTAAGGCAAACACCACTTCCCCTAAATCCAAATCATGAACCAGATAATTGGCTTCATGCTTATTCAGTTGCCTCGAAGCATAAGAAATCACATGTCCATGCTGCATCAACACTGCTCCCATCCCTTGATATGACGCATCTGGGTAAACTTTGAATCTTTCATAGATGGAAGGCCTAGGATGGGTACAGTGGTATGTCTATCTTAAAGAACTTCGAATGCAGCTCACACTGGGGTGTCCACTCGTATGACACGCCATTCTTTGTCAGAGCAGTGAGAGGAAGGCAATCTTTGAGAATCCTTTCATGAACTTGCGATAATAACCATCAAGTCCAAGGAAACTCCGTACATTGGCCGCTGACTTCAAACAAGACAATTCCTTCATTGCACACACCTTGGTCGGGTCCACAGATAGTCTAGCACCACTAATCACATGGCATAAGAAGGAAACTTCTCGGAGCCAAAATTTGCGCTTGCTAAACTTTGCAAACAAGTTATGCTCCTTTAAATTCTTTAGCACCAAAGTCAAGTGTTCAACATGCAATTCCTCTTTTTTTGAATTGACCAAAATGTCATCGATGAAGACAATGATGAAGACGTCTAGATATAGCTCAAACACCTTGTTCATTAAACTCATGAACATTGAAGGGGCATTTGTGAGCCCAAACTGCATCACGGTGAACTCGTACAAACCGTACCTTGAGTTAAAAGCTATTTTCTGAATGTCCTCCTCTCATATCCTTAACTGATAGTACCCTACGCATAGATCTAGTTTTGAGAACCAATGCGCTCCCACCAGCTGATCGAATAACTCCTCGATCTGGGGAAAGGGATAGGTGTTTCGCACTATTAGTCAGTTGAGCTCCCGATAGTCTATACACAAACGCAAGGTTCTGTCTTTCTTCCTAACAAAAAGAACAGGGGCTCCCCATGGTGATTAACTGGGGAGAAAAACCCTGACTATACCAATTCTGGAAAGAGAACTCAAAATTCGGTGAGTTTTTTTGGGGCCATTCTATAAGGGGTCTTAGAGATGGGCTTGGCACCCGGTACTAACTTAATTTGAAAGTCCATCTCTCTATGTGGGGGTAATCCTGGTAATTTCTAAGGGAATACCTTAGGGAAATCCCGCAATATTCGTACATATTTGAAATCGACTACAATATCTTTTAGTTCAAAACATATCATATATACTTCACCCCCTCTCATATGGGCTTTTAAGGTCTGGATTGAGGATAACAAAGTACGAGGTGCCAGTTTAATACCTTGGAAGGTGACCTCAGAGTTGTCATGCCTCAAGGAAATTTGTTTCTCCGCACAATCCATCCTGGCGTGGTGCTAATATAACAATGCCATTACCAGAATGTGGTCGAATTCTGGCATTCTAAACACTGTTGGTGGTTTTAAAGATCTTTCCTCAAAGAAGTACCTCTAATTCACACTTAGCGAATGCAGTCATCTTAGAGCCATTCGGGAGACGTACTCTTTGAATAATATCGATGAAGTATTGCACTCTTTATAGGTCTTTATCAAAATCTGCCGACACAAATATGTGTATGGCACCGGTATCGAATAGAGTGTAAGCTGGTTCCCACGAACCATCCCGTTGCCTAAGTATCAATTTATAACCACCTCAAAGATATATTCCTAGTACTTTTGGCAAACTAAGGACACATGCTTATTATGTATTAATTTCTTCCTTGTGATCCTCGTACTGAAGCTGGGTCCTGCTTCCATTACTCCTTCAGCGGGTCTTTTGTTATTAGCTTGGATCCCCAAGTGGTCCACTTCCAACCTCTTTGCCATATCTATTATATCTGTCAGGCTTGAGTCCACTATAAACAAAAATACTTGCCCTAGGGAATATGTCATATCTATTATCTCTACTAGTCTCGAGTCCGCTATAAACAAAAGTGCATGCCCTAAGGACTCTCATAAGCCTTTGTAAAATAGTTTTACGTACCCGTGATTGTCCAAAATTTAGGAGATATACGTATAAAGGTACGAACCTAAGGCCAGGTTGGCTAATCGTAGGGTAATGACTGGACATACTTAGTGTGAATTACATATAGACACACAACTGCTTACACTAAGTAAGTTTATCCCCAAACTGATTAATCAAATGGAGGTGGCACCAATTTTCCATGACTTCTTTATTTCAGGATCGTTGCAAGCGGATACCATTTGTAATATCCCCTTCACGGAACACAAGACACAGCCTAGGGTAGTCTTATGCCCAGAAAAACCGCTTTGTAGTAGCGCCAACACACGGGTCAACCTGTACCACAAGATTCCTATCCTTTTGGCTAAAACCAATATCATCATTTCCAACCCAACATAAGAATATTAGCAGAAGTCAAAATCCACATAAGTATATAATGTCCAACTAATACAACAAAAAAAAAGAAGAAACCAAGGATTCTATAGTATCAGAGTACAACATGGCAAAAAGTCTACAAAATGAGTCTCTCAAAACTAACATCAGTTACTGATGGCAGCGATGGTATCGTCACTTCAGGCCCTATCACCCTGGCCTTACTGCCCTCCTACATAACCTGCTGCTTCACTATTTGTGGGGTTTGCTCCTAAAAAAAGGCATATCAACAGTTAATCAAAAAGACTAAGTGGCTTTCACATCTTCTCCCCCGACGTCTCTTAGGCACCGGGCAGAGAAAGGAAAAGGGTACAATTTATATACATGTAAGTAGAAGTATAAACAAGTGGCAAAGTGCTAAATTATATGAGTATATCAAAAAAACTACAACAATATATACCAGCATTTCTACTATCAACAACTATGAACAAGTTTGAATATAAAATAGGAAGTAACTTAACTTATATGAATGCCCATACAGACATATAAGTTAAGAATCGTCCTAAAAATAAAGTAACTCATCTTATAAGAGTGTCCATATAAACTTATATGTTGTGGATCCTGTGTATGTAATGCAATGCAATGTTATGAATGCAATACGATGACTCACCCATGCACACACATGTAATTGCTATGTAGACACAAGCTTGTTGTTCCCACTTTTCGAGTAGATAGCTAACCTCTCAGGCGCCATAAGTGGTGGCCAAATGATGACAATGAAATGGGCATTTCCAATACTAGGCGGACATCCACACTACCAAGCCTAGGCCTCCGTACGCCTGAACGTTAAGAACCAACATCAGAGCTTACATTCATACTACGACTTAGAGGGGTCTTGGGTAGATGTGCACCAACAATATATCCCTACGCTGCCCAATCATTGTGGCATGAACGGAGCCTATGGGAGCGTATCACCAAAGGTCCATGCCCAGTCATCCACTTAGCACGGAAGGAGCCTCGGGAATGAGCACCAAGGACCATTCCCAACCATCCAAAATCTATCCATCAACTCTCGTCGGTGTGACGACTGGCGAGCCCATAGACCTGCCACACTATCCTTAACCTAGGATTATGACACTACGTGTCAACTCACACCGCATGCAATTTCACAATTTAAGGGCTCCACACTGAGTCCCTTTTTTTTATTAACATCCCGTGCTCATCAATATGCAGGGGCTCCACACTGAGTCCCTTATCAACACATTGTTCCAGTACGATAAACACACACGTACTTCTAACCCTACCACATTTCCATACCACACAAGGGTTCATCATTTACATAGGTGGCAAGCCACCTTACACAACATACCAATCCCACATTGCTACCTGTAGGGAGACTCAACTCTAAGCAATGGACTACGATACACATTCAATAAATCAACATCTCACATAACCATTCATTAGCCTTATCCAATCCTTTCTAAAATTAAGAATTCACCAACAACTGTGCTTCCACAAGATTTGACATACTATCATGATACTTCACATGCACATATATTGTTCACTAATTTATTCCATCCATTTGATTATTAAACTTCACCAACTCATTTGCACAGACGCCTCTCACCAATTCATTTGTTTTACTTAATGATCTACCAACTAAATGCCAATAATCATTTATTTATCACAACCACTGATAAGTAAAGTACAACAACCTTCATGCAAACTTCAACATTAATATCTACCAACTAAATGCCAACAATCATTTGTTATCACAATCACAAATAAATTAAGTCAAGCAAACTTGCTACAAAACCTCAACCGTAACTTACTATGACTTCTCAGCTAAATTCCAAACTCGGCTCTACACTAACCCGAGAGCAACATGTACATAAGAATTGACTGTACAACAACTTCGATTAGACATTCCTGAGTCTATAAGAATCATATGAAAAACGTGTAACCATCCATTGGAAAGGTCTATCCAATGGCTATGACTTTTGTGTTTACTCAAAAACACAAATCTGACGGTAACATACCCGAAAATGCCTTGAAGTTTGTTGCGCACAAAACACAGATTTCTACACGCATCTTAAAGCAAGATGAACGACATCGGTTGATCTTCCTCCTTTAGACATTTAGTCAAAACTATATACAAAACTTCCTCCTCCCTTATTCACCCTCAATAGGCTATTTCTCTTCACGAAACCAAGTCCACCATCTTCACAAATAAGAGGAGAGGTTAATGACATCAAATCTCTATGGCACAAGCCCTAGCATTGTCTCTACCTAAAAGATCTTCATCTCATAAGTAAAACTCTTTTGATTCGACATCTCTCCTAGAAAATAACTATAGATCTAGCACAAAGGGAGGGGGTAGTAAGCACACCTCATTTCCGGCAGTTCTGGCAATAGATCTCAACACTCTCCATGGCAGCATCTTTCACCTTATTGGTGTTGTTCTTCACGGGGAAGAGAAAGGGAAGACTTTCCTCCAGAAAATCCGACTCTGGCGATCACTTCTCCGTCGGGTTCGGCAAAGATAACTGCTCGGCCAAAAATGTCAAAGTGACAGCTAGGTTTTCCGTAAGTCCCCTTTTATAATGAGAAATTAGGGTTGAGCCGCTTTGCCACCTTTCACCCTAATATTGGACCCCCTAATATTTCATTAACTATGTTCTTTTGAAAAGACGGGTCCAATTTAAGTCGTTTGGCGCCAATCCCGAAATTCCGATTCAGACCGTGCATGTGGCAGCAAGCAGACTGAGCCAAAAATCCACTAAGTCAAAATAATTGAGTGTGCAACCTTCAGTCGACGAATCGTCGAGTGGTGTCGAGTGCACTCAACACACTCGAAGCCAACAGACTTCAGAATAACTCTATGTAAAAAGTGTTGAGTGGCATTGATTCCACTCAATTCCACATTGACTCCACTCAACGCCAACAACCACTAGAATAATACCAAGTAAAAAGCATTGAGTGGCGTTGAGACCAGTCAACGATGCGTTGACACAACTCAACGCCAAAAACAACCGGAATAATTCCAAGTTAAAAGTGTTGAGTTGCGTTGAGACCATTCAATGCCGCATTGACTCCACTCAACCCCAACAGCCACTAGAATTATTCCAAGTAAAAAGCATTGAGTGGTATTGAGACCACTCAACGCCGCGTTGACTCCAGTCAATGCAAACTACGACCACAATATATCTAAGTCAAAACCATTGAGTGGCGTTGAGACCACTCAATTCCGTGTTGACTTCACTCACCACCTTAACTTCTAGGAAATATTCTAAGTAAAATACGTTCAGTGGTGCTGAGTCCACTAAACTCCTCAGCATAAATCGTCGAATGGCGTCGAGTGCACTCAACGCACTCGACGCCTCGAGTCAAGAAAAGTTTCTAAGTGCAATTTCATCAAGTAATATTGAGTCCACTCAACGCCTCATCTTAATTCGTCAAGTGGAGTCGAGTGCATTCAATGCACTCGACGCCTTCAGGTTCTAAATTTATTCTAAATAAAAATTGGTTCTATTCATTGAGTCCAGTCGACTCACTTGACTTTTCCCGAGCCTGAGTCAATTCTCTTGACTCAAAATGCGTGCTAGGGGCCTAGCGCGAAACGGGACGTTACATCTATTGATATGTTCAAGTTACTGGTAGCTGTTATTTACAATAAAAGGCTGGATTGGGGAGTGTTTTTGTTTTACAAGATCAAGGAAAGTCAAACTTCACCAAACTTTGGAAGGATTCTTACGTTATATCTGAATCAAGTTGATAGGAATGACTTTGATATATCCTCTGGAATTCCTATCCATCATCTCAAGAAAATAGACTCATCAATTTCCACCTGATGGGGGAGAAGGATTCCAAGGTAGGGTTCAATGAGAGATATGGATGAGGAAGAATTTGATGAACAGAGAATTGAGTCTCCAACCCCCAATGAAGCACCGGAGATCACTAGTGCAACTACTGAGGGGGAGATCTTGCCTGTAGAAGATGTTGAGACTGTCTGAGTATACTCTGAGGTTCATTCCCAAGTGACACCTATTACTTATACTCTATTGAATGATGATTAGGAGGATGTTCATGATAAGGAAGAAGTTGGTGGTGAAGGTCTTGACCTCCATTCTTAAGTACCTTCACAAGTTCCAGATGTTCAATTTTTTATGAACCTGTTGTCTAAGAAGAAGTTCATGCTAAGAAGGAACCTTCTAAAAAGTCTGAGGGGAAGCCATTAGTAGACTCTTCCCAAAAGGACCTAAGTGATGCTAAAGTTCCTGGTGGAGGGAAAGATATGTCAGTACCCGTATTTTCTATGCATGTAAAAAATATATCAGAGTAAGAGAAAACATGCTTCGTGATGCCACGTCGTACATGGTATAACTACAGATGCTCAGGCAAGAACCTAATCCTAATACTTATCATGAAATTCTCAAGTTTATCTTGAAGGAATTTTATTTTTTAAGTTTAACGACTGTATCCCTCGGCTCGGTTGATCAACAAGTCCACGAATTAAAATATAAATATACGGTGCAGAAAATGCTTTATTTAGCTTGATTACTATCCTATATGAGTAGAGACCTCCAAAATGGATAACTCATGAAATGCATACCAGTAGATTTATTATAAGTAGGAAAAGAGATTTTATGTTCGTTAAAATATAATGACATTTGATTTTAAAATGATGCTATGAATGAGATAGGCAAAAATGATACTTTTATACTTAAAATTACTAACATGCAATCCTAACATAAAACATTTCCAGAGAGAAAGTAAAACCAACAAATCATCTAGAAGAAGCTTAGCAGCTAGCAAGTAACTTAACAATCTACCAAAACATCCAGTGGGAGTCAACAACCTGACACGAACCCACCAAACGACATGTATATCTGAACTAAAAACAAAACAACAAATCTACCTCACAATGGTGAGAGAAGAACGGCTACAACTGCTGCAAGACACCAACAACAACCAACCCTATCCACTGAACCGGCTACTGCTCCAAACTTGAGGCCTTCAAAAATAAAAGAATACCTCAACAAGATTATACAAGTGGCGATCAAAGATCAATTGTAGCAATAATCAAAAGAGACAAATGGGTTACCCACCTATATATAGAAAAAAACTATCCAACACAGCAAATGCGTCATACTATAATAAGCAAAGGAGAATTCCCAAACAGTGTAATAGGAAAAGTTGTGCCAATTGCGAAATGAAGCCATGCTTCAATAAATTCTGTGGGTGCATGCATAAGAACAAATGTGCATATATATATATATATATATAAACAAAAGAGACTGATCAGCACAAAACACGTGAATCATTAACACCGGTAAAAAATAGTACTCAGTTGGCGACCACATTGTCTAACACCAACCTTCAAGCAATCATCTCAAAAAGGCACTGTGGTTGTAGCCATATTGTCCAACACAACCCAACAACCCAAAATAAGAGAAGAAAACCCACCAGGTGTAATGATTCACAAATCAGCACTGAGGTTGTTGTCCTTTATCCATTACAAACCAAGGCCACAAACAACCATGCATTATATAAATAAATGAACAGAATCCCAAGGCTTAGCATTGGATTTTCATGACGATGCAAAAGGGAAGAAAAACAAAATTTACTGAGGAAAACTTGACGAATATGACTTTATGTGCTCAAAATCACTTGACGGATACATGAAGATTACTTGACACTAACTCTGAGATCACTCGAAACCAAGACACCCGCCACTTGATGCCTCTCTGTTTCACTTGACTCCTAGATAGTACAGTAAAAGCACTCAACACCTAGAAGCTTCACTCGATTCCTAGACAGACACAGTCAAAGAACTCAACACCTAGCTGCTACAATCGATGCTAAGATAGATACAATCAAAGCACTCGATGCTTAGTTGCTACATTCGATGCTTAGACAGATACAATCATAACACTCGACGCCTAGCTGCTACACTAAATGCTCTCGACACCATAGCAGCTACACTCAACTCTCTCGACTCCATAACAGCTACACTCCACGCTCTTAATGCAATAGCAACCACAATCAATGCTTTCTATGCCATAGCAGCTACACTCAATGCTCTCGACGCATAAGGCTACACTCAACGCTCAGACAGATATAGTCAAAGCACACGATACCTAGCCGCTACACTCAATGCTCTCGACGGCACAACAGCAAATCTCAACGCTCTCGATGCCACAGTAGCTACACTCAATGCTATCGACGCATAAGGCTACACTCAACGAATTTACTTAGAGTTTAATTTAATTTTTCTGACAGAAGGACTTACAACAGTTTAACCAAAAAGCACATTTTCCTTCTACCAAAAACTCTAATTTCCTAGAAAAACTCTAGACTTCCACTCCCCCTAATCCACACCAATCTTAGATCTTTTTATTTAAAAAAAAGAAGAAGAAGAGAAAGTAAGGAACACAGTGATTGATACTCAAAATAGTAAAAGGAAAAGAAATTAGATTTCCTTCTGACTGGTATTTGATAGATTTCGGACATGACATATGCTCAAAACCATATATATTTTTTTTATAGATGTAGGACTAGATTTATAGCAGAAAATGCAAGAAAATAAGATCAGAAAATTTAGAATGAAATTTTATGAAGAAGGAGTTTCAAAACCACCACTTGCCTCAACCTACAGAAATCCGGCTTCAAGAGCGCTCCGCTCCAAGGATCGGCTGCAAGAACACCCAAGCAACGATTCCTGAAACCTTTCGGGGGAAACAGGGGTCTCGGTCAAAAAACCTAACTCCAAAAGTCCAAGAAAACAAAATTACCTACCACCAACGCGTATATCTCGGCGAGAGATTTCCAGATTTACCCTCCGATGACGATTCCAAGAACCAGAACTCCAATAGGTGGCAACCGAAGGCCTTGCTAAACACGTCGTCTCCTTTCTTCTGCGCTCTCTGTTTTATGTATTGGAGAAGAATATAATGAATAGGGTTCGGTTTTAAGCCTTTATATATATAATATTATATTTAATTATTAATTAAACACCACAATGACCAAAACTCGAATCAAATCGGATTTCCACAAAAGTTGCACTGAAGCTAGATACCGATACTACAAAACTAATGGTGAAGTTGGAATCAGAATTCGATAAACCAAAGCCGGGTAAAAATTCCCCTAATCTACAGCCAACATCAACCTACTAAAATCCACTGAGTCAAGGACTCAGATTCTGAAGAGCAACAAATCACGCTCCAACAAAATTACCCGTTAACTACGCGACAATGTAATGCCCTGATGTCATAAATACGCTACTAAAGAAATTAAAAATAAACATCAAAAAAATCAGGGGCGTTACGGTCACTTCCCCTAAAAGATAGTTTCATCCCTAAACTTGATATGAAAAAATCGAAACTACTACTCAAAAGGTAATAATCAAAGGTTACCGCAAGGGAATACTCAACAAAAGAAACTAGGATAACAAATGAGGATGAGCCTCCCTCATAGATGACTCCAACTCCCAATTAGCACTCTCCTCGTCTTGGTTTTGCCAAATAACCTTGACCATGGGTATTGTCTTCCTTCACAACACCCGATCTTGAGTATCCAGAATACGAACAGGCACCTAAACATAAGAAAGATTATGCTGCAACTAGGGCACCTAATCGAGAACATACCAGTCACTAAGTACACATTTCCATAACTGGCTCGCATGAAACACATCGTGTACCCCAAGAAAGTTAGCGGGAAAATCTAGCCTATAAGATGACACTCCGATGTGTTCAACAACCTGGAAAGGTCACACATACTTGGGATCAAACTTGTGGTTCCTTCCAAACCTATTAACGCCTGACATCAGTGAAACTTTGAGAAAAATCATGTATCCAACTACAAATTCCAGATCAACCCTTCGACGATTGGCGTTATTCTCATAACGCTCCTGAGTTATATGAAGCTTCTCTTAAATATGCGTCACCAAAGTACTCATCTCTTTCAAAGCTTCTGGACCCAACAACAGTCTTTCACCAACTTCAGACCAAAATAAGGGGGTTCGACAATGCCTCCTACACAAAGACTCAAAGGGGGACATCTGCAAACTCTCTTGATAACTATTATTATAAGCAAATTCTATCAATCTAAGCCGCTGGTCCTATGCATCATAAGATGTAAAATCTGATAATGTCTTCGAAAATTTGATTAACCCTCTCCGTTTGACAATTAGTCTACGGATGATAAGCGGTTGAATACCTGAGGTCGGTACCTAACCCTTTCTGTAAACTCTTCCAAAAATGAGATGTAAACCTAGAATCTCGATCAGACACAATACTTACTGGCACATTATGCAATCTAATGACCTCTTCCAAATACAATTCTACTATCTTCTTCATGGGGTAATCAATCTTGAATGGCACGAAGTGATCACACTTCGTGAATCTGTCAACTATGACCCACACAGAATCATGTCCTCGAGGAGATCTTGACAAACCAATATTAAATTCTATGGAAATACTCTCCCATTTCCAACTTGGAATATCCAAAGGCGTTAGCATGACACCAGGCCATCCATGATCTGCCTTAACACACTTGTAAGTGAAACACTCAGACAAAAAATTGGCTATATCATTCTTCATACCAGATCACCAGACAATTTGCTTCAGATCTCGATACATCTTTGTGGAACTAGGATGGTAGGCAACACTAGAATCATGCGCCTCACTGCACAACTTAGCTTGAATATCCTCAACAGCAGGGATACAATATCTACCACGGTACTTCAAGGTACCCGCATCATAAATTGAAAAGTCTGGTAATTCCCCTTTCTCAGTTCTACCACGAATATGCTGCAAATCAAGATCATCCTTCTAATTTAGCCTTGTAAGCATAATCCATGAAGGCTCTGATACTTCTAAGCTTCTTGGCGAGTCACTACTCCCAACAAAACTGTTCATTAGCGAAAACTCTTCCACCAGAGATTCCACCGAGCAACCAATGATCTGCGTGGTCTTTCTACTCAAGGCATCATCTACTACATTAGCTTTACCTGAATGATATTGAATATCAACATCATAATCCGTTACATACTCCAACCATCTACGCTGGCGCAAATTAAGCTCCTTTTGAGTGAAGATATATTTCAAGCTCTTATGGCCCGGGTAAATCTTGCACAATGCGCCATACAACAAATGTCTCCCCAACTTCAGGGCATAAATCACTGACGCAAACTCTAAGTCATGAGTAGGGTAGTTCCTTTCATGAATCTTCAATTGCCTTGATCCATACGCAATCACTTTTCCTTCTTGCATCAATACACAACCAAGCCGATCTTGTGATGCATCCACATAAACAACATACTCCAATCCTTCGGTAGACAAAGATAACACTAGAGTTGTGCACAATCTCTTTTTCAATTCCTGAAAGGCTTCTTCGCACTTATCGCTCCACACGAACGATGCATTCTTCTGCGTAATATTAGTAAGAGGCGCAAACAAAGTAGAGAATCCTTCCACAAACCTAAATTGCATGCAAACCGTACGAAACATCTTATCTCTTTAGGTGTGGTCGGTCTTTTCCAATCCATTATGACAGCTATCTTTTCTGGATGAACAGAAATTCCGTACTTGTTTGCAACATGACCCCAAAAGGAAACCCGAGGTAGCCACAAATCGCACTTACTCAACTTTGCATACAACTTATGTTCTCTTAGAGCAGATATAACAAAATGCAAGTGATGGACATCATAATAAAAACAACCACAAACCAATCCAAGAAATCCTTAAACACTCTGTTCATCATGTCCATGAAGGCGGAGGGTGCATTCGTCAATCCAAAGGATATTACCCAGTACTCAAAATGTCCATGCCGAGAACAAAAAGCGATCTGCGAAACATCCGTCTCATGGATCCTCAACTGATGGTAGTTTGAACGAAGGTCAATCTTTGAAACACCGTACTACCACGCAACTGATCAAACAAATCATCTATCCACGGTAAGGGATACCTGTTCCTGATAGTTACCTTATTCAATTCCCTCTAATCGATGCACAGCCTCACAGATCGATCCTTATTCTTTACAAACAAAATGGATGGACCCCAAGGCGAATAACATATCCTAATATATCCACACTACAATAACTCATCTAACTTGGTGCGCAACTCTACCATCTCGTGCAGGGCCATACGATACAGTTCCTTAGTAATAGGGCGATTACCCGGCTCTAGATCTATATCAAACTCCACATCTCTCTCAAGAAGAAGATAAGGAAGACTATCTGGAAAAACATCAGGAAACTATCGCACCACAGGAATATCCTCAACACACGATATACTACTAACGACTCCCAAAACAGAAACCAAATAAGCACAACAACAGGAATCAAAAAGCTTCCGAGCACATACCGCAAAAATAATTGGGGAACCCTGGCACGGAAAACCATATACGCTGCTGGGGTGGTCATTGTCCAACTTGAAGTCAAAACACCTAACCTTTCATTAGATAACCACATAATATCTACAAAACCAGTACATGCCCGAATCACATAAAAGTCCTCCAAGTATAGCACCTTCAGATCGATAAAAGATAGAAAATCGCCTAACTAAAAAGGACAACTCTGGATACCTTGGTCCGACACCAACGAGTCACCGGAAGGAAACTTGATGCGAAACGGATTGCCAACTTGATCAAGAGTCAAACGATGACGTTCTATGAAATTCCCAGCCCCAAACGAGTGGGTAGCACTAGAATTAAACAAAACGCATGCCCAACGATTCTTAACCTTAAACATTCCTATAAAATCGTATACGTAATTAATCGACCAACATCGAAACAAAAGCTACGAGCAAAGAGCTAGATAAAAATCTAACCTGAGATCACATGAGGGGATGTCTGTGCTTCCTCCAAGGTAACAACATTCAACTTGCACTTCCCTTTTTCCAAATACTGCGGCGGCGGTAATGCTTGAAGGGAACTGGCTACGATAGGGGTTGATACCGCGAGAACCTCAACTTAAAATGCCCTTTCTGTCTGCACTAGAAAAGGACCTTATCCTTACTCCAACAATGGGCAGCAGCATGACCCTTCTGCTAACATGAAGCACATACCAGATCTCCTCTGGGGGCACTCTGAGTTGCATGCACCTACTTCTATTTCTGAACTTTCAACCTTTTGAAACACTTTTTGAATGGATGGCCTGGCCGGCCACAGAAAATGCACGCCTCCTTGCTTCCCTTCTTCGAAGCAGGGTCAGAATCCCGAGAGCTTTTACTATCGTCCGACTTTATCTTATCCTTCCTCATTTGCATTTTTCGAATCTTTGCATTATTGATCACTTCAACTTTTAGAGAAGCTTCCACAGCCTCAGCATAACTCTCAGATCCATAAGCGCTAGCCAACTGCTTGATGTACACCCCTAAGACCACCAACGAAATGCTTTACTCGGCTAGCCTCAGAGGTCACCAAATCTGGGGAAAATCTACACAACTTGCTGGACTCTACCTTATACTCACTGACCGTGAGTTGTCTCTGTTTCAAATACAAGAAGTTGTTCATCAAACAATCTTGCTCGACTGACGATAGTAATTTCTTAAGCAATAATTCCTTAAACAATCCCCACGAACATCCACCAGTGAGGTTTTCTTTTTCTATTAACCACCAGCTCTTTGCAAGACCCTTAAGCAGGTAAGCGGTGACCATCACTCTCTGGTCTGCAGAAATCCCAGAATTCGAGAACATATCCTCGATCACAATAATCCAATCATCCAATGCCATAAAGTAAGCTATACTGTCATAGGTAGTAGGTCCTAGTCACTGAAAATGCGAGATAAAATTCATCTCTGGTGGCAGCTGAACTAGAGGCACCAAAGTTGCTAGAGGAACATGAATGACTTGACCCACAATAGGGTCCTACACTCTCGACTGCTTCCCTAAAATGAAAGGCAACAACTCCTGGATCTGCGATTGCATCTCCACTATCTGGCTTAATAGAGCCTTATTGTTATGTCGTAGTCCTTCAATGATAACCTCACTCTGCACGCCAGACGACCCTCCCTCCGACTGGGGTATCGACCTCATCACAACACGCTTAGGAGGCATACAAAGAATTTGACGAACAACAATCAAAACCTAGCGTAACCACAATAACTACACAACTTAGTTCAGACCATACATATTTAGACACTTGCTCAAGCTGTTGGCTTGCTGTGGGATTTTCATTAATGACGTCATGCTTGACTTAGGATGATATACTGTCATCCCATTGACTCATGTCCATAAACTATGAATGCATGAATTCTTATTCTTTTTGCTTTAAATCCATGTGTGTACGTATATCATCATGTAGATCTTAGCTTGACACGTGTGCTAATGCTATGTTATGTCATGCATGATGTGCTATGAAATCTAATATAGGCCTTAATACATGTTATGAGCGGCGTATATATGAAATATTATGCATCACATACTACATAATATCTCATGTAACGAAAACGTAAAATCTAATGGGCATTCAAGTGATGATTGTTTTGCATCCCATACTATATAACAGTCACATGTTGCTTCCTATGAGGATTCATATTCAAACACATATTATGCATCACATACTACGTAATATGCCCCGTATACTTCTTATCATGCTTATGAGTGTAGTGTTCATTCTTCAGCCAAGGCATACTGATGACACATCGGTTTGTGTATGAAATGGAACAAGACCACTAAAACTACACCACTTATACTAACTATCACAACCAGCATTTTCTCTGCATGTAAACGATATATCAGAGTAAGAGAAAACACGCATCATGATGCCATGCCGTACAGGGGATATTGCAGAGGCTAAGGCAAGAATCTAATCCTAACACTTATCATGAAATTCTCATGTTTATCTTGAAGAAAAAATTTTGTTTCTTAAGTTTGACGGCCATATCCCTCGACTCGGTGGATCAACTAGTCCACGAATAAAAATATAAATATACGTGGTGGAAAATTCTTTATTCAGCTTGATTACTATCCTACAATAGTAGAGACCTCCAAAATGGATAACTCAAGATATGCATACCACTAGATTTATTATAAGTAGGAAAAGAGCTTTTACGTTCATTAAAATATAATGACATTTGATTTTAAAACGATGCTATGAATTAGATAAACAAAAATGATACTTGTATACTTAAAATAACTAAAATGCAATCCTAACATAAAACCATCCCAGAGAGCAAGTAAAACAAATAAATCATCGAGAAGAAGCTTAAGAGCAAGAAAGTAACTTAACAATCTAACAAAACATCCAGGGGGCGTCAATAACCTGACATAAACCCACCAAAAGGCATGTATGTCTGAACTTAAAATAAAACAACAAATCTACCATGCAATGGTGAGAGAAGAACAACTACAACTACTGCAGGACACCAACAACAACCAACCCTAGCCGCTCAACCGGCTACTGCTCCAAACCTGAGACATTCAAAAGAAAATAATACCTCAACAAGATTATGTAAGTGGCGATCAAAGATCAATAGTAACAATAATCAAAACAGACAAACGGGTTACCAACTCATATATAGAAAAAAATCTTTCCAAACACAACAAATGAGTCATATTCTATTAAGCAAAGGAGTATTCTCAAATAGTGTAAAAAGAAAAGTTACACCAAGTGCAAAATGAAGTCATGCTTCTAAAAATTCTGCGGGTGCATGCATAAGAACATATTTGCGTAAATATAAAAAAGAGACTAATCAGCTCAAAACACATGAATCATTAACACCGGTAAAAAATGGTACTCAATTGGGGGTCACATTATCCAACACCAACCTTCAGACTAAACATCTCAAAAAGGCACTGTGGTAGTGGCAACATTGTACAACACAAGCTAACAGGCCAAAAGAAGATAAGAAAACCCACTAGTTATAATGATTCACAAAGCGACACTGAGGTGGTGGTCCATTATACACTACCAACAAAGGCCACAAATAACCATGCATTGTATAAATAAATGAAAAGAATCATAGGGCTTAGCATCAGATTTTCATGATGATGCAAAAGGTAAGAAAACAAAAATTTACTAAGGAATACTCGACGAATATGACTTGATGAGATCAAAATCACTTAATGGATACATGAAAATTAATTGACACAAACTCTGAGATCACTCGACGCTAAGGCTACAGCCACTCGACGCATCTCTGCTTCACTCGATGCAAAGATAGTTAAGTCAAAGCACTCGACGCCTAGCAGCTTCACTCGATGCCTAGACAGACACAGTCAAAACACTCGAGCCTAGCTGCTACACTCAACTCTTGGACAGATACAGTCATAGCACTCAACACCTAGCTGCTACACTCGACTCTTAGACAGGTACAGTCATTGCACTCGATGCTTAACTGTTACACTCAATTCTCTCAATGCTATAATAGCTACACTCAACACTCTTGATGCCACAGTAGCTACACTCCACGCTCTCGACACCACAATAGCTACTCTCAATGCTCTCGACTCCATAGTAGCTCCACTCAATGCTCTCGATGCATAAGGCTACACTCAATGCTCAGACAGATATAGTCAAAGCACTCGACGCCTTGCTGCTACACTCAACGCTCTCGACGCCATAATAACAACACTCAATGCTCTCGGCGCCACAGCAGCTACACGCAATGCTCTCAATGCATAAGGCTACACTCAATAAATTTACTTAAATTTTTCTAACAGAAGGACTTACAGTAGTTTAACAAAAATGCACTTCTTCTTTCTACCCAAAACTCTTATTTCCTACAAAAGCTCTAGACTTCTACTCCACCTAATTTACACTAAAATTAGATCATTTTATTTAAAATAAGAAGAAGAGAAATTAAGGAACAAAGTGATTCATACTCAAAACAGTAAAAGGACAAGAAATGAAATTTCCTTCTGATTATTACTTGACAGATTTCGGCCATAACATATGCTCAAAACCATATATATTTTGATATATGTAGGACTAGATTTACAATAGAACTGCCAGAAAATGAGATCTGAAACTTTAGAATTGAATTAGATGAAGAAGGAGTTTTTAAACCACCACTTGTCTAAACCTACAAAAATCCGGCCTCACAAGTGCTCCGCTCCAAGGATCAGCCGCAAGAACCCCCTAGCAACGATTCCTGAAATGTTTCGGGGTAAACGAGGGTCAAGGTCAAAAACCGTAACTGCAAAAGTCCAAGAAAACAAAATTACCTACCACCAACGCATATATCTCGGCGAGAGCTTTCCAGATCTACCCTCCAACGACAATTCTGAGCACCGGAACTCCGAGAGGTGGTAGCCAAAGGACTTGAAAAACTTGTCGCCTCCTTAATTTTGTGCTCTCAGTCTGATGGCTTGGGGAAGAAGATAATGAATAAGGTTCGGTTTTAAGCATTTATGTATATAATATTATATATATTAGTAAATAAACGCCCAAACGTCCAAAACTCAAATCAACTCTGATTTCCAAGAAATTTGCTGATGGCCGCGGAACAGAGACCGACTGTGGGTGGTTCGAAATGGTCAGATTCCGCGGGCCGGTTAGAAGATCGAGTTTTCTAACGAGAGGAGGCAAGTTCACCTATCGCAAGTAGTACTCGGTATTCGGGAAAATACCGAGGTCGTATTATTCTCGGGGACGCGTTGATTATATCTACTCTTCCAGGAACACTATTATCTTACTATCAGTAAGGTGGGATTTTTTTAGTTTAATTAAAACGGAAAGAAAGAGAGCAGAATTTTGCTAAGTTAGTTCGATGACGGGTTAACGCTCGGCATCGAATCGGATTAAGACTAAAATAATTCTCAACAATTATTAAACTTTGTTTTTAAATTTAAAAAATGCACTTGGCGGTGGGGGTTCCAAAAATATGAGCGCACTTATCTCTAGGAATATTGCTCACCTAAACATTAAGACTATTCGACCGATCATTAGACCGAAGAAGGATTCCTCTTAATGCCCGCTTTACGCTAAGAACCCCGCTATTGGGTGGGGAACCCAATCCGGCAGGACTACGCTTCTCCTCTTTCGAGGGGGCGTACGCAGTTCTCTTTACCCAAGGGGGATCGGTCCTTACGTGCAGCCTCTCGGCGTCGCGTATGGATAACGGAAATAGAGCCCACATATCGATTATGTGGTCCTATGCGTCGTTAACCCAGGGTAAACCTTAAGTCCTTAAATTAAAAAAAAATAAAGTTCTATAATTATTTCAAATCATTTTATATGTCCCAATGCTCTTCGATGCCGAAGGCTAAAAGAGGTTAGCCACTCATCGGTATGGGGACGGCTTTATGTTTTTAGGTAAAGCGTGAGTGTTAAATTAAGCACTGAACGATTATAAGAGAAAACACAAAAAATAGGGCAATTAGATTAATTGAAGGCTAATTGATGCAGGCACTCACGCACACTTCAAAACCATAAAGAAAATTAAATAAAGCAAGCCCTACTCAAATGAGTAGGCGGAAATAAATGCACACACGCACACACTCTTCTTAATTGAAGAAAGCGATAAATAAAGCGTCGAAATTATCTCCTACACACACGCACTCTACATAATTGAGAAAGCGATAAAATTGTAAGTCCCGACTCAAATGAGTGGGCGGGGGTAAATTTATCTCATTCACGCACGCACTCTACTTGAAAGTAAAACACACACACGCACTCTATAGAAAAGTAAACACACGCACACACACAAAGTTTTCCTACTCAAGTGAGTAGGAAGAAAATGAAAGCAGTAAAAAGATAAGTCCCACTCAAACGAGTGGGCGGAAAATGAAAGCAGAGCGCCATTTAACTCTTAACGAGTAGGAAAAACTAAATGCATACGCACACACTCTACAGAAATTAAAACAAAGCTGTAAATTCTAACTCATACACGCACACACCCTTGCAAAAATAAGAAAAACAAAGTTGCTGAAAAATTAAAACGACTGCATTTCTACCGCTAGAATGCGGTAGAAATGCATAAAAAGTGAAAATAAAAATTAACCGAGCGAAAATGTTTTGCAAATAAACGCAAAATGAAAGTACTCGAAAAATTAATACAACTGCATTTCTACCGCTAGAATGCGGTAGAAATGCATAAAAAGATGAAATAAAAATTAAAGGGACTAAATGTTTTACAAATAAAAAGCTAAAATGAAGTGAGCAAAAAATTATAACGACTACATTTTTATTCATAAGTTTTTATAAAACCTCCAAAAAAGTGAGAATAAAACTAAAAAAAGAACGAGAAGTTTTACATTCCTAAGAGCCTAAGTTAAAAAAAATAAAAACGAACACTTTTAGGGGAGTTTTAATAAAACCTATATGAATGAAAATGATAAAGAAGAAAAAGCTAAAGCTAAAAAGTGCAGAAAATGAAAACTATACGGACGGCACAACGGCTAGAAATGCCGATAAATCCTAAATCTAACTAAGTTATCAAGGCTATAAAAATGAAAACATAAAAGAAACACAAAAAGATGAACGAAAAATTGCTTAAGTAGGCGCATTCAAATGGATTTTTCATACTAATGAAGAGAGAAAAATTCAAATTTTATTAAAGCAAATACCCTAATACAAACTAAGAGAGAGAGGGGGGGGGGGGAGAAATTCTCCTTACATAAGTATGGAATCCAAATAGGCAGCACCTCGCCTAAGCAAAGTGGTCAAAAAAGGTGGACAAGAAAAGCTTCCTGGAAGCTCTTATTTATAGGCAAATTTTCGGGTTGGTCACGCCCGTGACTAGGGCGTGACAGAGGGGCGTGTCGATACTGTACATGAGCTGATCGGGTGACTTGACTGGAAAGTTGACTTCGGTTGAAAACGTGGCGGTCACGCCCTAGGTCACGGGCGTGACAAGTGTCAGTCATGGGTGTGACAGGGGCGTGTCGGGGAGGTCGATTTGGGCGCGGTGCGGCCGCAAAGTCGCGCGCGTCACGTCGGGCCAGGTGGCTAAGTCACGCCCGTGTCACACCTTGACACGAGCGTGTTTAGGGGCGTATCGAGCTAGGTTTGATGATCGCCGATCGTCGAGCTGGCACCTGTGGTCGGCGATCCTCGAGGGCATGACATGGGCGTGTCGGTCATGTGACACGGGCGTGTCAGTCAACATTTTGACTTTTTCTGGAATTTTTCTAGAATTTTTCTGCAATAAAAATAAAGCTAAGTTAGAAATAATATTTACAAAAATAAGCAATTTATTGAATAAAACTAATAAAAAAGGACAAAAATAAACAAAATTAACTTAAACAAAATATGAAAATATAGGTATATTTACAACTCATCAAATACCCCCATACTTAAGCTTTTGCTATTCCAGAGTAAAAGTTTGAGGTGAACTTATAAGGAATAATAAAAACCCTAAGTTCTGCTATCGCTAAATTAATTATAAGAGAGATCAAATAAAAATATACGGGGTATAAGAGTTAAGTCCTAAAATTATTTAGATGATTTAAATAGGGCAAAAGTTTTGGCCAAAAGACTTCTTGATGTAATCAAATAGAAAGCAATAATTGTATTGGTTAGATTAACAGAAAATAGTTTGGAGTTATACGAACTTTAGCTTATAGGAGTGTTATCGGAAATAATGCAATTTACGAATTATGTTCTCAAAAAGATTTTTGAATTAATTCTAGAGTCATGAAATTGGCTAAGGGGGGTTGATGTTGGTTTATGAAGATGCTTGGATTTTGAGGCGAGGTTATTTTTTCTCGAACCTCCATTTTTTGATTTGGATATTAAAGGAAAACGAAATCTTATTTTCCTTAACATAAAATTTTTCTTCATCATAAATAAAAATAACCCAATGTATATGTGTTGGAGTAATGAATTTTATCCTCTTACTCTGTAACGTATAATCTTTTAATTTATTGGGTGCCTATGTTTACGGAATGAAATCTTATTCCCATTGACATAAGATCTTTTTCTTTTTGGGGAAATATTTTTATCATACCAAGTAGGTTATGATTGGTAAGGGGAGAAAAGAGAACTAGATTTTTAATTGAAAAATAATTGAGAGCAACCTTTATAAATTGTACGTTCCAATTTTTCAGAAAGCTAAAAGCAAGCATAATTGAATTCTATAGTCGTTATTTTCTAACATGGTACACATGCTCCTATCTATGAAAAATTATAAGTAGTGCCTAAAGCGAGTCCCCTATTTTTAACAAAGTATAATAAATTCTTTAAAACTTAACCCCGGCTATTTAGATTTTTCAATCTATAATTAACAAACGAATAGTGAACAAAGAATTGATCAAATTCGCATATAAATAAACTCAAAACGAAAGTTTTGGATAGCAAGAAACTTAAGAATGAAATGTTTGATTTATTTGTTTCATAACTTACATAATTTTTTGAAATTTTTTTTTAAAGTTATGCTCTCTTTTTTTGTATTTATATTTTTAATATATACATACTAAAAAGAAAGAAAAAAAATGCGAAAATAAATTTTTTTTGGATTTTTAAGTTTTGTGAATTTTTTTGTATGTTTTTGTTTTGTGAATTTTTTTTTGTATTTTTAATGAAATTTTCATTCTATTTACAAAAATTTGGGAAAAAGAAAAAATTTTACAAGGATGAGAGGGAAAAAGGGAGAGGGGAAAGAGAAAGAATATTTACAAAAAGTACTTATAAAAATTATTTACAAAAATATTTACAAGAATATTTACAAAAATATAAACTAGGTAGCCGCGAAATGACTCGTTATGTGGATGGCTCGATGAGCCGGATCTCGCGGACCGAGTTAAAAATAAGTCAAAGTTTCAAAAATGAAACTTCAAAATTTTTAATTAAAATTTTTTGATTTTTTTTGTGTTATATATATATATATATTTTGAAGTTTTGTTTTTTTTTTAATTTTTAATTTTTTTTTTGTAAGTGAAAAAGAAAGTACGAAAATAGGAAAACACCCCCATACTTAGATCCAACATTGTCCCCAATGTTGTATGCTAAGCATGAGGAACAAAACAGCAGGTATATGTACAAAAAAGGAAAAAGAGGGGGGCAGAAGACGTCCCTGATCCACGCTCGGGGAAGCCCATTAGAAACCCTGCATTTATTAGAAAAATAGAAAACATAATAAATAAAGATGTAAAAAAGATAGACGTGAGGTTCCTCCCAGGAGCGCTTTGTTTATAGTCGCGTAGCTTGACTATAGTGGCGGGTTTATAAGTCGAGGAGGGATATGATTTCGCAATACTCGATCACAGGGTCGCCCGCTATGTAAGTCTTTAATCGATGACCGTTTACTTTAAACGAGACTTTTTCCGGGTGGGAGATGAGTACGGTCCCATATGGAAAAACTTCTTCAACTAAGAAGGGACCGGACCAACGGGATTTGAGTTTGCCAGGAAAAAGTTTAAGACGAGAATTATAAAAAAGGACTAGATCGCCCGGAGAAAAAAATTTGGGGGTTTTAATTTTTCGATCGTGATAAAACTTAGAACGCTCCTTATAGAACTTATTGCTCTCGTAAGCATTCGCACGCCATTCATCGAGCTCGTTTAGTTGCAGTTTTCTATTCTGAGCGGCTAAGTTAGAGTCGAGGTTTAAGAGTTTTAATGCCCAAAGTGCGCGGTGCTCCAATTCTACGGGTAAATGGCACGCTTTGCCATAGACTAATCGAAACGGGGTACAACCAGTAGCGGTTTTGTACGCCGTACGATACGCCCATAATGCGTCGTCTAGCTTAACAGACCAATCTTTCCTATTAAGTGAAACGGTTTTTTCTAATATGCGTTTTATCTCTGGATTTACTACCTCAACTTGGCCACTTATGTGCGGGTGGTAGGGGGTGGCAAGTTTGTGCGTGACTCCGTATTTAGCTAACGTCTTAGCCATTAGAGCGTTACAGAAATGCGTTCCCCTATCACTAACAATAGTGCGAGGCGTGCCGAAGCGAGAAAATAATTTTTTTTAGAAATGTAACGACGACTCGCGCATCGTTGGTGGAGAGAGCTTGCCCTTCCGCCCACCGTGATACGTAGTCGACCGCCACTAAAATATACGTATTTTTATAAGAAGGAGGTAGTGGGCCAACAAAATCTATGCCCCATAAATTGAAGACTTCACATTATAAAAACAAATTTTGGGGCATCTCGTCTCGACGCGAGATGTTACCCGACCGCTGACAGCTATCGCATGCGCGCACAAAGTTGTGCGCGTCTTTGAAGAGAGTGGGCCAAAAGTAGCCCGCCTCTAGCGCCTTCCTAGCGGTCCGGTTGGCTTGATAGTGCCCCCCGGCTGGACCCTCGTGGCAGTGCCTCAATATTTGTGTGCACTCCACTCCCGCGATGCATCTTCGAACCGCTTGGTCCGCGCAGATACGGAAAAGAAATGGGTCATCCCAAAAGAAATTTTTCAAGTCGGAAAAGAATTTCTTCTTTTGATGACTTGAAAAATCTTTTGGAAGTACCCGCGCGATTAAGTAGTTTGCAAAATCTGCGAACCAAGGCGAAGATGACGAAGACGAACGAATGGCGAGAAGGCGTTCCTCGGGGAATCTGTCATTTATTTCAGATTCGACGAGCGCTTCCGCACCCGGATTTTCTAAACGGGAGAGGTGGTCTGCAGCTAGATTCTCCACGCCCTTCTTATCTCGGATCTCCAAGTCAAACTCTTGTAGGAGGAGAATCCATCGAAGAAGGCGGGGCTTTGCGTCGATTTTGGCTAGTAAATACTTAAGGGCGGAGTGGTCGGTGAAAACGATAACTTTAGATAGCGTAAGGTACGAGCGAAACTTATCGAAAGCGAAAACGACGGCTAAGAGTTCCTTTTCCGTCGTCGTGTAATTCACTTGTGCGGAAGTGAGGGTCTTGCTAGCGTAATAAATAAGATGAAAATGTTTTTCTGCGCGTTTGCCAAGAACGGCGCCTAAGGAAATATCACTCGCGTCGCAGATGATTTCGAACGGAAGGGACCAATTAGGGGCCACTAGAATTGGAGAATTGATAAGTTTTTGTTTTATAAAATTAAAAGCAGACTCGCAATCGCTACTAAAGACAAAAGGTGATTCCTTTTCCAAGAGGTGAGTAAGCGGCTTTGTTATTTTTGAAAAATCTTGAATGAAGCGCCTATATAAGCCCGCGTGGCCTAAGAAACTCCTAATGGATTTTAAGGTTGTCGGCTGAGGAAGTTTTTCTATGATTTCAACTTTGGCCTTATCGACCTCTATCCCCTTAAACGAAATCTTATGGCCGAGGACCAAACCTCCTCGAACCATAACGTTACACTTTTCCCAATTTAAAACAAGATGCGTGTCCTCGCATCGCTGGAGGACACGATCAAGATTACGAAGACAATCCGGGAATGAACATCCGAATACAGAAAAGTCATCCATAAATATTTCCATAATATCTTCTACTAGCTCACCAAAAATTGCTAGCATACATCTTTGGAATGTAGTCGGCGCATTGCAGAGGCCAAATGGCATTCTTCGATAGGCGAAGGTGCCAAAGGGGCAAGTAAAAGTTGTTTTCTCTTGGTCTTCGGGGGAAATGGGGATTTGGAAAAACCCCGATAAACCGTCGAGAAAACAATAAAAAGGATGACCGGAAAGACGCTCAAGAATTTGGTCAAGGAACGGTTGTCACAACCCGCATTTTCTCCGAATTAAGAATTATCAGAGTAAGAGAAAACACGCGTCATGATGCCACGTCAAGCAGGGGATAACTGCTGACGCTCAGGCAAAACCAACTACCAACTTAATGAAAGAAAATCATGTGATTAATGATTAGAAAATCAGTTATAATTAGTGTCCGTATCCCTCGGCTCAGTGGATCACCTAGTCCACAAAAGAAAAACTATATTTATACGCTGCGGAAAAATACTTTATTTAGTTTTGACATCCTAAGGAGCACATAAGGGTCCCAAGAGAACCACTCATGATATGCAAGACCCTACATTTAATTTATATAATATATAAGAAAACGGTCTTTATACGTGATTTGGAAAATAGTGATTACGCTTTATAAAACATGCTGATCATGAGCTTTATTTATAATAACAATTATAGTTTAAAAATAACTAGCAACCTAGCATAAAACCTTCTCAGAGCAAGTAGACTATCTCCAGAAAATGGTAGCAGCAATAGTATATATATCTAGTAGAAGGTAAAACTACCAGTGGGCGCCAACAACCTGATACGAACCCACTAGCACAAATATATGTCTGTAAGAGAGTACTGAAAACAACCTCACTAACAAGGTAAACAGAACTCCAAGGTCCGGGAGTCCACCAACAACACCACCTCCAACTAGCCACCAGACTGGCTACAGCTCAGAACCTGGGGTATTCCAATAGAAAACAGAATACCTCAGCAAGCTAAACAAAGAAAAAATGCATGAAAGAGTCAACCAAAGGACAAAGTAACAGAAAAACATGCAGTAGAAAGAGTCACAACTGTCCAAAACAGGACCACAAGAAATGCACAACGTGCAAAGAAACAGAAACGACCCAGCCTAGGAACCACATCCTGCAGGGCCTACTAGGCTGCCAAGAGCCAGAATGCTGCAAACTACCAAAGAAGAAACTTCTAACACCCTAAACTGTGGGAAGTGATAGTAGCAAAACAACAACGAGGAACCGGATCGAAGGCAAACGCAGTCCCCCAATCCACCATGTCCAAGTCAAAAGCTCGAGGGTCAACACGTGAAAACACAAGGGACCTTCCACCCGACATGCCCAGCCCGTACCTGGAGCAAGAAAACATGGGTGGCCTTGGCTATATCACACAACTCCACCCCCATAAAGAGCTACAACCACCACTACTAACCACGACCCACGATTCGGCCTTTAGGAAAATAAAGAAAACGGCCGACAAGGAAAACCCAGAAAATACAACTGGAAATCCACTCGGAAACGAAATACAAGGTAAAGGAAGAGTGTTGAAATAATACCAACACGACTAGGCGTTGAGTGAAGCTAGCTCAACAACACGACTAGGCGTTGAGTGAAACCCACTCAGTGCCTACCTAAACTTTGGCGTTGAGTGAGCTAGCCTCACTCGCCGCCAAAATAATACCACTACCCACAAGCCCATTAAAGAATACGGAGCTCGACGACAGTCGAACGACCAAGGCAGAAGATCCAGAACTCGAGTAGTCGCCTGCCACTTGAGTATCTAAACTCCCGCACTCGAAACCATCTAAATTCGCCTAGCAAAAGAAAATATACAAAGCGCACGATCAGTGACGCACGATCAGTGGTCGTGCGCACTCATCGGCTGATGATCGTGCGAAGCGAACCTGGAAAACCTGACAGAAAACCTAGCAACTACGCACGATCAGTGTCGCACGACCACTGGTCGTGCGCACTATTGCCAGCGCTCGTGCGATTTTCCAAGACAGAACTTTGGAAACTGAAAGACAGCCGCGCACGAGCAGAGGCACACGACCAGTGGTCGTGCGCCCTAACGGTTGATGACCGTGCGCGGCCAACCTGTACCGTTTGGAATTTCCCGAACGACACCGGAACGCGCACACGACTCACGCCACTGCAGTAGCAGCAGACAACTATCAACGTCGCGCACCACTACCATACGAACTATGCCAAATCATTCGAGTGATACCTTAACGAAAAATCGGCAACCACACCCCCCCCCCCTCCTAACTCTCCCTCTCGGCTACACCCAAACCAGAGCAACAATCAAAATAAAGGAAAACAACGGCTCCACGCTGACAATTTGGATTCCAATCATCACAAAATAGGGGGGGTTTCAGTAGGAAGAACTAAGCCCTATAGTTAGCAAGAAAATGAGAACAAAAAGGCCTCTAACCTGGGCTAACTGGGATTTCAATTTCAGCAAGAAAATCGAAAAGAAAACTTGGTAAGGGCAAGAATACCACTTGCCTCAAATCTCGGCGAAGCTTTGGACTGCTTTCCTCCTCTTCGCACGGATCAAAACGGCCGCAACACCTAGAACAAAAACTCGGCCATTAATGGCGGAAAACTTCCAAAACCGGAAATTCCAATCCTCCCAAAACTCCACGAAAATCGAATTTCTTACCGTAGGAATGAAGGTCTTGACGAGAGCAATCCGAATCCAGTCTCGGAATCGAATTCCGTCCACAAACGCTCCGGGAATCGGCGTCTGAAGGGTAGGCGGTTTCTCCGTTTCCTCTCGTACAGGGGCGGCGGTTCGAGTGGGGAAGATGATGGATCGGGGGTTTTCATTCTATATATATATATATATATATAATTATATAATTAATTACAAAATTACATAAAGCACCAAATCGACGCGAAAACCGAACTACCTCGGAATTCGACGAAATTCGCACCGTGGCTAAATACCCACGCTACGAACACAACGGCGAAGTCAAAATTAATTTTCGACGAACAGAACTCGAGTTATACCCAAATAAAGCCAAACACCAACATCCCCCCGAGAGGCCACACCGGGTCACCCAAAACGACTCGGCTTGCTAGGGAGATCTTGCCAACAGGCTACAGAATAGGGCACTCAGTTCTAAGGAGCTAAACCACACTCCACAAATGGCACAAGCCACAGAAACGCGTCATCGTAACGCCAAACGAGAATAAAAATAATCGCTGAAAAAACGGGGCGTTACAGTCACTCCCCCTAAAGGAAAGTTTCGTCCCGAAACTTTACGCACAACCCTCCTACTAAAGAAGGAAAAGGTAACAAACAGAAGTTACAAAGGGAAACATACCGATCAAATCAGCGAAACAGGTGAGGGTACGCCCTCCTCATGGCCTACTCTAGCTCCCAAGTCGCGCTCTCCAAATCCTGATTTTTCCATAGAACTTTCACCATCGGTATGGACTTCTTTCACAGCACACGCTCCTGAGAATCCAAAATACGAACTGGCAGCTCAACAAAAGAGAGGTTGGGCTCCAACTGGGGCACAACATCCAAGAGTTGCCCACTGCTGCGCACACACTTCCGCAATTGGCTAACATGAAAAACATTATGAACACCAGGGAAGTTCGCTGGCAAATCCAATCTATAAGCAGACACACCAATCCGCTCCAAAATCTCGAACGGGCCCACATACCTTGGGTCCAATTTCCGATTTTTACCAAATCTCTTCACACCAACCATTGGAGAAACCTTGAGGTATACATGATCCCCTACTAAAAACTCCAAAGCAGACCTACGCCGATTGGCATTCTTTTCATACCTCTCCTGAGCTAAACGAAGCTTTTCACGAATAAGCTTCACGGCGACTTCCATCTCTTCCAGAGCATCTGGACCCAACAAAGGCTTCTCACCAGCCTCAGCCCAAAACAACGGAGTCCTACAGCGCCTCCCATACAAAGCTTCGAACGGAGCCATCTGCAAGCTTTCCTGATAACTGTTATTGTAAGCAAATTCCATGAGTCGCAGACGCTCATCCCACGCTCCACCGTGGTCTAAAATATAGCACCTGATCATATCCTCAACAATCTGATTGACCCGCTCCGTCTGCCCATTGGTCTGAGGGTGGTACGCAGTAGAATACCTCAGATCCGTACCCAAACCCTCCTGCAGACTCTGCCAAAAACGAGAAGTAAACCGGGAGTCTCGATCAGAAATGATGCTAACCGGCACACCGTGGAGTCGGATGACTTCATTCAAGTACAACTCCGCTATCCTCCTCATCGGGTAATCAATCTTATAAGGCACGAAGTGAGCACACTTCGTCAATCTATCCACTATAACCCAAACAGAGTCAAATCCTCTCGGGGATTTTGGCAAACCCGTAATGAAGTCCATAGATATACTCTCCCACTTCCAAGTCGGGATCTCTAGCGGAGTCAACTTACCACCAGGCCTTCCATGATCGGCCTTCACACGCTTGCAAGTGTGACACTCAGCAACAAATCGGGCTATATCTCCTTTCATACAATACCACCAGGCAATTTTCCTTAAGTCACGGTACATCTTCGTAGATCCTGGACGGTAGGCAACGCTGGAACCATGAGCCTCACTGCAAATCATACCTCTAATGTCCCCAATAGCGGGAACGCAAAACCTTCCGCGGTACTTCAAAGTACCTGCATCATCAATAGCAAAATCTGGCAACATTCCCTTCTCTATCCTGGTAAAAAGGTGCAACAGATCCGAATCGTCCTTCTGATGCAGTCTAGTCAAAGAAATCCAGGACGGCTCTGCCACTGACAAACTACTCTGCAAACCACAGCATCCCACTGAAATATCCATAAGGAGGAACTCCTCAACTAACCGATCGGCGGAGAGGTTAAAGATCTTTCCCGTCTTTCGGCTCAGGGCGTCGGCCACCACATTGGCCTTGCCCGGATGATACTGGATTTCTACGTCATAATCCGCCACATACTCAAGCCACCGCCGCTGACGCAGATTCAATTCCTTCTGCGTGAACACGTACTTCAGGCTCTTATGGTCAGTAAAAATCTTGCACTGAGCCCCATAAAGTAAGTGCCTCCACAACTTCAACGCATAGATAACCGCTGCAAACTCAAGGTCATGCGTAGGATAATTCTTCTCATGAGTCTTCAGCTGCCTTGACCCATAAGCGATTACTTTTCCATCCTGCATTAATACGCATCCCAGTCCTATAAACGAAGCATCCACATACACATCATAATCCACGCCCTCAGTAGGAAGGGTCAGAACGGGAGCAGTACACAATCTCCTCTTTAACTCCTGAAAAGCTTCTTCGCACTTCTCGCTCCAAACAAAAGCCACATTCTTCTGAGTCAGCTTGGTCAAAGGTGCGGCTAGAGAAGAGAAACCCTCCACGAATCTCCTGTAATAGCCAGCCAACCCTAAGAAACTTCTGATCTCCTTAGGAGTGTTCGGCCTACTCCAATCCATCACTGCAGCAATCTTTTCTAGGTCAACCGAGATCCCATCCTTGTTCACCACGTGGCCTAGAAAAGAAACCTGAGGCAACCAAAATTCGCACTTGCTCAACTTGGCGAATAACTTGTGGTTCCTTAATTCTGATAGGACTAGACGCAAATGCTGCTCATGCTCCTCAGCACTGCGAGAATAAACCAACACGTCATCAATGAAGACCACCACGAACTTGTCTAGGAAATCCTTGAATACCCGATTCATCATGTCCATGAAAGCTGATGGTGCGTTGGTCAAACCGAACGACATCACCAAAAACTCAAAGTGTCCATGCCTCGACCTAAGCGCAGTCCGTGGAATATCTGCCTCACGGATCCTGAGCTGATGATAGCCCGAACGAAGATCGATCTTGGAGAACACCGTGCTACTACGCAACTGGTCAAATAAATCATCGATCCTCGGCAGAGGGTACCTGTTCTTGATAGTGACCTTGTTCAACTCTCTATAGTCGATGCAAAGCCGCATCGACCCATCTTTCTTCTTTACGAACAAAACAGGAGCACCCCAAGGCGACGAACTCTGCCTGATAAAACCTTTAGCCAACAACTCATCTAACTGAATTCGCAACTCCACTAGCTCACGAGGGGCCATCCGGTACGGCGCCTTAGCAATAGGACGCGTACCCGGCTCCAAATCAATAACAAACTCCACATCCCGCTAAGGAGGGATACCAGGAAGATCATCAGGAAAAACATCAGCGAAACCGCGAACAATAGGAATCTCCTCCAAGCGTGGCATGCTAACAACGGTTCCAACCGCCGAGACTAAACAAACACAACAATCAGAAAGAAACAATCTCTGAACACATACCGCCGAGAGAACAGGAGAATCCTAACACGGATCAGCATACACGCTGCCGGGCTGACCGTCGTCCCTGATGAAGTCCAAGCGCTTTCCTTTGCACTGAATGACCGCATCATACCGAGAGAGCCAGTCCATGCCCAAAATGACATCGAAGTCCTCTAGATCAATCATCTTCAGGTCCGCCTTTGCAAGAAAATCCCCCAACAAAACCGGGCAATCCAAAATACCCAAATCTGACAACACAGATTCACCAGAGGGAAACTTGACACAGAAGGAATCCCGAACACGATCTAGAGACAACCGATGACGCTCCACAAAGGCTCTAGCCACGAACGAGTGGGTAGCGCCGGAGTCAAACAGAACACGCGCCCAGCGGTTCTTCACCTTAAATTTCCCTATAGGAGCGCACAAAGCTAAGGAACTAGCACAACAGCACCGCAAATAATCTTGCAACTAAACTACCAGGCTAGAAAGAAAAACAACAAACAACTAACCTGAGATCACCTGGGTCGAAGTTTGAGCCTCCTCGGAAGAAATCACGTTCAGCTTCCCTTTTCCCTTGTCCACACGCTGAGGTGGAGGTAATGCCTGCAATGGAACTGCAGGAAGAGCTGACTGGACCTGAGGACACCTCGACTTAATGTGACCCTTCTGCCCACACTGAAAGCAGACTTTATCCTTGGTCCAACACTGGGCCGCATCATGGCCGGATCGCTTACAAACAGAACAGGAGGCATCTCTCCTAGGAGCACCCTGAATAGCATGAACCTGCTCCTTCTTCAGAGCTGCCACCTTCTTGAAACACCTCTCGACAGGATGGCCTGACCGGCCACAAAAACTGCACACCACCCTGCTCCTCTTTCCCGGAACAGCATCGGGTACCAGGGGTTTCTTCTCCTCTACCAACTTCCTCTTATCCTTCTTCAACTGCTGGCCTCTACTCTTTGCCGTCTCAATGGCCTCAACCTTAAGAGCAGCCTCTACAACTCCAGCATAAGTCACCGACCCATAAGCACTGGCCAACTGCTGCACCTCACTCCTCAAACCACCAAGAAATCGCTTAACTCGATCAGCCTCAACGCTGACCAATCCAGGGGCAAAACGGCTCAACTTACTAAACTCTACCTCATACTCACCCACCGTGAGCTGCCTTTGCTTCAGATAGAGGAAATCATTCATGAGGCGGTCACGCTCACCGAAGGTAAGAACTTCCTCAATAGCATCTCCTTGAACATCTCCCACGAGCATCCGGCTACCAAGCTCTCCTTCTCTCTCAGCCACCAACTCTTAGCCAACCCTTTGAGCTGATAGGTGGCTAACATCACCCTCTGGTCATCTGAAATCCCTGAGTACGAGAACATCTCCACCATGGAGATTAGCCAGTCATCTATCACCATGAAATCTGCCTTCCCAACATAAGTGGGAGGGCTCAGCCTCTGAAACTGCGAGATGAAGGCCATCTCTGCTGGCACCACCACTGGAGGCCTCAAGGGTGCAGGAGGAGGAGGAACAGCTAACCCCCCAGCAGGAACTTGCGCACACTGAGCCTGCCCTGCCACAACTGCCACCAAAGACTGAATCTGGGCTTGCACCTCCCCCAACTGCCTGCCCATAGCTTCGCTACTCTGACGCAGACTCTCGATCACCGCATCGTTCTGAGCTCCAGAAGATTCACCCTCAGACAGGGGAGTCGATCGAGTCGCAGGATGCCTAGCCATCCTAAAAGTCATTAGAATGCAAATCAGATCCAAATCCCACGACTAGAACCAATTACCAGTACAGACAATACATATGTAGATATAGACTTAAAGCTGCTAAACTTGCTCTGAGAGTTTATCTTCTTCACAATAATTAGATGATATGCCCTAACCTAGGATGGTTAACCACCACCTTACTAACTCTTGTGCCTAGATCGGATGCATGAACTTATGTTAATTTGAAAACTCATGTGTGTACATATGTCATCCTGCAAATCTTTAGCTCGGCGCGTTGTGCTTATGCAATGATATGATATGCATGATTGTGCTATGCATTCTAAAAAAAAGGCCCTAATGCATGTTATGAGCGGCGTACGCATGAAAATATTATGCATCCCATACTACATAACATTTCCATGCAACGAAAAAGAAACGTGCTAGTCGCAGTCATGTGGTGAGGTTATGCATCCCATACTACATAACCCTCACATGTAGCCCCTATGGTGGATCCATATACAAACACATATTATGCATCCCATACTACATAATATGCCCCGTATACTTCATGTTATGCTATGAGTGTAGTGTTCGTGCTTTTGCCAAGACGTGCTGATGACATATCGGTGTGTGAATGACATGATGCTGAACTACTAAAAGCATCCAAGGAAGGTTGCTCAACTAACTTGTCAAGCAACCTCCCTCTGATACCAACTGTCACAACCCACATTTTCTCCGAATTAAGAATTATCAGAGTAAGAGAAAACACGCGTCATGATGCCACGTCAAGCAGGGGATAACTGCTGACGCTCAGGCAAAACCAACTACCAACTTAATGAAAGAAAATCATGTGATTAATGATTAGAAAATCAGTTATAATTAGAGTCTGTATCCCTCGGCTCAGTGGATCACCTAGTCCACAAAAGAAAAACTATATTTATACGCTGCGAAAAAATACTTTATTTAGTTTTGACATCCTAAGGAGCACATAAGGGTCCCAAGAGAACCACTCATGCTATGCAAGACCCTACATTTAATTTATATAATATATAAGAAAACGGTCTTTATACGTGATTTGGAAAATAGTGATTACGCTTTATAAAACATGCTGATCATGAGCTTTATTTATAATAATAATTATAGTTTAAAAATAACTAGCAACCTAGCATAAAACCTTCTCAGAGCAAGTAGACTATCTCCAGAAAATGGTAGCAGCAATAGTATATATATCTAGTACAAGGTAAAACTACCAGTGGGCGCCAACAACCTGACACGAACCCACTAGCACAAATATATGTCTGTAAGAGAGTACTGAAAACAACCTCACTAACAAGGTAAACAGAACTCCAAGGTCCGGGAGTCCACCAACAACACCACCTCCAACTAGCCACCAGACTGGCTATACCTCAGAACCTGGGGTATTCCAAAAGAAAACAGAATACCTCAGCAAGCTAAACAAAGAAAAACTGCATGAAAGAGTCAACCAAAGGACAAAGTAACAGAAAAACATGCAGTAGAAAGAGTCATAACTGTCCAAAACAGGACCACAAGAAATGCACAACGTGCAAAGAAACAGAAACAACCCAGCCCAGGAACAACATCCTGCAGGGCCTACTAGGCTGCCAAGAGCCAGAATGCTGCAAACTACCAAAGAAGAAACTTCTAACACCCTAAACTGTGGGAAGTGATAGTAGCAAAACAACAACGAGGAATCGGATCGAAGGCAAACGCAGTCCCCCAATCCACCATGTCCAAGTCAAAAGCTCGAGGGTCAACACGTGAAAACACAAGGGACCTTCCACCCGACATGCCCAGCCCATACCTGGAGCAAGAAAACATGGGTGGCCTTGGCTATATCACACAACTCCACCCCCATAAAGAGCTACAACCACCACTACTAAGCACGACCCACGATTCGGCCTTTAGGAAAATAAAGAAAACGGCCGACAAGGAAAACCCAGAAAATACAACTGGAAATCCACTCGGAAACGAAATTCAAGGTAAAGGAAGAGTGTTGAAATAAACCAACACGACTAGGCGTTGAGTGAAACCCACTCAGTGCCTACCTAAACTTTGGCGTTGAGTGAGCTAGCCTCACTCGCCGCCAAAATAATACCACTACCCACAAGCTCACTAAAGAATACGGAGCTCGACGACAGTCGAACGATCAAGGCAGAAGATCCAGAACTCGAGTAGTCGCCTGCCACTTGAGTATCTAAACTCCCGCACTCGAAACCATCTAAATTCGCCTAGCAAAAGAAAATATACAAAGCGCACGATCAGTGACGCACGATCAGTGGTCGTGCGCACTCATCGGCTGATGATCGTGCGAAGCGAACCTGGAAAACCTGACAGAAAAACTAGCAACTGCGCACGATCAGTGTCGCACGACCACTGGTCGTGCGCACTGTTGCCAGCGCTCGTGCGATTTTCCGAGACAGAACTTTGGAAACTGAAAGACATCCGCGCACGAGCAGAGGCACACGACCATTGGTCGTGCGCCCTAACGGTTGATGACCGTGCGCGGCCAACCTGTACCATTTGGAATTTCCCGAACGACACCGGAATGCGCACACGACTCACGCCACTGCAGTAGCAGCAGACAACTATCAACGTCGCGCACCACTACCATACGAACTATGCCAAATCATTCGAGTGATACCTTAACGAAAAATCGGCAACCACACCCCCCTCCTAACTCTCCCTCTCAGCTACACCCAAACCAGAGCAATAATCAAAATAAAGGAGAACAACGGCTCCACGCCGACAATTTGGATTCCAATCATCACAAAATAGGGGGGGTTTCAGTAGGAAGAACTAAGCCCTATAGTTAGCAAGAAAATGAGAACAACAAGGCCTCTAACCTGGGCTAACCGGGATTTCAATTTCAGCAAGAAAATCGAAAAGAAAACTTGGCAAGGGCAAGAATACCACTTGCCTCAAATCTCAGCGAAGCTTTGGACTGCTTTCATCCTCTTCGCACGGATCAAAACGGCCGCAACACCTAGAACAAAAACTCGGCCATTAATGGCGGAAAACTTCCAAAACCGGAAATTCCAATCCTCCCAAAACTCCACGAAAATCGAATTTCTTACCGTAGGAATGAAGGTCTTGATGAGAGCAATCCGAATCCACTCTCGGAATCGAATTCCGTCCACAAACGCTCCGGGAATCGGCGTCTGAAGGGTAGGCGGTTTCTCCGTTTCCTCTCGTACAGGGGCGGCGGTTCGAGTGGGGAAGATGATGGATCGGGGGTTTTCATTCTATATATATATATATATATAATTATATAATTATATAATTAATTACAAAATTACATAAAGCACCAAATCGACACGAAAACCGAACTACCTTAGAATTCGACGAAATTCGCACCGTGGCTAAATACCCACGCTACGAACACAACGACGAAGTCGAAATTAATTTTCGACGAACAGAACTCGAGTTATACCCAAATAAAGCCAAACACCAACATCCCCCCGAGAGGCCACACCGGGTCACCCAAAACGACTCGGCTTGCTAGGGAGATCTTGCCAACAGGCTATAGAATAGGGCACTCAGTTCTAAGGAGCTAAACCACACTCCACAAATGGCACAAGCCACGGAAACGCGTCATCGTAATGCCAAACGAGAATAAAAATAATCGCTGAAAAAACGGGGCGTTACAACGGTAGTGGAAAATGGTCTTTGCGGGTGGCATCATTAAGTTTACGATAATCGATGACCACACGCCAACCCGAAACAGTACGAGTTGGGACGAGCTCGTTGTGCTCATTCGCCACTACGGTTAGACCGCCCTTCTTGGGCACGACATGAATGGGACTAACCCATGCACTATCAGAAATGGGATAAATAATCCCCGCATCTAATAATTTAATTATCTCAGCTTTCACGACGTCTTTCATGTTTGGGTTAAGACGCCGCTGCGGCTGAATGGTTTTGCGGCAATTATCATTTAAGAAAATTTTGTGTGTGCAGAAAGAAGGGTTAATCCCTTTTAGGTCAGAAATTTCCCACGCAATTGCGTGGCGATGTTTAAGCAAAACCTCCAATAAATCGGAGGTCTCCGAATCGCTTAAATACGAAGAAAGGATTACCGGGAGTGTATTATTTTTCCCCAAAAAGGCGTATTTTAGGGATTCGGGTAATGGTTTGAGTTCTAGGGTGGGCGGTTCTTCTAGTGAGGTTTTAGTGCTAATATCTTTTGAACCAATTGGTTCAAAAGGCATATTCGTAGACGCGTCCTCATCGCAATAAAAATTTTCGAGCGAAAAAATATTTTCGTTTAAAAACTCGGACTCGAAAACCGGAGAAGAACAATCTCCATAAAAAGAATCTAAAGAGTAGCAGAAATCGTCGCTCGGCAACGAGTCTTCCATAGAGGAGTTAATAGAAAAAGTAACTTGGTCGTCTCCTACCCGAAGGAGAAGCTGACCATTACTTAAATCGATTAACGCACGTGAGGTCGCGAGGAAAGGACGACCAAGTATAATTGGTACGTTGGCGTCTTCCTCGATGTCCAAGATGACGAAGTCCACCGGGAAGGTGAACTTGTCTACTCGGACAAGGACATCCTCAACAACCCCGATGGGGAACCTAACTGAGCGATCCGCTAGTTGAATGCGCATATTGGTAGGAGCAGGAGTACCCAAACCTAAACGCAGGAAGAGCGAGAACGAAATCAAATTAATGCTCGCGCCTAAGTCTGCTAAGGCGTATTTTACGAATACATCGCCAAAAAGGCACGGGATGGAAAACCGTCCCGAGTCGTTTTGTTTTGAGGGCAATTTACTAGTAAGAGCCGCCGAGCAGACAGTGTTGAGAGATATATGCGAAATATCCTCGAGTTTGCGTTTATTAGAAAGTAGTTCTTTTAAAAATTTCGCATATTTAGGCATTTGCGAGATAGCCTCGCAAAAAGGAACATTAATATGATTTTGTTTAAGTAATAAAATAAATTTTTCATATTGCGCGTTTACTCGCTCATTATCTAACTTATGCGGGTAGGGCAACGCCTTGTTTAAAATTGTTTTGTCGTTAAAAATCGGTAAGGGTTGCGTAATCGAAGAAGAGGGAAGAGGGGTCGGAGGTGAAATATGTACCCGAGGATCGATCCGTTTTGGATCGACCACCTCCTTACCGCTACGGTGGGTTATAGCGTTGGCGGTTTCCCTTGGGTTGGGCTCCGTGTTCCCTGGCAGTGCCCCCAGGGCGCGTTCCGACATAAGTCACGCCAGCTGTCCAACCTGGAGTTCTAAATTTTTTAGCGATCCGGTGATGTTCCGGATATTGGACTCGTTGGACGCGACATAACGATTAAAATTTTCCTCCATCGGGGATGGCTTCATAGGAGGGGGAGGAGGAAACGTTGGCGCAAAAGGAGGGGGAGGGGGATGCTGCGCGTTGTTCGGGTTGCTCTAGGAGAAATTCGGATGGTTCCTCCAACCCGGATTATAGTGGCTACTATAAGGGTTGTTTTGAAAGGAGGGACGCACCGGATTTCCCATGTAGTCCACGAACTCGTCGACTACGCAGACGTTGGAGGGGGGGGGGGGGGAGAAAACAAGGCAGAGTGGAGGAGGCAACAGACATCTCCGCCACCTGCTTAGTTAGCCTTTCCACTTGGAGGGCTAGCTGAGCAGTGGCATCCACTTCAAAAATGCCCAACTGCTTAGGGCGCGCTCGCGGGACATTCCACTGGTAGGCGTTCACCGCCATTTCCTCGAAAAGGGCCTGGGCGGCCTCGGGGGTCTTATTGTTCAGAGTGCCCCCGGCAGCCGCGTCAATCATTTGACGCGTCTGACTGTTCAGTCCATTATAAAAAATTTGTACCTGCAACCACGTTGGCAGAGCGTGGTGCGGGCACCGGTGGAGGAACTCCTTAAAGCGTTCTTAAGTCTCGTAAAGAGACTCGGAGTCGTTTTGGACGAACGAAGATATGTCCGCCCGCAATCTTGCAGTTTTCACGGGCGGAAAATACTTCGTAAGGAATTTCTCAGCCAACTCCGCCCAGGACGTGATGGATCCCCGCGGGAGGGAGAGTAACCACGCCTTAGCCTTGGACTTAAGATAGAAGGGAAAAAGGCGCAAACGAATGGCATCATCAGTGACGCCATTAATTTTAAAAGTATCGCAAATCTCAAGAAAATTAGACAAGTGGTTATTGGGGTCCTCATCCGGCAGCCCGTCGAACTGCACGGCATTTTGGATCATTTGAATAACACTCGACTTAATTTCAAAATTATTGTTGGCCACAGCGGGCCGAACAATACTCGACCCCGTATCATCCAAGTTGGGCCGAGCGTAGTAAGACATAGTACGCTCGGCCGGTTGGGCATTATTTGGGTCGGCCATAGAAGAAGAAGAGGGTTCTCCGATAGATTTTGCGGGGTCTAAAAAGGGAATTCGACGGAGAGATCGGATACGCGCAAGAGAGCGGTCGATCTCGGGGTCGAATTCAAGATTTTCAGAACTCGAAGGTTGTCCACGGGTCATACACCCTAAAAAAAACGAAAGGGGGAAGGATTTTTTTTGTATAAGTTTTTTATTTGAAAATAAAGTAAAATTAATAGAGTCCCGGATTCAGTATAACAACCGTGATCCCCGGCAACGGTGCCAAAAACTTGATGGCCGCGGAACAGAGACCGACTGTGGGTGGTTCGAAATGGTCAGATTCCGCGGGCCGGTTAGAAGATCGAGTTTTCTAACGAGAGGAGGCAAGTGCACCTATCGCAAGTAGTACTCGGTATTCGGGAAAACACCGAGGTCGTATTATTCTCGGGGACGCGTTGATTATATCTACTCTTCCAGGAATACTATTATCTTACTATAAGTAAGGTGGGATTTTTTAGTTTAATTAAAACGGAAAGAAGGAGAGCAGAATTTTGCTAAGTTAGTTCGATGACGGGTTAACGCTCGGCATGGAATCGGATTAAGACTAAAATAATTCTCAACAATTATTAAACTTTGTTTTTAAATTTAATAAAAGGCACTTGGCCGTGGGGGTTCCAAAAATATGAGCGCACTTATCTCTAGGAATATTTCTCACCTAAACATTAAGACTATTTGACCAATCGTTAGACCGACGAAGGATTCCTCTTAATGCCCGCTTTACGCTAAGAACCCCGCTATTGGGTGGGGAACCCATCCAGCAGGACTACGCTTCTCCTATTTCGAGGGGGCGTACACAATTCTCTTTACCATGAATCTCAAAAATGCCAAAAACCGGCCAGTAATGCTGTGGAGTAAATGAATCTCTACTCCCTCCCATGTACGGGTGAGACACAGAGAGTGGAGATCGGCCTATCCCTTGGGCAAAGCCAAAAAGATGATGAGGAGATCAGAAAGATACGCAAGGCACGCAGTGGATCCTGTCTTGAAAGAAGCGCGCATTTGCGCTGCCAGAGAGCGTATCGAGGATTTGGAAGCGAAGCCCTTGCGCCTACCCGAAGATAGAATAGCGAAGCGAAGAGGCTGGTACGATAGGGCCAGGAGCGAGAGAACCGAGTCTAACTGAGAAGACACCCCAAGGCTTACGCTTACCAAAGACTGAACTTCCTTGATCTATCTCAACAACTGCCTCTTCACATTCCCAAAAACTGCTTCTTTCCAAGTCTTGACAGAGCTGAGATCCTATAGCACCAAGTAAAGAGTCTGCATGCTTCTCCCAGGCCTATCTTTCTTTCAGCGTAGAATCATCAATTCAGTTTTTAGTAACGAGAATCGAAAAGGCCCCCGAATCGTTTATGGGTATAGGCTGGGTCGACTTTGCCAGGGGATTTCAGTGAGGAAACTTCGAGCCATCGATTCAAAGGAAGGACGGGAAAGCACAGGGCAGGAAACAATTAGAAAACCTAGAACCCTTTCCTTATCGGGATCAGATGTCTAAGTCAGGCTGTTGAGCTCTTTTTCGGTTGGTATGGATGGGAGGCTACCGAAAGGGTCCTACTTCAAGATTGAGAACAAAGTGGTATCAATTGGCTCGTGGAGGGCGCAGTGAACGTTGTGAAAAGGGCTTGACTTTCTTTAGAGATTCGTGAGAAGATTCCTATTCACATTCATGAAAGACTAATAAGAAAACCTGACTCTGCTTGAAGCCCGGAGGTGACTTCTCACCAAAGAAGAAATGGCTTGCTTGCCCTCGCCCCGAAATGAAACCTTCTGAGCTCCAGGAGCGGCTCTTCTGTCGTTATCCTCTCTCTCCTTTCCGCTCCTTTCAGTCGCTCTTCGACTGGCTTTTTCTTGCAATAAAGAAGAGCCCCTTGCCACTCGCTTTCTGTCCCATCTCATCCGCTTTTTCGCATATCTTCTGTCAATAGAATCCTTTTTGAAATCTTTCTCCCTACCGCTACTTTGTCCTGGCGTATCCTTCGTCCCTGCATATCTTCTCACGTGACGGTCAGAACATTGATCAGGTGCGAAGGGCGTTACGCCAATATTTGTAGAATCAGTCAATTTGTCTTTTTCATCAAATGAGTAAACCCCCTCATCCCAAACTGTGCTGTGATTCTTCCGACAAGTGCTGACTAAAAGTTTGGATCGGTCCTTACGTGCAGCCTCTCTGCGTCGCGTATGGATAACGGAAATAGAGCCCACACATCGATTATGTGGTCCTATGCGTCGTTAACCCGGGGTAAACCTTAAGTCCTTAAATTAAAATAAAAATAAAGTTCTTTAATTATTTCAAATCATTTTATATGTCCCAATGCTCTTCGATGCCGAAGGCTAAAAGAGTTTAGCCACTCATCGGTATGGGGACGGCTTTATGTTTTTAGGTGAAGCGTGAGTGTTAAATTAAGCACTGAACGATTATAAGAGAAAAAAAATAGGACAATTAGATTAATTGAAGGATAATTGATGCAGGCACTCACGCACACTTCAAAACTATAAAGAAAATTAAATAAAGCAAGCTCTACTCAAATGAGTAGGCGGAAATAAATGCACACACGCACACACTCTTCTTAATTGAAGAAAGTGATAAATAAAGTGTCGAAATTATCTCCTACATGCACGCACTTTATATAATTGAGAAAGCGATAAAATTGCAAGTCCTGGCTCAAATGAGTGGGCGGGGGTAAATTTATCTCATACACGCACGCACTCTACTTGAAAGTAAAACACACACACGCACTCTATAGAAAAGTAAACACACGCACACACACAAAGTTTTCCTACTCAAGTGAGTAGGAAGAAAATGAAAGCAGTAAAAAGACAAGTCCCACTCAAACGAGTGGGCGGAAAATGAAAGCAGAGCGCCATTTAACTCTTAACGAGTAGGCGAAAATAAATGCATACGCACACACTCTACAGAAATTAAAACAAAGCTGTAAATTCTAACTCGTACACGCACGCACCCTTGCAAAAATAAGAAAAACAAAGTTGCTGAAAAATTAAAACGACTGCATTTCTACCGCTAGAATGCAGTAGAAATGCATAAAAAGTGAAAATAAAAATTAACCGAGCGAAAATGTTTTGCAAATAAACGCAAAATGAAAGTACTCGAAAAATTAATACAATTGCATTTCTACAGCTAGAATGCGGTAGAAATGCATAAAAAGATGAAATAAAAATTAAAGGGACTAAAAGTTTTACAAATAAAAAGCTAAAATGAAGTGAGCGAAAAATTATAACGACTACATTTTTATTCATAAGTTTTTATAAAACCTCCAAAAAAGTGAGAATAAAACTAAAAAAAGAACGCGGAGTTTTACATTCCTAAGAGCCTAAGTTAAAAAAAATAAAAACGAACACTTTTAGGGGAGTTTTTATAAAACCTATAAGAATGAAAATGATAAAGAAGAAAAAGCTAATGCTAAAAAGTGCAGAAAATGAAAACTATACGGACGACACAATGACTAGAAATGCCGATAAATCCTAAATCTAACTAAGTTATCAAGGCTATAAAAATGAAAACATAAAAGAAACACAAAAAGATGAACGAAAAATTGCTTAAGTATGCGCATTCAAATGGATTTTTCATACTAATGAAGAGAGAAAAATTCAAATTTTATTAAAGCAAATACCCTAATACAAACTAAGAGAGAGAGGGGGGGGGGGAGAAATTCTCCTTACATAAGTATGGATCCAAATGGGCAGCACCTCCCCTAAGCAAAGTGGTCAAAAAAGGTGGACAAGAAAAGCTTCCTGGAAGCTCTTATTTATAGGCAAATTTTCGGGTTGGTCACGCCCGTGACTTGGGCGTGACAGGGGGCGTGTCGATACTGTACATGAGCTGATCGGGTGACTTGACTAGAAAGTTGACTTCGGCTGAAAACGTGGCGGTCACGCCCTAGGTCACGGGCGTGACAAATGTCAGTCACGAGCGTGACTGGGGCGTGTCGGGGAGCTCAATCTTGGCGCGGTCAGGCCGCAAAGTCGTGCGCGTCACGTCGGGCCAGGTGGCTAAGTCACGCCCGTGTCACACCTTGATACGGGCGTGTCTAGGGGCGTGTCGAGCTGGGTTTGATGATCGCCGATCGTCGAGCTGGCACCTGTGGTCAGCGATCGTCAAGGGCGTGACACGGGCGTGTCGGTCATGTGACACGGGAGTGTCAGTCAACATTTTGACTTTTTCTGGAATTTTTCTGGAATTTTTCTGCAATAAAAATAAAGCTAAGATAGAAATAATATTTACAAAAATAAGCAATTTATTGAATAAAACTAATAAAAAAGGACAAAAATAAACAAAATTAACTTAAACAAAATATGAAAATATAGGTATATTTACAACTCATCATTTGCACCGAAGCTAGATACTGATGCTACAAAACCAATGGAGAAGTCAGAATCAGAATCTGACAAGCCAAACTCGGGTAAAATCTCCCCGAAGTTACAACCAACATCAACATACTAAAATCCACTAAGTCAAGACCTTGGATTACAAAGAGTAACAAATCACACTCCAACAACGGTACTCGTTAACTATGCGACAACGTAACGCCCTGATGTCATAAATACGCCACAAAGAAATTAAAAAAAACAAAAAAATTTGGGGCGTTACAAGATATGACTGTGCTCTCTGAAGTAGTTCAATAAAATATGGTTGTTCATGCTTAGGAAATTGAAGAAGAGGTAATAGTGCTGTCTGAAAAGGCTAGATAAGATGCGGTGATATCTTCTATCCAAGAGCCTATGGTTACAAACCTATTGCTCAAGGATAATTATTCTCCAAGGGATGAAGCTTCAAGCAATTTTTAAACCTTTCCAGCAAGTTTTGAAGTTCCATGATCTAAGGGTGAGAGTGCCCCTCCCATAGACAGTTCATTGTTAAAGTATATAGAGGTCATGCTCGTAACGCAAAACGATCACTTTGACAAATCTCTGAAACAGGTTTTTGGTAAGGTGACTGAAGTAGAAAAAGATCTTAACACAGGATTAGCTAAAATGAAACACAATGTGGACAACTTACAGAACTCCTTGAATGAATGGTTAACACAAGGTGGCAAGGCCATAAATAACTGAATTAAGAGCATTGTTCATGTCTACAATGAGACAACTCAACTATCTAAATAACATGATGCAATGATACATTCCCATGATGCGAGCATGCATCACATTGATAGGCAGATATGAATTTACAAAGTAGAGCTCTTCCAAACCCTCATTTCAAAAGTTAGAACGGGGGAGGGAAGATTACAAAGAAGGATGAGCAAGCTTACTCGAGAGGTGCACAACATAATGCACAGTTCCAATACTTACACATATAAGAATATTAAGTGGCTACATGAAGAATTTATAGGAGAAGTTCCAGATCAAGCTCCACTCGTTAAGGTCGAACAACCTGTTGTAGGTGGAGAATTCCAAGCTAAAGGGGCAGAGTACTTTGAGGAGCAGCCTGAAGGGGTAGAGTATGCACCTCATAATGTATATCATTAAGTTTTGGAAGATGTTTTTTAATGACCCAGGCCCGACTCCACTTAGGACCACGTCCACCGAGGGAGACCCAGCGAGACCCAGCTGGCTTCGTCCGAGCTGCAGCCCAAGCACCCCAACCCCTCTCCATCCAGGCGGGTTGTTGGTGGCCACATCCTCCCTTTGATAAGCGAAACTCTCAGATTAATCGGGGAGAACGGGGACATCCTAAGAGGTCACCCATCCCAATATAACTCCAACCCGAGCACGCTTAACTATGGATGTTGGTAATATTGCCCTGAATTTTCCCTAGACTTGATTTGAAGAGGCATCACCCAGAACACTAAGAGCATGATTTTTTTTGATATTGTTCAAGTTCAGTATGTGCAAGATGTTCCTTTGTACAAGGTTAGACATGTGGTCTAGGAGGTGATGACTGGTGGTCACAAGGCTGAAAGATGCAAAGATAGAAAGTTGTCTAATTCTATAGTCATTTAGTACAGCCTAGGCTCACTCAACGCCAGATATCAAGGTAGTTGGTAGATAGACAGAAAATCTCTTTAAGTCCACAAGAGTTGAGTGAAGCAAGCTCACTAAAGGCCAAATGAAGAGAAATGTGGCTAAGTATACAGGAGTTGAGTGAAGCAAGTTCACTCAACGTCAGATGACTAAAAGCTGTGAGTAAAGCATGCATAGTCAAAGCCAAGCTATTGGCAAGCTGAAAATGTGGCCAAGTCCAGAGGCATTGAGTGAAGTAATCTCATTCAACGCAATATCGCTAAAAGCATTGAGTATTGCTGAACATGTCAAAGCCTAAGAAGAAATATTAAGAAATGTGGCTAAGTCCACAAGTGTTGAGTGAAGTCAACTCACTCAGTGTCATATAGCAAAAAGATATGAGACAGGCTAATTACGTCAAAGCCACAAAAAATCTGTGTAGATATTTGATTAAGTCCACAGGCATTGTGTGAAGCTTAATAACTCAACACCATGTGATAAAAAGCGTTGACTGAACCTTAGTCAGTCAGAGCCAGTGTTTTTAGACACAAAAAATTTGCTAAGTGTTTGGCATTGAGTGAAGCTTACTCGCTCAACGCCAAGTGACTAAAATCAAATTTAAGTGTTATGGCATTGAGTGAAGCATACTCACTCAAATCTAAGTGACAGAACACCAGTTAAGCAATTTTGCATTGAGTGAAGCTCAATCACTCAATGCCTAGAGACAGACATATTTTCTAAGTGTTTTGGCGTTGATTGAAGGTTACTCACTCAATGCCTAATGGGAGAAAATGCATTCTATGTTTTTTGGAATTGAGTGAAGGTTGTTCACTCAATGCCTAGTGAAAAAATCTTGTCTAAGTGTTTTTGCGTTGAGTGAAGCTTACTCACTCAAATCCTAATGACAGAAAAACTATTCTATGGGTTTTTGCATTGAGTGAAGGTTACTCACTCAACTCCTAGTGACAGAATATATGTCTAACTATTTTGGCATTGAGTGAAGCTTACTCACTCAACGCCTAAACTAAAGATGTTTGATTTTGGCTAAGTCCACAGATGGTGACGTCAGCAAAGTCAACAAGTCAACAAAATTTCAATTTGTTGCAGAATAGCTACAGTACACGACAAATGTCGCCGCTTGCCTTCTGTACAGCCATTATTGCAAAAGTTGATAGGTGCCAACCAATTTCAAGGTGGGGCCCACTGCTCAAAGAGCCGATGATGGGCGAATAATAAAAGGCAAAGATAGATGAAGAAAAAGAAGCTTTTGGAAAAGATAGTTGGCCATCATCTTCTTCCTCAGCCAATGTTGCTGAGTCCTAGAGAAGAAGTTCAAGCTTCAGATCAAAGAGTCAAAAGAGATAGCTGGTGCCATTTTAACCTACACCAGCAAGGTTAGAAAGCTTAATTTTTGAGGAAGGAGGAGAAGCAGAGACAAATGATTTCTACAGTCAAGAGGCTGCAAGGGCTCACCCTAGTTGCAGTCCTTCACAGTTCCAGCTAATCTATTCAGAAGAACATTTTCTGGATGCTATGAGGAAAGAAGCTGTGAAAAAGGAGTTAGGGTAAATCCTCTCAGCCCAGCAAAGGAAGAAGAGGCAGAGTTGTCTAGTCTCTGCAGTCTAGTAGTTAGGGCTAATTTTATCTCAGCTTGGCTTGCAACAAAGGTAGAAACCCTTGTTGTAGGGTACTTCATAGTTCCAGCAGCCTAATCCTTAAGATAAATTTCTAGAGCTGAGAAGAAGAAAGGACTAAACTTGTGGGTCAGTTCAGGAAGAAGAACAACAGATCTGCAAGGAATCAGTAAGGTCTACTGCTATAGTAGCTTAAAGCTAAAGAAAGAGAGTTTGTGTCTTCCACTCCTGCACCAGCAAGTTCAGAGAAAACCTCTGAGAAAGAAGAAGCAGTAAAGGGGCAACCCTAGCTGCAGTTGCTATACAATTAAAGCAAAGCTTTTCTGAAGACACTTTTTGGACTGTATAGAAGACGTCTGGATTGAGATAACTCAGGATAAAAGTAGGTAGGCTCATTGAAATTTCTCTATAGCCAAATCAACTAAACCCACTTCCACATTGTAGGATCCTTTTTGGATCTTAGTAGTAGGGTAAAATTTACTCTGAGGTAGGATCTAAGTTTGGATCTGAGTTATAGGTCTGTTTAGCTTGAGTGTAGGATTTGGGTGCAGATCTGAGAGTAGGATTCTGTAGAGAATCTGAGGTAGGTGATCAGTTGATCACTGTGATTAGGATCCAGTTTTGATCTAAGGTAGGACCTTTGGGTCTGAGGTAGGTGATGCGTTGAACTGCAAGTGTACCAGTCTCACAAGTAATATAAAATGGGTGGCTTTCCCAAGTATCAATCTCTTCAAGGAACAATGTAAAGGGGGGTTAATATCGAGGAGGACTTGAGATTGGTGTCCTTAGTTCGACATTAATTAAGGGGGTTTTAGATGGTTATGATAAAATAATGCAAAAGGCTAACAACTACTCCTATTCAATACCGCTATGCATCTCTTCGCCAGGAGGGATGGAAGGCTACATGGGCTGCTATACACCGAATCGCTAGGCGGATGGATGAGTAGGCAAGTGTAAGAACCATAATTTGAGGGTCGTAAGCACCTCTTCGCTACGCACGCTTCTAGCAATTGCTAGAATGGTAAAATGGGATGCGGTGGCAGATGGAAATAAAGGCGCAACTCAAGGAACTTAAGCATAAACATCATAAGTTCACATAGTCATAAAACTAATAAGGTTTACAACTAAGAGCAAATCATCAACACAAAAGTTCTACCATAACATAAATAACAATAAAGGAATAACAAGTCAAGTGATCAACCGAATACGAAGTCTTGCTGAGGATTCACGGTAGGATTAGCCAGGTTGTCATTCCGCATCCTAGCTCGGTACTCAACTGCATCCAGGGTAGAGAAGGGCTTTCACTACCTTCCAATGGACCCGTCTTCTTCATTTCATGATCTTGAAGAAATTTGTACACTTCCCTTTGCTTGTTAGCTATGGCGTTGAAGCTTGAAATAGAGCTTAGAAGATGAAGGAGAAGGCCGAGAGCAAGCGCCGACAAGGTATAGGCTTCGCGAGCATGGCCGAAGCTTCTCCCCTTGGTGGAAGATGGAGGATGGAGGTGGAAGGGCGAAACTTTGCCCTAAAACACCACTGGATTGGCAGGAATGAAGCTGTTCCTAATGGTGGAAAATATGCTCTATAAATATAAACAGGTCAGAAAAATAGGCATGCACGGTCCCACGCACGATCGTGGGGTAACCGTGCATTATTAACTTTCAGATCTGGATCGCGGATGAAGATGCATTGACCCATGCGCTTTACTCGCGCTTGGGCGCTTCCGCCCGTGCATGAAGGGAATCGCACGGGTAAACATAGAGTGCGGAAAACAGAGTAAAATAGGGGAACCGTGCGTTTTACTCGCGCACGGGCGCGTTTGCCCGTATGTGAAGGAAACACACGATTTACCCCAGAATGCAGGAATAAAGAGAAAATGTGCAGAGCGTGCGATTCCTTCTCGCACGGTTTGGCCTAAACTATCCGGGAACAAAATGCACGGGTAGAAACAGAAGTCCCAAGAATTGCTGTGTGAAATGCACGATTGCACTGAAACTGTGCGTGAAGAAATGCGCACGACCGTGCGTTTTACACAAAAACTGGAAAATGAATCTTGGACATCCCGACTATCTGCAAAACAATGAAACCAACTAGAGCACCAACTCCCAGCAATAAAATGCAAACAACAAAAACAACAAAAAGAGCTACGGGGAGCACCAGGTGTTTACACCCAACAAAAGCATTCACAATTTCACACCCACGGGCCTATAAGTGCACTTCCAATGGAAATAAAGATTAGAAGAAATATGAACGATATAGAACTAAAAGTGAAGTGAAGACGCGTGAAAACTAGCCCAGCTGAGTCCGAAAAACCCTATATAAATCGGACACATCACACCCCCAGACATACCTATTTGTTCGTTCCGAGCAAACATAATCTATGCAGATAGGCAAAATAATCTAGCTAACATAGAAATTTAAATACAAAGTACCATGCGAAGTCGCATGCTCGCGTGCATAAAAATATTGTAGAAGAAATTTTTAAGTATACAAAATAGTTTATACTTTTCACAATATGTAACAAAGTTTTATTACTACTAAAAAATTGAATCACGGTGAATCTTCCAGTCACGCGTAGGGAGAAAATAGACTAACCGCTAAGGCGAGTATTGCCAAAGATCGGGATTCGGGACAACCTCCAAAGGAATCCAGCATTGTCGGTGACCATATGCTTGCCCGTTCGCACTCTCTCCACGGTACTAATTTGACTTAAGCATGAGTCCGTAGGACTTCGGGTAGTAATGGGGCTTGGGTTAAGGCGAGGTAATGAAGGATAAAAACGAAGGCTATGCACAAACCCAACAGAGCTAGCACAAAAAGAGTCTATCCGCAACCCACAAAATGTGCGGGTACACCACACCCCCAGACTTAATTTTTTTTAAAAACGGGTGTGTGTAATGCCTACTCCACAAAATACATTACTCAAATCAGATTTTCCATTATACTTTTCCTTTCTCTTTTTCTTCCTTTTTCAAATTTTCTTTTTATAAATTTTCCTCTTAACTCATCTTTTTCTTTTGCTCAATTCCAGAACCTAAATCATGGGAGCACAACCACCAATTCCACAAAGAACAACACCGCATCAACACCCCCATCCTAAAATTAGAAAACAGTGAAGCTAGACTTGGGTGTGTGACTGGGGTCGGCTACTAAGCTTTGGTTAAATAAAAGTGGAGCTGAATGAACGGAGAGGTAGACACAACAGGGCTAGCGAGGATATGATTTTAGGAGCGGGTACAAAGCTCAACCTGGCCAAAATGTTGTCCAACATCATGCTCACGCTTAACTAACCATGCGCCAATGCCTCGAGAGTAGCTTAGGGCAAGCTATTGGCAAACGAGAAAGATTATCCATCCTCCCGACTCGAGCAATACGAATCTAACGGCCGTCTACACACATCCCTAAGCTACCGTCGGATTCATACCAGATTCAGCAATTTTTGAGTAGCATAAAAAGAATTTACGCAAGAAGAAAAATATAAAACTAAAAGTATACAGAGAAATTAATTCTACTCTAATTTCTATAGAAGATGGGAGCACTCGACTGGGAGCACAGCAAGGTCAACATTTTACCCTGTCTCGCAATCATATGATAGTAAGGTAATTTTCCTAAATAAAACAAAAGATACAAATTTGGATCGCCGCACGCAAAAATTTAAGTACGCGCTCAAGTGGGTGCAACGACGTGCAATGCAATGAACTAAAAAAATAAATTAAAAATAGCTACTGGTATGCAAATGAAGTGCACGTGCAAAGGTAACATCGACAAGCTCTCCCCCAAACTAAAGCTAAGAAGCATCGCACAATATGATGAAGTTAAAATCAAAATGAGGGAAGGAGAGAAGTTATCCAATGCTCAAAAGATGAGCATACCAGAAGATCGACTTTAAAGTTTATCAATAAGCCCACAGACCAAACAAAAGCACCAGCAAGTAGCACATCTCTAACCAAACAGAAAGCTATACAAATATAAACACACAAATTGAAATGCAAAAATTTAAAGCGGCACCAGCATTGGGTTGTCTCCCAGAAGCCCTTTTCTTTACCGTCCTTAAGGTGTAACAAATACAAGTATTAACAGTTATATATAGTGTCCAGGAAGCAAAAGTTTAAAATGCAGAAACAGAGAATTCCAAGTCACACACAACATTAAGCAAATATAACGCTTGCAGCAACCAACCAAAAAGAAAGAGACGGCCCCGGGGATCCCACACTCCTCAGCTAAACACTGATTTGTGATAGACCCCCCCCCCCCCCCCCCCCCCCCCCGTTTACGTGGGGTGAGGAAGAGGTGAAAGCTTTAGGGGCCAGCGAAGACAAATCTCCCCTGCCCCTAGCGTCCTCCTTCCCGCGCCGGCGGGAAAAACTCTGCGCATTACGCAGAAGCAACTCCCTACGTTTTAACTCCACTAAAGAGGATTGCCAGGGCGGTACAGTCACCTCCGACATCACATTAGATAGATTATCATCCAAAACTGGGGGCATCCTTTCTTCACCCGCTGAGGGTGAAATATCATCCCATTTTACCTGTTTCATAGTTTTACAAACTTTGGCTAAACCAATAATAGTTTTTAAATTGAAATTCTACACGCCCCCATTTGGCGCGCGAAGTGCATCCATTTTTGCAACAGCATCATGAATCTCATCAAGGACCCGTGTCACTTCATTCCCTTTAGTTGTTTTCAACGTTTCAAAAAATTCCTCAACTTGCTCTTGTCCCGTCGATTGAAAATCTGCCTTCACACCACTAGAAACATCATTGGATGACGCAATAGTTAAGCTCACCGGTTGTTCTAGGTCTACAAAGATTAATCGAGGAGGCGAAGGTGGTAAAGGTGCATTAACTTTGGGCGCAACAATGATACCATTAGCATCAAAATGCAACGTCGCCTCACAAGCTTTAAGGAAAGGGACCCCAAGGATGGGTTTTGACGCGTTTCCCTCGGGTCTAAGCACCAGAAAGTCGTTGAGGACAGCCGCCCCATTTAAAAGCACTTCTACACCCTTCACCTCTCCATTAGGCTAAACCACAGAGCCATTGGTAAGCAATAATAATTTCCTACCATCAGATTCGATGCTCAAGTTCATCTTTTCAACATCTTACAAAGCAAGAATGTTGCAAGATGAACCGGAATCACACAGCGCTAGAGTCTCAATGGCATAAATCTTACATTTCATAGTCGTATCGCGGGAATTACCTTCCCCCACATCCTCAACACTCTTCTACTGCTCACGGGGATTCTTCTCTGTGTTGCTAGGAAGTGTGCCTAGAGTGGGCTCAGAAAAAACATGGGTCAATTGTCCCAATTGCATTTCCAAATTTCTCATGGAAGCAGTCTGAGTAGCCATATTCGATTATGCCATTTCAACGAATTTTTCCATCATTTCCTGTAATGCGCTCTTGCGCGTCCCATGCACATTCTAATTATAACCCGGTTGAAATGGTCACGGCTGACTACCAGAAGCCTGAGCATCGAATTAATGCTGGCCCCCCTGCCATATTTGACCAGGCGTGTTTTGGTTCCACGAGAAATTAGGATTGTTTCTCACGTTAGGGTTATAAGTATTATTGAAAGGCATAACACGATTTTGATTATTTATAAAATTGACATTTTCTTCACAAGCCATACTTGCCTAATCCGCAAACAACTCACCCGCGGGGCACTCATAAGCATGGTGGCCAGAGTTATGACAACCCTGGCACAATATGCTCATCACAGGGGCAGGTGGTGATGTCGATCAGGTCAGCATCATCTTCCCATCCAAGGCGCGATGGCTCGATTCGGCGTGAAGCCCAACAACATTCACATTGAACAAATTTCTTGCCCCTCTAGGAGCATTCCAGCCTGTTGTCCAATACATGTTGTGGGAGGCCGTATCTTTGAGGAGTCTCAATGCTTCCTCAGGAGATAAGTCCATGATCGTACCACCCGCCTCCGCATCGATCATCGCCCTGAAATTCGGCTCAATGGAGAAATAAAATATTTCCACCTAATTCCAAGGCTCACAGACATGTTGAGGACAACGGCGCTGCAGGTCGGCAAATCTCTCCCATGCCTCAGAAAGAGTTTCTTGATCCAGCTATCTAAAAGTGGCTATTTCCCTGTATGCATTAACAATTTTATCAACACGATGAATCTTAACCAAAAACATGGAAGACAAAGCTTCCCAGGTGGAAGCGGTGCCAGGCATGATCGAATGCAACCACTTCTTGGCCCTATCCCTTAGTGAAAAAGGGAACAACTTTAGCTTCACAAAATCATCAGCAATGCCCGCATAACGAAAAGTACTACAAATCTCAAAAAACTCTGCCAAATATAGCTGAGGATCCTCGCTCGGCAGACCCGAGTACTGAGTATTGTTCCTAAACATATTTAAGATTACAGGCTTGATCTCAAAATGATTATTGACTATAGCTGGCCCGAACCCTCGATAAACACTCCCCACTATAGGGGTAGTGAAATCCCGCATTGTCCTAATGTGAGGCTAGGCCTCATCCTGGTTCTTAACGATTCACTCCCATTGGGCATTTCCCAAATGGACCAAGCCATCAATCCTTTACTCAACTGCAGCAGCACGCAAGCGAGCTCTCCTCGCTCGTGCATTCTCCGGATCAACAGCCAAATCTTTGCCCCTTCCACCAGGGTTCAGATCTGTCATACAGCAATCACAACAAGAAAACACTACAAACAACAAAACACCCACAAACTTTTCTCAAAGAAACAAAATCCACGCAACACTTGCATTCCCCAGCAACGGCGCCAAAAACTTGATGCGCTGGCGGTAAGATTACCTTCCACGGCCAAGTAATAAAAGTGAGGAGTAGCTTCCCCAAGTATCGATCTCTTCAAGGAACACAATAAAGGGGGGGGGGGGTTAATATCGAGGAGGACTTGATATTGATGTCCTTAGGTCGGCGTTAACTAAAGGGGGTTTAGATAGTTGCGATAAAATAAAGCAAAAGGCTAACAACTACTCCTATGCAATGCCGCTATGCATCGCTTCACCAGGCAGGATGGAAGGCTACACAGACCGCTATGCACCGAATCGCTAAGCGGATGGACGAGTAGGCAAGTGTAAGAACCAAAATTTGAGGGTCATAAGAACCTCTTTGCTACGCATGCTTTTAGCAATTGCTAGGACGACAAAATGGGATGCGGTGGCTAATGGAAATAAAGGCGCAACTCAAGGAACTTAAGCATGAACAAAACAAGTTCACATAGACATGAAACTAATAATGTTTACAAATAAGAGCACATCATCAACACAAAAGTTCTAACATCACATAAACAACAATAAAGGAAGAACAAGTCAAGAGATCAACCAAATCTGAAGCCTTGCTGAGGATTCACGGTAGTATTCGCTGGGTTGTTATTCTGCGTCCTAGCTCGGTCCTCAACTACGTCTGGGGTAGAGAAGGGCTGTCACTACCTTCCAATGTACCCGTCTTCTTTGTGTCACGATCCAGAAGAAAGTTGCTAGATTCCCTTTGCTTGTTAGCTATATCATTGAAGCTTGAAATAAAGCTTAGAAGATGAAGGAGAAGGCCGAGAGCAAGCGCCGACAAGGTATAGGCTTCGCCAGGTATATAATGGTTGAAAATCTGCGCTTTAAATAGAAACAGGTCAGAAAAATAGGCATGCATGGTCCCGCGCACGACCGTGCGCTAACCGTGCGTTAATCGCGGATAAAGATGCGTTGACCCGTGCGTTTTACTCGCGCACGGGAACTTCCTCCCATGCGTGAAGGGAATCGCACGGGTAAACACAGAGCACAGAAAACAGGGGAACCGTGCATTTTACTCGCGCACGGGAACGTTTGGCCGTGCGTGAAGGAAACTCACAATTTACCCCAGAATGCAGGAATAAAGAGAAAATGTGCAGACCTTGCGATTCCTTCTCGCACGGTTTGGCCTAAACCATGCAGGAACATAACGCACCGGTAGAAACAGAAGTCCCCAGAATTGCTGTGTGAAACGAACGATTGAACTGAAACCGTGCATGAAGAAATGCGCATGACCGTGCATTTTACACAGAAACTGGAAATGAATCTGGAACATCCCGACTACCTGCACAACAATGTAACCAACTAGAGCACCAGCACCCAACAACAAAATGTAAACAACAACAACAGAAAGAGCTACAGGGACCACCAGGTGCTTACCCCCAACAAAATCATGCACAATTGCACACCCACAAGCCTAAAAGTGCACTTACTATGGAAATAAAGATTAGAAGAAATGTGAATGATATAGAACTAAAAGTGAAGTGCAAATGCGTGAAAACTAGCCCAGATGAGTCCGAAAAATCCTATATAAATCAGACTCATCAGTAGGAGATTCATTCTCTCTGAGTTGTAGGGAACCTATGCCTAAGTTGTAGGATCCTTTAGATCTGAGGTATGAACTTTTTGCCTCAGTTGTAGGAGATTCATTCTCTCTGAGGTAGGATCCTTTATGGATCTGAGGTAGGGTTGTCCTCCCAGCCTGAGTTGTAGGGCATTTGGGCTAGTGGTAGGTGATCTTTGGATCTCTGAGTTGTTGGGCCTTGTGCCTGAGCTAAAGGTCATGGGGAAGACTTAGTGGTCCTGCGGGATAGTGTTGTAAGCTCTTAGGAGCCTAGATTGGAGAAGTGCTTTGTCTAACTATAAGTTAGAAAGGTGGGAGGTAAAGTGGACTTACCCATAATTTGGGGAAGCACTATAAATTCTATGTGTACTTTTTTTGGTTTCTCTTATTTGCAGGTTGTGTGTTTCTTGAAAGCAGAAAACCTCTAACTCACAAAGCAATTAAGGAGAAAAATAAATAAAATCACAAGAGTTAAATAACCTATTCACCCCCTATAAGTTATTTAGCTATCCTTGAAATCAAAGACTTTCAAGTGTATCAGAGGGAGGTTTCTTGAAAAAGGACTTAACAGTCTGAGTAAAACTCAAAGGATAGAAAAAAGGTTTGCACTTGTGGGTTCAAAAGAGAACCATAAGGAGTGGAGCTCAATTGAGCCTCAAGTCTGCATAAAGGAGAACTTTGTGACATGGAAAGAGAGGATCAGGCAGATCATGGAAGCCATTGATCCTAGAGTCTTTGTAACAGTTTAAGAAGGACCTTTCATCACCATAAAGGCCTCTGTCTTAGATGCAGAAGTCCAGACTACAAAGAGTTATGCTAAAATGAATGAAGATGAAATCATCTTGGCAACTATGGATAAGAGGGAAAAACACATCATGGTAAGTGTCATGGATGACTCCACCTTCAAGATCTTGATCCACTGCAAGACTGCCAAAGAAATATGGGACAACTTCATTGTCCACATGGAAGGCACAAAGATGGATGATAAGGAAGAAGAGGAAGACTTCATTGGGATGCTTGTTGCGATTGAAAATGAAGTTCAAGATTATCCTGATGTTGGGACAAGTAACAGGGCCCCTCTATCATACTCAAACAGTGATTTAGATGTGGATGATGAAGATAAAGCAAATATCAACTTCTACTATGGGCTAATGGCCATGACAGAAGAAGAATCCCGCCAGGATCAGCCTTGTCAAGATCAGGTATAATCTCTGTCTAGTTCTTCTTATTGCTTAGGTCATGAGACCAGCTCAGATTCAGAAGCTTATTCATCCAGTGATGAAGGTAACTCTAAATCTGCGGAAGATATCAATCAATTGATTGATATGTATAGTAAACTTCTAGACTCTTTGAGGAGAAGCAGGAAGTTAGTCAAGAGGCAGGCTTATGAGATTACATCCCTTTGGTTAGGCTCTTCCCAGCATACTGAGAAAACATCCTTGCTGGATCAGAAGATTGGGGATGTGTGCATACTAAAGGCCATCTCAGTCATCCAACATGATACCATAAGCCAAAAGGATAAGATCATCTTTGATCTTGAAGAGGAGCTCCTTAAGGAGAAAAGGATAGTGGCTAGTTTTTCTAAGCCAAGTATTGTGTTGCCCTAGATAGATTCCTTCTCCTCTCAAAAGTTTAAGAAGGAGTTGGCAGTCAAGGGAAACACAAGAGTTGACCTTTCCAAAGGGAAAGGAAAAGATCCTATAGTGCCTCAGTCAACCTTTCATAAGGTAATCCTCCCTTCTCACAGGTATGACCAAGGCTGCATGCATGGTCACTAGAAGAATGGGAATTCTTCTAGTAAGAATACATGAGTATCTTCCAATGAAAGAAGAAAGAGTAGGGGAATGAGTTCCTTTATGTATCCCCATGAGGAAATCCAAATGGCCCATCATGGACCATTTGTTTTTGGTACCTCAGCCCCAACTCTCAAGGACTAGGCAGTGTCTTTCACTCAAGACCATCTAGCAAAGACTCAGACCAAGGGTTAGTCTACCAGTAAGGTTGACTTGGCTATTTCTGATGATATAAACAACATGTCATATCCAAATAAGATAGCTGTAAAAGCATTCAGAGCAAGCAAAGGAATCCTGTTGGAAGATTAACCTTCATTCAGATCCTTGCTGAAAGGAACCTTAAGAAAGATGCTGCCCCTCTTCCTTTTGTATAGTCAACAGTTAAACATACTACAAGACTTGCTAAAAAAAGGAGATATAATATCCATGAGTGTTGGTGTTATGGCAAGATGGGGCATTTTGCCCTAGATCGCTGACACAATCCTATTGTTCCCAGAGCAAGAGACAGCGCACCTGTCAGAAATGCTACTAGTAGGCAAGTTAGATTTCAGACTAATTAGAACCTAGGACCCAATACCTCTTGCGATCCTAAGGTAAGATAAACTCTATTTTGTAGGTCAGTCGAAGTACCCATTCCCCCTTGAGGTACTTGGACAGAGGATGTTCCAGAACTTGGAGTGGAATAAGAAAGTCATCTTATGGATCATACTCCAGTGTGGGAATGACCTAAGATATGCAGTTTGGAAGTTGGTGATGGATATTTACCATCTAGGACACTCCTCCTACTGCCCAAGAGGAAAAGGATGGTGTGTCCAGTCCTGAAGAAGGTTAAGTGCACATGACATGGATGAAGATCAGCTGAATCCATCCATTAAAGGTCAAGATGTCCGAGTGATAAAACAAAGTGTTTCACAAGTCTTGGGAAAAGGCCAGCAGGATCCAGCCAGCAGGACTGTCTAGTTGGACAAAGCTTTGCTGCCACAACAACAAACTAGTACGAAGAAAAAGTGACAGACAAGTAGGCTATACTCATCACGTATGAAAGAACTAAAAGTATCTCTTTTGAGAGCAGCAAGGAAGGGGCACATAATGGTCAGCTGGGAAGTTTATCAATTAGTATACTCAGCTGTCAATCTCTTCTCAGGAAACATGAAGAGATATGTATGCTCAGTTGTAAGTATCATATAAACGTACCAAAAAGGATGTCCAAGTCACTGGGCAGTGTGGACAGAATCTATGCAATTATTAAGGGAGAGCCAATATAGCCTAGCTCCGTCTAGAAAGCTTAAAGTCTGGTCTAAAGAATTAGTGTCTAAGCATCTCCAGCTCCAAAAAGATCAGAAGAATACTTCTAAAGTTTAGAATGTCCCTATGTACAATGCTGAGGATGAGAGGGAGACTATTCCAGATGATTGCAACTGCTGTGAGTGAGCAAGTTCACAAGAACAGCTGGTTTTGCTCCAGCTATTGTTGAAACAAGTCAGCATATTCCTATGGGAATAACAGTGTAAAGAAAGACTTGGTATCATAATGAAAGGATGGTTCAATGAAATATCATTCAAGGTCCAAGTGGTCTCAAAGTCCAACAGCTGCAAGAGAAAATTAAGCCTCATATAGAGAGGAAGGTGACAGTTGCACCAGTGGTATCATCTGTAATCAGCTAGGGAGAGAAGGAATTGATCAAATGGTATCAAGTAGCATAGGAGAGTTGGGTCAGTGGTATCAACTCAAGAAATATGATCACTATGGGAGTTTTAACTGGCCATGATCAAGGATGAAGGTAATTATAAATGGGGAGAATGATGTTTGGGTTTCCAATATAGGAAGTTCATTGGAGCTTGAATAGTATGCAGACAACATTCCTCCTATTGAAGAAGGAATGTTTTGTATCCAGTACGGTGATCAAGTGGGAAAATTAATGTGATGTTAAAGATGGTGCTTAGTGGGATGAACACTCTTGTGATGCTGATCAGAAAGCTGAAGCTAAAAGTAAGTCTATTGCTAAAGGAATGGAAAAGACCTGGCTCAATAAGAAGAGACCTAGCATGGTGCAAGGGAGCTAATGTACTCAACTTGTGTGGATCGAGCTTCAGCTCTTGGACTATAACCTACAGATAAGTAGAACTCCTTTATATTATGATTCTACTAGTGCAATCTCAATAGCTAGGTATCCTGTCCCTCATAGTAGGATAATGTTTATGAGTTTGTCCTCAATAGCTAGAGGTTAAGTACCTGTAAATTAGGGAGCAGAAGGAAGAACTCTGTCTTGAGTTTGTCCTCACTGACAAGTGGCAGACATGTTTATGATGACATTAGATGAAGTCAAGTTCAACATCCTATAGGTTGAGTTGGGTATGTGGAACTTGGTATAGCTTCAGTTGCTCCTAATTTTATCTCTGTTTTAGGATTTACTTTTCTTGCAGGTAGATAAGTCCTTGATGTGATATCAAGACTATAATGACCATTAAGTAGCATCAAGACTTAAATGGACTCATGTGTCCATTGGAGATTATGATAGTGATGCTTCTATTGAGGGGGAGCAAGTTCAGCACCTGCAGAAATGTTGACCGGTGATGACTAGTTTTAGTCATTATTTTTTGAGTTAGTTTAGCATAAAAAATTCCTATGTTTAAGTATATTTTTATGTATTTTTTTGTATTTTATGTTTTAATATCTTATTTTTGATGTTATGTTTTAATATCTTATTTTATGTTTTGTATGTATGTTATGTTTGGTATGTTGCATTTTATGTTGCATGACTAGGTTTGTTATGTTATATAACATAACTAATATTATGTTTAATTTTATTTTTGTAGGTTCGAGCCTCCTTGGTGCTGTCCAAACCCATGAGCCATGCAGCCCTCTCATTCGGATAGCTCAAGATCAAGTCCAGCCCGACCCTCCTTAATGCAGCCTGACCCTCCTTGATGCAACCGGAGGACACATGATATAACCCGGCCCTCCTTGGTGCAGCCGACCCCTTTATCTCAATTCCAGCTCATCCGAAGCATCCCCCCTTCACTTATCAAGTCCAACCCGAGCCCTCCATAATGCAGCCACCCGTCATCTTTGCATGGCTCTCCACTTAATGCTTGGTCAGCTCCCTCCTCCCTTCTCTCTCCCCCATTTTATATTTTTCTCCCCTCTTTTATTACGAATTCATCCCCCCTTCTTCTGTTTCTATTTCTATTTTTCTATTTATATTTCTTTAAATATCATGCCTTGAACCTTGTTCCCTCTCTCCCCTTCTCTCCCCCTCATTAATTCCATTCATGCATCTCCCCATACATTCATGGCCTTCCCCCCTTGTGCCCCTTCATCTCCACCTCACTCTAGAACCTTCCCCCTCATCTATATAAGGACCCTTAGCCTCAAGCATTGGAAGGGTTGACATTAGAGAGCAAGTAGAGTGCTAGTGCAAGAGTGTTCTTTTCTTTTCTTGCTGTTAAGATCTTTTTATTAGTGAAATATTTTTCTTGGTGTTATAATTTTGTCTCTTCTATTATTATTGTGTACTCTTTTTTTATCAATTAATGAAAATGAAATTTCTCTATCTTATTGTGGTTTCCTTCTTGAATATGCATAACTAATTTTCTTTGGCATTTGATCATGAAGATCTATGAAATGAGATGAGATTTTTCTTCGTTTCTTAGTTTTATTTTTGCTAGATTTTTCTAGATCCTTCTTTGATTTATCTCGTGTCGACTCCATATTTTCGGTATACGGTAGAAGGCAATTTGATCTCATTTCATAGTAGTCGAGAGACCAGTTGATTTGAAAGATCACTCAAAGAAGGAAGGAGTTGCATGTAATCCTAGAGTTAGGATGACGTAAATCCTCTAGATTGGAGTCAAATCGAATAGTGTTGTTCACTTCGATAATGCAACTTTAGGCCTTTTGATTTGCAATGAGATTTCGGTCAAAATGTTTAGAAGTTTGGAGATTTAATGCTCTAGCGAGATTATTTCTTATTTTCAGATCCGCCAGTGTCTAGAACGATTTGCAATTATAAAACTTTATTTTTTTCCTTCTTATCTCTTTTCATGGTGAATCATTGATCGAATGCTATCTTTTGAATCTGAAGTTTTCGTTTTGATATTATTTTTGGTTTAATTTAAAATTCTCAAAACAACCAACAATCGTACGGTAGGATAATAGTATGAGCGCGAGTAATAGTAATTGGCAACCCCAAGTTTTTAATACAACCTTGGTACTATAATTCGATAGGTGCACTTGACTTTTTGGGTTGATAGTCATTCAATTCACCAAGTTTTCGTGCCATTGCCGCGGACCCGTTTTCGTCAATATAAGGAAAACACTTTCGCTATTACTTTTGCAAAAAAACAAAAAAAATATTTAATCGTTATCTTTTTCTTCATCAAGTTTCTATTTCCATTCTTCTCTTTTCCTTTCTCCATTCTCCTTCTATTTTGTTTTCTAGTGCATGACCCACACGAATCCGTCGCTACTTATTGACTTGGACCTAGAAATCGAGCGCTCCTTTCGGAGAAACATGCTATTTAGGGGTTCCACTTCTCAAACAACGGTTAAGAATTCCGACGGTGATTGTAACTTCAACTCTGAAATGGGAGAACCCAACCCAGAAATTGTCCAGCATAGGACCTTGTCCGATTATGCTCGACACAACCTGGATGGTATAGAAACAAGTATTGTTCGCCCTGCTATTGTAAAAAATATCTTTAAGCTTAAGCCTAACATCATACAAATGGTGCATCAATATGTACAGTTTGACGGATTTCAAGATGAAGATCCGAACTTGCATATTGCTAGTTTCTTGAGATCTGTGATACCTTAAAAATTAATGTTGTCTCAGACGACGCAATTAGGCTAAGACTCTTCCCCTTCTCCTTAAGAACAAAACCAAATTGTGGTGAGTTCTCTTCCAAGAGGATCAATTACCACTTGGAATATTTTAACAGATAACTTTCTCGCTAGATATTCCCCCCCGATAAAACTACGAAACTTCGAAATGATATTATCTATTTTTCTCAAATTTCTTCCGAGACCTCAATGACACTTAGGAGAGGTTCAAAGAACTTTTGAGACGCTGCCCTCATCATGCTCTGCCTGTATGGTTACAGGTCCAAACATTCTATAATGGGCTAAATCAAGAGACCAAGAAGATGATAGATGCCGCTTCCGGTGGATCTTTGGACCGTAAAAATCCGGAGGCCGCTCTTGAGCTTATCAAGGACATGGAGATGAACACCTATCAGTGTAACTCTCTTAGGACTTGCCCAAATAAACCTGTAGGTATCTACGAAGTGGAATCTGTGTCCCAACTGGCGCTTCGAGTGGAGATGCTGAGCAAGAAAGTAACAGATATGACTTCTACCTCCGCCATTTAGGTATATGAAATTCAAATGCTGCTGCCGAGCAGGTGGATTATCTGGGGAACATACCCAGGCCTGCTCAAAATAATTTTTTTAATTTTTCTAATTTTTTTGCTCCTCCTGGTTTTAATAATTCTTCGAACTCGTATCACCATGGATGGCGTAACCATCCGAATTTTTCGTGGAGTAACCCCGCAAATGCCACACGTCCACCACATGATTTCACTCCACCACAACCACCACCACATCAAACTCAAAATCAAAACCAAAATTTTCAAAAACCTCTATCTTTGGAGGAAATGGTTTCTAGATATATAAGCACGAACGAGGAGACCATTAGAAATTTAACAGGATCGATGAAAAATCTAGAAAATACGGTCGGGCAACTCGCTAAGGTTATCTCCGAGAGGCCACCTTGGACTCTTCCCTGAAATAAGGAACCCAACCCAAGGGAGCATGCGAAAGTGATTTCCCTTCGGAGCAATAAAGTAATCCACGAGCCCACCACTAGGGAAGAGCCAGAGGTGATTACCTCTCCTGCTACTGAACAAATAATCGTTACAGAAATTAATGATAAAAATTCTGACAGAGAAAAAGAAATTTTTTTTTTGAAAAAGAAAATGATAATTTTCAAAATGATGCTCCGGAGATTATAAAAGAATTTTCGCCAGCTCCCTATCCCGCTAATCTTAGCAAAGACAAATTAGATGATCAGTATCAACGCTTTCTCGAGATGTTCAAACAAATCTATATTCATCTGCCGTTTCACGGAGCTATTAGTCAAATGCCTAAGTACGCTAAATATCTTAAGGATTTGTTTACTAATAAAAATAAAATGGAAAATCTATCTCATTTAATGTTGAATGAAGAATGCTCGGCGGTCATTAATAATTCTAATCTTCCTAAAAAGATAAACGATCCGTGTAGCTTTTCTATTCTTTGTGTTTTTGGTAATCTTTTCATAAAGCTCACGTTAGCGGGTCTAGGTGCGAGCATCAACTTGATGCAATTTTACTTATTTATGAAACTAGGATTGGGCACTCTCAGCCCTGCTCGTATGAGTATCCAGTTAGCCGATCGATTAATCAAGTATCTGTTAGGTATTGTAGAGGACGTGCTAGTGAAGGTCGACAAATTCATCTTCACGGTGGATTTTGTAATTCATGATATTGAAGAGGACGTTGAGGCCCCTCTTATCCTTGGTCGTCCCTTTTTAGCCACATCACGAGCAGTCATCAATGTGAGTAACGGGAAGCTCTTTCTTCTTGTGGGAGATGATGAGATTACTTTTTCTATAAATCAATCTATGAAAAACTCTTTGAAAAATTATGAATCTTTTTTTTTCTTGATGTGTTAAATGAAGATTCCTCTCTTTCCCTTTCCAATGTTTCTTCAAATGATTTTTCCTCTTCTTTTTCTGAAATTTCTTCAAATGTTTTTGAAGACACGGTTATGTCCGTGGAAGAAATTTTTGAAAATGAACCTGTTTTTAGAGAATTTTTTTTTTGAAATTCTTACTTTTGAAAAAGAAATATTTTTGAAAAAATCTTACGATGAACCACCCAACCTTGAATTAAAATCACTCCCCGAACATCTTAAATATGCTTTTCTAAAAAAAATTCTAAATTTCCCATTATAATTTAGTCCTTTCTTTCTCAATTTGAGAACGATCAATTGATCGAAGTGCTACAAAGGCACCGCCGAGCTATAGCGTGGCAAATATCTGATATTTTTGGCATAAGCCCCTCTTTTTTACCCATAAAATATTTTTCAAAAATAATTCTTAAAGAGTAGTCCATCATCAATGTCATCTTAATCCGAACATGAAAGAGGTCGTGAAGGGAGAGGGTCTTAAATTATTAGATGCGGGAATAATCTACCCAATTTTCGATAATAAGTGGGTAAGTCCGGTCCAGGTTGTAACTAAGAAGGGTGGTATCACGGTAGTGAAGAATGTAACACCCCTATCCGTCGCATAGCATATAGCAGTAGGTCCGGCCGGGGCCCGACGCCATATACTACGGAAAGACCGGCTGGTTACGCATTGAAACCATTCAACCAATCACCACATCCTACACAACACCTAGTGGAAGCAATTTTATACAGTTGCAAAGAGAACAAGAACCCTGCTACAAAGCATGAATGTCCACTACAAACTCAGGAATATAATCATACACAAAAGAGAACTGGCCTTAAGGCCTTACATTGTTCACTTAACAAAAATAGTGTTTTCATACTTCGGCTCGCAGGCCGGCCATACATGAAAAACAGGAATGAAACATATGCAATTAGGCCTTCGAGGGCCGGGACTGCAAAAGGGATTTAGCCCGCTACTTCCCGCTCTCCTCCGCAGCACCTGCAAGCAATAAACCACCGCCCGGTGGCAAACAATAGCAATGGTCAGCAATGCTGACCAAATTATAACGATCCCGCCCCCACATTCGGGGCGGCGATGCTCTTTCCCTGCACTTTATTAGCATAGGCATTTATATAAAGTATTTGCACTTCACCACAGGCGTAGGCTCGCATGGCCACACACCCCGTTCACTCAGGGCACATTCTCGGCGAACCGTCCAACGTCACGTCAATTCAAGCCATAGACGTTCCCAATCCACCACCGCCTCTTGGACGGTCATCCATATGAGCATTTTGTCTTATTGGCCTTGGTCACGGCAATTTAAGCCCTAGACCGCCGAAGTCCCTCATCCATGCCAACGGTCCTACCGAACGACATAGACCGGGTACGGTTCCGCCTGACCCGTGCTTATACCGCAACGACAATTTAAGCCATATGCGCAGGCCAAGACTCACCGAGTCCCGTTTGCACCACAATAATCACATAACCCGGTTATGTTCACGTTGGCCCCCGGCCACCGAGTTGGCAAAACCCGCTTTTGCCCAGTTTTCCGGGTGCACCTTGGAGTTAATCTCCAAGGCTCCCTGATGCAATCTACCACGTAGAAAACCCGAAAACACCCAAACATCCGGATTCTTGCCTGGTTCAAATGCAATGCAACATCACCGATCCGACTCTACATGTCCGAATAGGCTTCACACATAATGCCTACGTCCGTTTTCGCATACGGACTCTACACAAGGGGGACTTCACATATCTACCCCAAGGAATACTCCAACTCTTCGCTCACTCGCGAGAGAGGGCTTCCTATGCAAAGGAAAAGAGGGCTTCACATGCCCAAGGATGAGAAATCGTTACCCTTGCATTCTTCCGCGGCGCCATCGAAAACTATATGGTTAGAAAGCACCGCAACGGCGTCGCCTCCGCGGATCTGGACTCGGATCGCGATTCGGAGCTACGAAGCTCTTCCGGCGGCCGGATCTTGGACTCCTCCTTCCTCCTTGCTCTCCCTTCTCTCTAACTTTTAGAGATAGATTGGCCAATGGAAAATGGGTTTCTAAACCCAATTTCCCGACTATAATCACCCAGGAGTAGCCCCCCACCGTCGGATCCAAAGCCAAGGAAACGAACGGTCCGGATTAAATCCAAAATCATAAAATCTGTGCCGAACACGGGTTGGCACACGGCCGTGTGCCTGGCCGTGTAGCTCATTCGCCGCCTCGACCAAGATTGAAAACCAGCAACACGGCATGTGACACGGCCTCCGACACGCCCGTGTCGCCTGCGACACGCCCGTGTCGGGACCCATGTCACGCCCCCCGTGTGCAATAAATCAACACTTCGCAGTCAGAGAGGTACACGGCCTGGTGATACGGCATCAGACACGCCCGTGTCAAATTTGACACGCCCGTGTTTGTGCCCGTGTCATTACACGTGTACCCAACCGCACAGCCCAGGTGTGACACAGCCTGGGACACGCCCGTGTCTTAGGCCGTGTTCCACCACACGACCATCGTCGACCTGCACTGGTCGACGATATGGCCAGCTCGACGGCCCGAGCTCGACACGCCCGACACGGCCTCCGACACGACCGTGTCGGGGCCCGTGTCACCTGCACCAAAAATCTGTCTTGGCCAAATTCGATCCCCGTCGCTCCTACAACATTTTGGGGTGTTACAATTCTACCCCCCTTAAAGAATTTCGTCGACGAAATTAATAAAGGACAAACAGGACTTAACGTAAAATGGTACCTGAGCGGAATAATTCCGGGTACTCCTCGAGCATAGTCTGCTCCCGTTCGCAAGAGAGCTACTCACGCCCGCAATTATCCCACCGGACCTTAACCATCCAGATCTCCTTGTTACGAAGCCTCTTGACCTCAACATCTTCGATGCGAATGGGCTTGACCCTAGTCGTCAACCCTTCATCCACCGGCACTTGGTCAACCGCGATCACCTGCGAAGGCTCTTGCACCGCCTTCCGCAACACAGAAATGTGGAACACATCATGTAATCCACTTAATTCCTCCGATAACCTCAGACGGTATGCCGCTTTGCCGACTCGCTCCATAACCTCGAAAGGTCCAAGGTATCTTGGGCTCAGCTTCATCAAGCGTCTCACCCGCAAAAGCCACTTGAACGGCTTCACTTTCAGATATACCCAGTCGCCTACCGCGAACTCCACGTTCCAGTGCTTGGCATTGTAATACTTCGCTTGTCGGTCCTGAGCGATCAACTAGTGCTCCCGAATGATCCGCACTAATGAGGTAGCACTCTCCACCTCCTGCTTCTTGTACAACCTTGCCTCACCCGTTTCAAGCCACAATAACGGCGTGCGACACTTCCTACCATACAGGGCCTCGAAGGGCACCATTTGTATACTCGCTTGGTAGCTGTTGTTGTATGTGAACTCCACCAAATACAGGTGGTCTTCCCAATGCTTACCGAAATGCAGAACACACATGCGTAGCATGTCCTCCATCGTTCTATTGACCCTCTTGGTCTGCCCATCCGTCTGCGGATGGAAAGCTGTGTTGAACTTTAACTTTATTCCCAGCGTCTGCTGCACTAGCCTCCAATCATTTGACGTGAACCGCCCATCGCGATCACTCACAATGCTACGGGGCACACCATGTAGCCTAACAATATTGTCAACATACAACTTTGCCAATTTCTCTACTGGATCATCCTTCTTATGCGGAATGAAATGCGACACCTTAGTTAGTCAATCTACGATCACCCAGATGGCGTCGTTCCCCTTCTGCGACCTTGGCAACCCGTGCACAAAGTCCATAGATATATCGTCGAATTTCCACTCCGGTATAGGCAAGAACTTCAGAAATCCTCTCGGCTTTTGGCATTCTGCCTTCACCAAGGTGCACGTTTGGCATTTAGCCACGTACAACGCCACATCTTTCTTAAGCCCCGTTCACCAAAACAAATTTTTGAGATCACGATACATCTTCGTGCTCCCTGGGTAGATTGAGTACTTAGTATGATGAGCCTCGTACATCAACTCCGCCCGGAGGTTACCCCCACTCGGGACACACAACCGATGATCCTTCCTCAGTAAACCATCTTCCACCGAGAACTGGGAATTTGACCAATCCAGAGCGGCCTCCATAAGCTCTTTCATGGAGTCATCTAACTCCAATGCCTGCCGAACCCGGTCAGCCAGGTCATACTGCACCTCTGTCCAGTTTAACATTGCTTTGGCGCTCGTCTGCCTGTCAACGCAACAGATCTCAAGCTCCTCTAACTCCCGTACTAGCCGCTCATCATGCACCGACAACCAGTTGGCTTGGGCGGGAGCCCTGCTGCTCAGCGCATCCGCAACTGCGTTGCCCTTCCCGGGTACATAATGTATTTTGAAGGTGTAGTCCCCTAGGAACTCCATCCACCTCCTCTGCCTCATATTAAGATCCTTCTGATCCAACAAGTATTTTAGGCTCTTGTGATCGGTGTATATATCGACCCTTACGCCGTAAAGGTAGTGCCTCCACAACTTCAGTGCAAATATCACGGCCGCCAACTCCAAGTCGTGCTCCGGATAATTTCTTTCATGCACCTTCAACTGACACGATCCATACGCTATCACACCCCCATGCTGCAACAACATGCAGCCCAAGCCACTACCCGAAGCGTCGCTATACACCTCGAAGACCTCGGTCCCACTCGGCGAACTAAGCACTGGCGCCGTGGTCAACCGCCTTTTCAGCTCCTCAAAAGCTTGCACGCACTCTTGTGTCCACAAGAATCTCTGATCCTTCCTTGTCAACTTCGTGAGAGGTAAAGCTATCCGTGAAAAGTTCTCTACGAAGCGCCTGTAATATCCGGCAAGCCCGAGAAAGCTACGGACTTCCGCGACAGAAGACAGCGCAGGCCACTCCCGTATCGCAACAATCTTCGCCGGATCCACCGCTATACCTTCCCCACTCACTATATGACCAAGGAACGATACCGAGGGTAGCCAGAACTCGCACTTGGAGAACTTTGCGTAAAGCTCATTCCTCCTCAAAGTCTCCAACACCAAATGTAAGTGCTTGAAATGGTCTTCTTCGCACTGCGAGTACACCAAAATATCGTCAATAAAGACGATCACAAAGCGATCCAGGAAATCTCTGAACGTCCTGTTCATCAAATCCATAAATACCGATGGAACATTCGTCAGTCCAAACGGCATGACCGTGAACTCGAAATGCCCATACCTCGTTATGAACGCCATCTTCGGGATATTACACTCCCTGATCCTCAGCTGATAGTACCCCGACTTCAAGTCCAACTTGTAGTATACCGACAATCCGACTAACTGATCAAAGAGATCATCAATCCTCGAGATCGGGTACTTATTCTTCTCTGTCAGCTTGTTCAACTCTCTATAGTCGATACACAGCCGCATACTCCCGTCCTTCTTCTTAACGAAGAGGACCGGTGCGCTCCAAGGCGACGAGCTTGGTGATAATACGTTTTGTAGCCTAAACTATTATCGTATTTTCTATTTTATATTGTACAAATTATGTCTATTATTAGTTTATTTTTATCATTTTTTTTGTAAATATTATTGCCACTGACTTTTTCTTGTCTTTTTGCAGGTTTCCAGAAAATTGGCCAAAATGACCTGTCACACCCCCTATCACGCCCTCCCTAGGCGTGACCTAGGGCGTGTCACCCGATCCTGAGGACTCCTGCTGGAAGGGACAGGAAAACGGTCAAAACCGCTGTCACGCCCCCTGACACACCCTCCCTGGGCGTGTCACCAGGCGTGACTATGGGCGTGTCGCCCTCTGCTGCAAAGCCTGCCGCTGCATTAAATGCCGTTTCTCCACAGCACGCAAACAGTACTGTCACGCCCCATGTCACGCCCGTGACATGGGCGTGACACCCTCCTTTTTCGGTGACTAACGGATTTCCGACCAATGATTTGGACATGACGTTCCTGTCACGCCCCCTGTCACGGGCGTGACCACCGACGTACCGAAGCAATCATCCCTCCCGCCAGAATCCAGAGCCCGAGGTCAACATTGTACTGTCACGCCCCCTGACACGCCCCCCCTAGGGCGTGTCGGAGGGCGTGACCAACCCGAGAAAAATTTCTATAAATTGAGACCCCCCTCTCCATTTCAGCAAGCTTTGGTTGAGTGGGGGAGGTGCTGCCCCTTTGGTTCTTGAGTTTTTTTTCATGCTTTCTCTCTCTCTCTCCCTCTCTTTGTAATTTTTGTTTAACCCTAGTTTAATCTTAGTTTGTTCTAGCTTTTATTGTAATTTTGCTCTTGCTTAATGCTACTTGTAGGGCTAGAATAGGATTTCAATTTCATGCACTTGTAATTTCAATTTCAATAGTGTAGCTTGCCCCTTTTAATTAATAAAAGTGTTCTTGTTTAGCTTGTGTTCTTCTTATGCTTTACTACTCATCCCCCTCCTCCATTCCATAATGATTAACTAATCCTCCTTGTACTCGATCTTGATGATCCGAGGTTAGAGCGATTATGTTATGATGTTTTAATTAATCTTTTCTTTTTAGGTTAGGGCCTTGAATTACTCTTGATTAATCACGGGTTGGAGGTATATTTTCGATATATACTCTCCGCCTTTGCTTTCATTCTGGGCTAGCCGAGAGGCCGAAAGAATGAAGTGAGCATTCAAGAGTAAAGGGAGTTGTACGCACCCCTCGAGAGAGGCAGATGTCCAAATCTCCCGGATTGGAGTAAAATCCAATAGTGTGGTTCACCGCGTAAAGCGAGTTTTAGGCCTCCAATTTAGACAAGAGTCGGTCGGACCTTCCTAAACTCAGTTGGGCACGACTTCGAGAGAAGCGTGTTCAAGCTTTAGGAACCTCCACGGTCAAGGACCTTTATCCTATTAAGTTTAGATTTTTATCGCATTTTCTTAATCGTCTTTAGCCGAGGTGAATCTTGATCGAGTGCATTTCCATTTCATATTTTTCTACCCTTCGTAGTAATCGTCTTACTTAATAGCTTTACTTAATTACAGTGTTTCTCTTTCTAGTATAGCTTTACTTTCTCCCCTGCACTTAGATTTTCTAAAACCCTAGTTTTTTCCGTCGATAAGATAATAGTGTTCGTGTGAGTAAGCATAGCCAACAGTTTCCGGATTTCAATACGACACTTGTGTCCCTAGCGCGCAACAAGTTTTTGGCGCCGTTGCCGGGGAACCAACTTCCGTTGATATTTTGAAAACACGAACCTATTAATTTTATCTCTTCTCTTTCTCATCCTCTTTCTTTAAAATTTTAAAAATCCAAAAAATTTTTTGTCACTGCTCTTAATAGAAACCAACCTCACAATTTTTCTACGCCACCTAATTCTCTCGAAAAGGGCAAAGGGCTTTAAGCGCCACTGTCTTGTCTAGTACCTTGCGAACCCTTCACGGGGTAGTCCTTAGGAAGTTCGGGAGTTAATCTATAAAAAAAAATCTATTTCAAAAAGAAAAAAAAAAACTTTTCTAATCTTTTTTCTAGTTTATCCTTTTTCTCTTCCTCTTCTTCTTTTCTGTTCTTTTAGTGCATGACCCGCGGGAGTCCGTCGGTTATTTTGGACTTGGACCACGAAATTGAGCGTACTCTTCGGAGAAGATCGCGATTTCAAGGTCTTACTATCCAAGTGCCGGTTGAGGACTCCGAGTTATTTGCTACTTTAAGAATGGAAGAACCCAACATAGATGAGGCCGTGCAAAGGACTATGTCCTATTATGCACGACCGAACCTCGAGGGAACAGAATCAAGTATAGTCCGCCCTGCTATAGCAAATAATAACTTCGAACTAAAGCTTAGCATAATTCAAATGGTGCAGCAATATGTGCAATTTGACAGACTTCAAGATGAAGATCCGAACGCACATATAGCTAGCTTTCTTGAAATTTGCGACACGTTCAAGATAAATGGTGTCACAAATGATGCGATCAGGCTGAGACTCTTCACCTTCTCTCTAAGAACTAAAGCTAAGTAGTGGCTGAACACACTTCCGAAAAATAGCATAACCACTTGGAATGAATTAACTGAAAAATTTTTGGCGAAGTATTTTCCGCCAGCTAAAACTGCAAAACTTAGGAACGACATCTCTGCCTTCGGACAAATAGACTCTGAAACCCTTTACGAAACCTGCGAGAGATTTAAAGAATTATTAAGACGATGCCCACATCACGCGCTGCCTGTATGGTTACAAGTGCAGACGTTTTATAACGGGCTAAATCAAAGCACGAAGCAAATGATAGACGCAGCTTCTGGCGGTAGTTTAAATTATAAGACCCCGGAAGCCGCTCTTGAGCTTTTTGAGGACATGGCCATGAACACTTATCAGTGGAATGTGCCTAGGTCTCGCCCGAACAAGCCTGCAGGTATCTATGAAGTGGACAACGTCTCCCAGCTCGCTCTGCAAGTAGAAATCCTAAGCAAAAAGATAACGGAGATGACTGCTGCCTCCGCCCCTCAGGTATGGGAATCTTCAACCCCTACTCCAGAACATTTAGATTATGTTAATAATATGCCTAGAACTGCTTTTAATAATTTTTCTGCTGCGAATTTTCATCCGCCTGGTTTTAATTTTCCGAATAGTTATAACCCTGCTTTAAGAAATCATCCGAACTTTTCATGGAGTAATCCATCGAATGCGATGCGTCCACCCCCGCAAAATGATTTTTTTGCACCACCACCACCACCACCACTTCTTCAAAATTACCCAAAACCTCCGAGCTTGGAGGAATTACTTTCTAAATATATCACCACAAATGACGCTACCATAAGAACTTTAACCGGAAGCGTAAAAAGTTTAGAAAATCAGGTAGGACAGCTCGCGAAAATAATTTCTGAGCGACCCGCAGGGTCTCTTCCTTCCAATACCGAACCCAACCCGAGAGAGCAAGCGAAAGCTATAACTCTTTGGAGTGGGAAGCAAGTCTCCGGTATGGTAAGTGAAGAGCCCGAGTCAAGCTCCGCTCCCGCCTCTAAAAATCAAAGCTCCGCTCCCGTTTTAAAAAATCTGCCATCTGCTGAAGAAGTAATCACCCCTATTTTAGAAAATAATCTCACTCCACCACCCATCTTCAAAAATAATTCAACTCCTCCATACCCCTCTGAACTTAATAGACAATGTCAAGATGATCAGTACTCCCGCTTCTTAGAAATCTTCACACAAATCCACATTAATCTTCCCTTCCACGAGGCTATTTCGCAGATGCCGAAATACGCCAAATATCTTAAAGACCTCCTCACAAACAAGAAGAAGTTAGAGAATCTTTCGCACGTCACGCAAAACGCCGAGTGCTCCGCCATTTTAACAAACGGTTTGCCGAAGAAAATCAATGACCCGGGTAGTTTCTCTATCTCGTGTGTCTTCGGTGATCTTTTTGTTAAACACGCGTTAGCCGACTTAGGCGCGAGTATAAACCTGATGCCCTTTTCGTTGTTCAAAAAGTTAGCGATTGGTAGCCTTAACCCCACGCGTATGAGTATCCAGCTAGCCGATAGATCCGTCAAGTACCCGTTAGGAATAGTGGAGGACGTTCTAGTGAAAGTCGACAAGTTCATCTTCCCGGTGGACTTTGTCATTTTGGACATCGAAGAAGACGTCGAGGTTCCCCTGATCCTTGGCCGACCCTTCCTTGCCACCTCCCGAGCCATCATTGACGTAAACAATGGTAAGCTCTTTCTTCGAGTAGGCGACGACGAAGTCACATTTTCTATCACCCCTTCGATGAAGAACACCTTAGCGAACGATGACTCATGTTTTTTCGCAGACGTCGTGAGTGATGATTCTTCCTACTGCCTCTCCGACTTTGAAAAAGAATTTTCTACTTTTTGCTCCTCTTCTCTTACAACTGAATCACTGCAAGGAAGTGATGAATCTTCTTATTGTCTTTCTGAGTTTGAAAAAGAATTTTCTGATTTTTGTTCTTCCTCTATTCTTCCCACTGAATCACTACAAGAAGCCGTCTTGGCTACTAGCCCCACCCCTTATTACGTTCCTTATAAAAAAGTTTATGAAGATATTATTTTTGAAAAAGAAAGAATCTCAAAATCCTCTTATGAAGAACCCCCTACCCTAGAACTTAAAGAACTTCCCGAACACCTTAAGTATGCTTTCTTAGAAAAAGACTCCAAGTTACCAGTTATCGTTTCGGCCTACCTCATGGATACGCAGAACGATAAACTTTTCTAGTTCTACGTAAGCATCGCCGGGATATTGCTTGGCAAATTTCTGATATCAAGGGCATAAGCCCATCTTTCTGTACCCATAAAATTTTAATGGAAGATAATTCGCGTAACTCTATCCAACCTCAGCGCCGTATAAACCCAAACATGAAATAAGTAGTTAAGGGCGAGGTTATGAAACTATTAGACGCATGAATTATCTACCCTATTTCGGACAGTAAGTGGGTTAGCCCCGTTCAGGTAGTTCCAAAGAAGGGAGGGATAATCGTAGTTAGTAATGAGAATAATGAATTAATCCCGACACGGATGGTGACGGGTTGGCGTATGTGCATAGATTACCGTAAGTTAAATGACGCCACCCGCAAGGACCACTTTCCTTTACCGTTTATCGACCAGATTTTAGAACGTCTCTCCGGCCATAGCTTTTATTGTTTTCTCGATGGCCTCTCGGGGTACTTTCAAATACCCTTCTCTCCCGAGGACCAAGAGAAAACTACGTTTACTTGTCCCTTCGGCACCTTCGCGTACCGAAGAATGCCGTTTGGATTATGCAATGCGCCAGCTACATTCCAGCGATGTATGCTCGCAATATTTGACAAGTACGTAGAAAGCATTATGGAGGTATTCATGGACGATTTCTCCGTGTTCGGCGATTCCTTCGATAGGTGTTTAGAAAACCTCGAAAAAGTCTTAGAACGATGCGAAGAAACTAACCTTGCCCTAAATTGGGAATAATGCCATTTTATGGTGAGGGAAGGGTTAGTTTTGGGTCATAAAATTTCTGCTAAAGGTATTGAGGTAGACGTTGCCAAGATAGAAGTTATTGAAAAGTTTTCGCCGCCTACAAACATAAAAGCTATAAGAAGTTTCCTAGGCCACGCTGGTTTTTATCGTCATTTTATAAAGGACTTCTCCAAGATCACAAAGCCCCTCACCCATCTCTTAGAAAAAGACGCTCCATTCATTTTTGATGACTCTTGTATTTCTGCCTTTGAATCAATTAAAGAAAAGTTAATTAACGCACCGATTATGATAGCTCCGGTGTGGGACCTTCCTTTCGAGATTATGTGCGATGCGAGTAGTTTTGCGGTGGGGGCCGTATTAAGTCAACGCATATCTAAGAACTTCCACCCCATCTATTACGCTAGTAAAACCCTCACATCTGCACAAGAAAATTACACCACAACCGAGAAGGAGCTCTTAGATGTAGTATTTGCGTTTGATAAATTCCGCCCTTACATTACTCTTTCAAAAATCATTGTTTTTACGGACCGCTCGGCCCTCAAGTACCTTCTTGCCAAAATGGATGCCAAGCCTCGCTTGATTCGCTGGGTCTTACTCCTCCAGGAGTTTGACTTAGAGATCCGTGATAAGCGAGGAGCCGAGAACTTGGCCGCCGACCATCTATCCAGATTAGATAACCCCTTTATAGAAAAATTAAATGAAAAATCTTTTAATGACTATTTTCCTGAAGAGAAGCTGCTTTTAGTTAATACATCTACTTCTCCTTGGTTCGCGCACATCGCCAACTATCTAGTGGCCCGGGTGCTCCCAAAGGAGTTCTCCTCTCAGCAAAAGAAGAAATTCTTTTCTGAGATGAAGAACTACTTTTGGGAAGACCCACATCTTTTCAAAATTTGTGCGGATCAAGTGATAAGGAGATGTGTTTCTTTTGATGAAGGAATTAATATTCTAAAACATTTACATAGAGGTCCGACAGGTGGGCACTATCAAGTTGCTCGCACCGCTCATAAGGTGCTTTCCGCGGGTTTTTACTGGCCTAGCCTGTTTAAGGACGCGCAAGCCTTTGTGAGCAGGTGTGATAGTTGCCAACGGTCGGGCAACATCTCTAATAAAAATGAAATGCCGCAAAATTATTTCTTAGAGTGCGAAATTTTCGACCTCTGGGGAATTGATTTTGTTGGCCCCCTTCCTTCTAGCTTCGGAAACAAATATATTTAGTTGCTGTTGATTATGTTTCACGATGGGCTGAGGCCCAAGCTCTTCCTACGAATGACTCCCGAGTTGTAGTCATGTTTCTAAAAAGATTATTTTCTAGATTCAGTACGCCACGCGCAATCGTTAGCGATAGGGGTTCCCATTTCTATTATGCACAATTTTCAAAAATCCCTACCAAATACGGCGTTACACATAAGCTTTCCACTGCCTACCACCCCCAAACTAACGGTCAAGTCAAAGTAGTTAATAGAGAAATAAAAAGAATATTAGAAAAGACTGTTTCAACTTCTAGAAAAGACTGGTCAACCAAACTTGACGATGCTCTATGGGCCTACCGAACAGCGTACAAAACAGCCCTCGGATGTACGCCGTATCGGCTGGTCTATGGAAAATTGTGCCATCTGCCCGTAGAGTTAGAACTCCGCGCCTTTTGGGCCTTAAAATTTTTAAACTTCGATCCCCACTCAGTCGGTGACCTTCGAAAATTTCAACTAAATGAACTCGATGAGTGGCGCTCTTATGCTTATGAAAATAACAAACTTTATAAAGAGCGGACGAAGCGTTTACACGATAAACAATTAAGGCACCCTAAAAACTTTAAGCCAGGCGACCAAGTCCTTTTATATAATTCTTATTTATGTTTATTTCCGGGCAAATTAAAATCTCGCTGGTCTGGCCAGTTTTCTGTTTTAGAAGTATTTCCTTATGGAACTGTTTTAATTTCTCACCCTGATAAGGGAAATTTCAAAGTGAATGGTCAGCGTCTTAAACTCTACTTTTCTGGTGATGATGATGTCAGTCCAAACATTATTAAGTTTTTGCTTCACGAACTGTAATCTGAAACTTTTAAATTTTTTTTTTTCTAAAGACAATTTTATTTCGGGACAACAATATTTTTGGACAAAATTATTTTTTTGATGCGTCGAGCTCAACGATGCTTTAACCAAAGGGCGCTCTTGGGAGGCAACCCAAGATATCTTTTTCTGTTTTCTTTATTTTACAATTTTTGCCTCGGACGGCTCCGACAAGCTGAAGCTTCTGCGATCGCCTGCTCCAACATTACTGAATCTATCACGAAGTCCAAAGAAGACATTCGGGGGGCGGCATCACTCAGCTTTCGCAACAAATAAATCCGGAGAAGTACCTGTATTTCAATTCTCTCATTCTCCAATCCCCTTCTTTAGCCATTGAGGACACTGTCTGTTTTAAGCTTGGGGGAGGATTTCCTCCTTCATTTTTGCTTAGTGTAAATAATTTTCTTTTTGTATATATTGTAAATATTTCCAAAAAAAAATGAATGAATATCTTAAAATTCCAAAAAAAAAGAGAAAAAAAAATCCAAAATCCAAAAAAAGAGAATATTTCACAAAATTAAATTAAAAAAAATATATGTGTTTTTGAATAGTTTAGACATTTTGGTATTTCAATAGTACCCCTAGTTTTTAGTTTTGTTTTACTCAAAATCTCCTATAAACAACTTAGTTAATTATAATATTTCTAATCGTCCTTTTTAATTATGTTTCACAAGTAAAATGTTGGCCATGCTGTGTTTCTAATTCACGGTAGCATGTTAAGGTGAAATATTTTTCTAAAACTCGCATTTCTATTATGGTTTTTTGTTTTTTATTTCCTTTACTTTCTCAAAAATTCATCATCCACTATTTTCTTTTTCGTTTTTGAATAATTTTTGTAAAGTCAACTTTTGAATAACGTAGTAGATGTGAACGATCCAAACCACCTATTATTTCTATTTTCAAGTTAATTTCATCAATCTTCTTTTATTATCTAGGACTCACTTTTTGAAAATTTTCAAACCTTTGTTTTAAATAAATTCAAAAGCGTGAAAATGATTTAGGCCGTTTTTGTTTTCGTTTGAGCTTTCTTGCCAACCTAAAAACTTTTACCACTAGTTAGCCATTTTTGAGCCTTTTTCCGATTTCATTTGATAGCTCCTCCCTTCATTTCAGTTTCACCAAAGCCAAAATTTCCAACCTATCGAATCACACTAGCCTTTTTGAGTTTCATAAATTATTTTGACGATTTTGATAGGGTATTTTGTGATTTTTGTGGGAGAAAGGTTTTAGAAAAAAAGTATGTTCGAAAGTGATGTTTATTTTTGTTTGGCCAGCTCAAAATGGAAAATAAAAATATTTATGGCCTTTGTTTTGAAAAAAGAAAAAAAAATTAAAAAAAAAAGAAGAAAAAGAAAAAAAAATGTGTATATATTTTTATGAAAGTTTTTGAAACTCTTTGCTTTGGTTTAGTGTGATTTTAAAACCTTCACGTTTATCTTTGAATTCCACTCCTGATCATTTTCCTAAACCAAACGTTTCTGTCCTATTTAAGTCATTTTGATTCACGCTTTTTGATTTTTATTTAATAACTAAGAAAAGAAAAAAAGTAAATCAGTTTTAGTTTTGGATTTAAACCTAGATTTTTGTTAATTAAATTGATATAATTATAATGCGTTGCTTGGATCTAGTAACAACTCAATGCGTGTTTTTCATTTTCGTTGCTTTGCTTAAGTCCATTTAAAAAATCTCGTTAAAATTTTGGATGATTTGTTTTTATTAAGTAAAGTTTATAAAAGTTTTACCATACCTAAATAATTGTTTTAGACTTACATTTCACCTTTTCCCTACTAAGAATTTCGCATAGTACTTGTGTTGGCATAATTAGAACTTTTTGATTAGTCCTTTTATAAATATCTAGTTTTTATATTTTTGCTTGGGGACAAGCAAAGCTTAAGCTTGGGGGAATTTGATAATACGTTTTGTAGCCTAAACTATTATCGTATTTTCTATTTTATATTGTACAAATTATGTCTATTATTAGTTTATTTTTATCATTTTTTTGTAAATATTATTGCCACTGACTTTTTCTTGTCTTTTTGCAGGTTTCCAAAAAATTGGCCAAAATGACCTGTCACGCCCTCCCTGGGCGTGATCTAGGGCATGTCACCCGATCCAGAGGACTCCTGCTGGAAGGGACAGAAAAACGGTCAAAACCGCTGTCACGCCCCCTAACACGCCCTCCCTGGGCGCGTCACCAGGCGTGACTATGGGCGTGTCGCCCTCTGCCGCAAAGCCTGCCGCCGCATTAAATGTCGTTTCTCCACAGCACGCAAACAGTACTGTCACGCCCCATGTCACGCCCGTGACATGGGCGTGACACCCTCCTTTTTCGGTGACTGACGGATTTCCGACCAATGATTTGGACATGACGTGCCTGTCACGCCCCCTGTCACGGGCGTGACCTAGGGCGTGACCACCGACGTACTGAAGCAATCATCCATCCCGCAAGAATCCAGAGCCCGGGGTCAACATAGTACTGTCACGCCCCTAACACGCCCCCCTAGGGCGTGTCGGAGGGCGTGACCAACCCGAGAAAAATTTCTATAAATTGAGACCCCCCTCTCCATTTCAGCAAGCTTTGGTTGAGTGGGGGAGGTGCTGCCCCTTTGGTTCTTGAGTTTTTTTTTCATGCTTTCTCTCTCTCTCTCTCCCTCTCTTTGTAATTTTTGTTTAACCCTAGTTTAATCTTAGTTTGTTCTAGCTTTTATTGTAATTTTGCTCTTGCTTAATGCTACTTGTAGGGCTAGAATAGGATTTCAATTTCATGCACTTGTAATTTCAATTTCAATAGTGTAGCTTGCCCCTTTTAATTAATAAAAGTGTTCTTGTTTAGCTTGTGTTCTTCTTATGCTTTACTACTCATTCCCCTTCCTCCATTCCATAATGATTAACTAATCCTCCTTGTACTCGATCTTGATGATCCGAGGTTAGAGCGATTATGTTATGATGTTTTATTTAATCTTTTCTTTTTAGGTTAGGGCCTTGAATTACTCTTGATTAATCACGGGTTGGAGGTATATTTTCGATATATACTCTCCGCCTTTGCTTTCGTTCTGTGCTAGCCGAGAGGCCGAAAGAATGAAGTGAGCATTCAAGAGTAAAGGGAGTTGTATGCACCCCTCAAGAGAGGCAGACGTCCAAATCTCCCGGATTGGAGTAAAATCCAATAGTGGGGTTCACCGCGTAAAGCGAGTTTTAGGCCTACGATTAGACGAGAGTCGGTCGGACCTTCCTAAACTCAGTTGGGCACGACTTCGAGAGAAGCGTGTTCAAGCTTTAGGAACCTCCACGGTCAAGGACCTTTATCCTATTAAGTTTAGATTTTTATCGCATTTTCTTAATCGTCTTTAGCCGAGGTGAATCTTGATCGAGTGCATTTCCATTTCATATTTTTCTACCCTTCGTAGTAATCGTCTTACTTAATAGCTTTACTTAATTACAGTGTTTCTCTTTCTAGTATAGCTTTACTTTCTCCCCTGCACTTAGATTTTCTAAAACCCTAGTTTTTTCCGTCGATAAGATAATAACGTTCGTGTGAGTAAGCATGGCCAACAGTTCCCGGATTTCAATACGACACTTGTGTCCCCTTGCTATAATTTGATAGGTATACTTGCCTCATCGGGTTGCTAGTTCGGTTGAGTTTATTTTCTTCGAACCCTAGCGCGCAACACTTGGATGCACATAACCTTGCTCCATCAGCTCCTCTAACTGAACTTTCAACTCTGCCATCTCCTTTGGCGCCAACCTGTAAGGAGCCCATGACACGGGCTTGGCACCCGGCACGAGCTCGATGGTGAAATCGATCTCCCGCTGCGGTGGGGCTCCGGGAAGACTATCCGGGAACACATCGGGGTATTCGCAAACCACGGGAATCTCAACAAAAGTGGACTTTGGCTCCATAGCCCCCACTATTGTGAAGAACAGCTCTGCACCAGCACGAACTGCCTTCACCACCTGAAGAGCAGACATCAGTGTCTTGCTCGACCCCTTCAGCCCCTCGAATGTAGTCTCCCGCCTTACACCCAGCTTGACCTCCTTCCGGTCACAGTCAATCCAAGCTTTCTGCTCCGAAAGCCAATCCATTCCAAAGATCACGTCGAACTCTACTAGCGGCAGCAATGACGCTAGCAAGTCAAACTCTTGGCTCCCAATGTGAACCTTTACGGCGCACACCATGTCCGCACGCATCGAGAACCCATTCGGTAGTAGCACATCCAACTTGTCCTTCGCCATCGAAGAAGGGACTCCGATGCGTGATATAAAGCTTTCGGACAAGAAGAAGTGTGAAGCTCCCGTGTCGAACAGTGCCCGTGCCAGACTATCACTAATCACAACAAAGCCTATACAAACAATATTAGGCTAACAAGCAATAGATAACGGTATTAAAGCTAAATTGCTATAAATTAACTCATACCTGTCACCACATCCGCTTGCTTGATGGCCTCCTGCTGGCCCAAGTTATAGACTCTATCCTGAGTCGGAGCATAGTGGGACGCGGTCGACTCCACCGCTTTGCCCTTCTCCTCGTAGGTAGCTCCTTGTTTCCTTTCAGACTTTGAGCGTCCACTCCAGCAATCACGGGTAAAGTGCCCCGTCTTTCCATACGTGAAACAAGCGCCCGGGGTTCGATTGGTAGTTGCCCCCGAGGCACCCGTAGAAGAAGCTAGACCTGACGTCCTAGCCTTTTTGAAGAATTTTCGGTAGCCCGACTTCGACGTAGTCGGCGCTTTGAACTCCGCTTTCTTACTAACGGATTCCTTCTTCGCTTGGACATTCTTCATGTCCTTCTCCAAGGACCGGGCCGAACTGACCAGGGTCATGAAACCCTGCGCCTTGGGCCCCGACAGTAGCAACCTTAAATCATCTCTTAGCCCTTCGTAGAAGCGGCTCGTCTTACGCTCCTCGTCTGCGAAGGTAGCACCGGCATATCTCCCCAAATGAGTAAACTCGTGGAGGTACTCATCAACGGTGCAATCCCCTTGCACCAACTTCTGAAATTCGCTTTCTAGCGCAATTCTCTACGCCGAGGGGAGGTATCGAGCCATGAATAGTCTCGCAAACTCCTCCATCGAAACTTCGGCCAACGGCCTTCCCCGCAACTGATGTAGCTCTAGGCCTTCCAACCATAGTCTTTCATCCCCATCCAAAAGGAAAGTCGCTATAGTGGTCTTCTGCCACTCTTCCGTTTCCGTCGCAGTCATCACCCTGTTTAACCCTTGAGAGCCAATCCTCTGCTTGGGTCGGGGTTTCTGCCCCCGTGAATACCGGTGGATGAAAACCCATCACGTGCTTCAGTTGTCTTTCAGTTGCTCTGCTAGGCAACTCTGGCTCCAAAACTACTTGCTCAACCCTCCTTTGTTCTGCCGTCTGAAGCAGTACTTGCTCCACAGCAGGGCCAGGCTGCTGCACCTGCCTTGCAGGCTGCGCATTGATCATTGCCATGACCGTTTCTGCCACCAACCTAATGGTCTCGGCAGACGGAGGTGTTGCAGGCACATCGCTTGGCGCACTGCTCGCCTCAGAACCTGGCCGTTCAGACGGCCCAGCACCACTCCTAGTCACCTATAATCGTGTAAAACGCCAATAAGCGACCAAAAAATTACTGCAAACAGCAATTAAAGGAACACGCAGGTTCCTCAAACATGTATATTTTCATTCCTATATGGACATTCATGGGTTCTTTTCTTATTATAACGATGACGCACACACATGTGCTCACCACCCCTTAAAGTGAATTCGCCTACGAATTCATTTAAGCTTGACCGAAACCAGAAGTCTGATACCAATTTGTAACACCCCTATCCGTCGCATAGCATATAGCAGTAGGTCCGGCCGGGGCCCGACGCCATATACTACGGACAGACTGGCTGGTTACGCATTGAAACCATTCAACCAATCACCACGTCCTACACAACACCTAGCGGAAGCAATTTTATACAGTTGCAAAGAGAACAAGAACCCTGCTACAAAGCATGAATGTCCACTACAAACTCAGGAATGTAATCATACACAAAAGAGAACTGGCCTTAAGGCCTTACATTGTTCACTTAACAAAAATAGTGTTTTCATACTTCGGCTCGCAGGCCGGCCATACATGAAAAATGGGAATGAAACATAAGCAATTAGGCCTTCGAGGGCCGGCACTGCAACAAGGGCTTTAGCCCGCTACTTCCCGCTCTGCTCCGCAGCACCTGCAAGCAATAAACCACCGCCCGGAGGCAAACAATAGCAACGGTCAACAATGCTGACCAAATTATAACGATCCCGCCCCCACATTCGGGGCGGCGATGCTCTTTCCCTGCACTTTATTAGCATAGGCATTTATATAAAGTATTTGCACTTCACCACAGGCGTAGGCTCGCACGGCCACACACCCCGTGCACTCATGGCACATTCTCGGCGAACTGGCCAACGTCACGTCAATTCAAGCCATAGACGTTCCCAATCCACCACCGCCTCTTGGACGGTCATCCATATGAGCATTTTGTCTTATTGGCCTTGGTCACGGCAATTTAAGCCATAGACTGCCGAAGACCCTCATCCATGCCAACGGTCCTACCGAACGACATAGACCGAGTACGGTTCCGCCTGACCCGTTCTCATACCGCAACGACAATTTAAGCCATATGCGCAGGCCAAGACTCACCGAGTCCCATTTCCACCACAATAATCACATAACCCGGTTATGTTCATGTTGGCCCCCGGCAACCGTATTGGCAAAACCCGATTTTGCCCAGTTTTCCGGGTGCACCTTGGAGTTAATCTCCAAGGCTCCCTGATGCAATCTACCACGTAGAAAACCCGAAAACACCCAAACATCTGGATTCTTGCTCGGTTCAAATGCAATGCAACATCACTGATCCGGCTCTACAAGTCCGAATAGGCTTCACACACAATGCCTACGTCCGTTTTTGCATACGGACTCTACACAAGGGGGACTTCACATATCTACCCCAAGGAACGCTCCAACTCTTCGCTCACTCGCGAGAGAGGGCTTCCTATGCAAAGGAAAAGAGGGCTTCACATGCCCAAGGATGAGAAATCGTTACCCTTGCATTCTTCCGCGGCGCCATCGAAAACTATACGGTTGGAAAGCACCGCAACGGCGTCGCCTCCGCGGATCTGGACTCGGATCGCGATTCGGAGCTCCGAAGCTCTTCCGGCGGCCGGATCTTGGACTCCTCCTTCCTCCTTGCTCTCCCTTCTCTCTAACTTTTAGAGAGAGATTGGCCAATGGAAAATGGGTTTCTAAACCCTATTTCCCGACTATAACCACCCAGGAGCAGCCCCCCACCGTCGGATCCAAAGCCAAGGAAACGAACGGTCCGGATTAAATCCAAAATCATAAAATCTGGGCCGAACACGGGTTGGCACACGGCCGTGTGCCTGGCCGTGTAGCTCATTCGCTGCCTCGACCAAGATTGAAAACCAGCAACACGGCTTGTGTCACGGCCTCCGACACGCCCGTGTCGCCTACGACACGCCCGTGTCGGGACCCGTGTCACGCCCCCCGTGTGCAATAAATCAACACTTCGCAGTCAGAGAGGTACACGGCCTGGTGACACGGCATCAGACACGCCCGTGTCAAATTTGACACGCCCGTGTTTGTGCCCGTGTCATTACCCGTGTACCCAACCGCACAGCCCAGGTGTGACACGGCCTGGGACACGCCCGTGTCCTACACCGTGTTCCACCACACGACCATCGTCTACCTGCACTGGTCGACGAAACGGCCAGCTTGAAAGCCCGAGCTCGACACGCCCGACACGGCCTCCGACACGCCCGTGTCGGGGCCCGTGTCACCTGCACCAAAAATCTGTCTTGGCCAAATTCGATCTCCGTCGCTCCTACAACATTTTGGGGTGTTACAACGAATGAGACCAATGATTTAATCCCAACTAGGATGGTAATGGGATGGAGGATGTGCATCGACTAGCGTAAGCTAAATGATGCCACTCCTAAAGATCACTTCCCCCTCCCCTTTATCGCTCAGATTTTTGAACTGTTATCCGGGCATAGTTTCTATTATTTTCTTGACGGTCTCTCGGGGTATTTCCAAATCCCTATTGCACTCGAGGACCAAGAAAAGACAACATTCACTTGCCCCTTCAGAACTCTCGCCTACCGTAGAATGCCTTTCGATCTCTATAACGCACAATCTACCTTTCAGCGGTGCATGTTAGCCATTTTCGATAAATACGTTGAGAGTATAATGGAAGTCTTTATGGATGACTTTTCTGTTTTCGGTGACCCTTTTTCTTTATGTTTGCAAAATCTAGCTAAGGTCTTAGAACGATGCGAGGATATGAACCTGGTTTTTAGCAGGGAAAAATGCCACTTTATGGTGAGAGAAGGTCTAGTTTTAGGACATAAAATCTCTGCTAAGGGAATCGAGGTCGATCGAGCTAAGATCGAGGTGATTGAGAATCTTCCTCCGCCTATGAATATTAAAGCGATTAGGAGTTTTCTAGGCCATGCGGGGTTTTATAGGCGCTTCATTAAAGACTTTTCTAAAATCTCCAAGCCACTAACACAACTTCTGGAAAAAGACACCCCATTTTATTTTGACGAATGATGTCTAGCTTCTTTTGAATTTATTAAATATAAACTTATTAATGCTCCAATTACGATCGCCCTAGTTTGGGATTTGCCTTTCGAAATAATGTGTGATGCAAGTAGTTTTGCGGTCGGTGCGGTGCTAAGACAACGAATAGCTAAGAATTTCCACCCAATTAATTACGTGAGTAAAACGCTTAATTCGGCGCAGGAAAACTACACCATAACCGAAAAGGAACTCTTAGCTGTTATTTTTGCACTCGATAAATTCCGACCGTACATTACTCTTTCTAAGGTTATCATTTTTACGGATCATTCCACTTTGAAGTACCTCCTTTCTAAACTGGACGCCAAGTCGTGTCTTATTCACTGGATCCTCTTACTTCAAGAATTTGACTTTGAGATTCGGGATAAGAAAGGAGCTGAAAACCTAGAGGCTGATCATCTTTCTCGTCTCGAAAATCCTGAAATTGGTGTTTTAAATTAAAATTTTATTAATGATTCTTTTTCGGATGAATAAATTCTAAACGTTTCTTCTTCTACCCCCTGGTTTGCCGATCTGGCCAATTATCTCATGGCCAAGGTCCTTCCAAAAGAGTACTCTTCTCAGCAAAAGGAGAAATTCTTTTCTGAGTTGAAGAATTATTTTTGGGAAGACCCCTTTCTATTCCGCATTTGTGCGGACCAGGTGGTAAGAGGATGTGTTTCCCGGGAAGAAGGTCAACAGATTTTGAAGCATGTTCATGAAGGTCCAACTGGCGGGCATTTTCAAGTGAACCGCACCGCCCACAAAGGGCTTACTGCTGGCTTTTATTGGCCAAGCATATTGAAAGATGCACAAATCTTGTGAGCGGCTGTGATTGGTGTCAGCGGACTGGAAACATATCCAATAGAAATGAAATGGAACAAAATTATTTTCTTGAGTGTGAAGTTTTTGATTTGTGGGGCATCGACTTTGTAGGCCTGTTTCCCTCAAGCTTAGGTAATAAATATATTCTAGTCGCCGTAGATTATGTTTCTAGGAGGGCGGAGGCCCAAGCATTACCCAGTAATGATGCCCAAGTCGTAGTTTCTTTTCTAAAAAAACAATTTTCTCATTTTGGTTTTCCTCGAGCGATCGTTAGTGATAGGGGAAGTCATTTTGGCAACGCTCAGCTCACTAAAGATTTAACTAAATACGACGTTACACATAAACTATCCACCGCTTATCACCCCCAAACGAATGGTCAGGTCAAGGTAGTCAATCGCGAACTTAAAAGAATTTTGGAAAAAACCGTTTCTACTTCTCGTAAATATTGGTCATTAAAGTTAGACGATGCTCTTTGGGCATATCGGACAGTGTACAAGACCACTATTAGTTGTAAGCCTTTTCGATTGGTCTATGGAAAATCGTGTCATTTCCCGGTAGAAGTAAAACAACGTGCCTAATGGGCACTAAAGTTTTTAATTTTGATCCGAACTCGGTCGGTGAGCATAGAAAAAATCAATTAAATGAACTTGACGAGTGGCGAGCGAACGCTTTTGAGAACAACAAAATATATAAAGAACGCACGAAATTTTATCACGATAATAACTTGCGCCACCCTAAAACGTTTAAACCAGGCGATCAGGTTCTTCTTTTTAATGCGCGCTAACGTCTTTTCCCTGGAAAGCTTAAGTCTCGATGGTCTGGACCGTTTACGGTCAAGCAATTTTTTTCGTATGGAACTGTGTTGCTATCGCACCCGGACAAGGGTGACATCAAATTCAATGGTCATAGATTGAAGTTGTATATTTCAAATGATTCGGTATCTCCTGTAATGGAGCATCTGATTTTTGTCTCATAATGTTTATTTTCACGCAAAACTCTTTCTTTTTCTGGACATCTTATTATTATAAAATTGTTATTATTATTTCGAACTTTATTTTGTTAAATAATGAACACTCTTGGGAGCCTTCCCAAGGATTTGTCTGCTTTTATTTTTTTTATTTTGCTTTTTCTCCTGGTGGCCATACAAGTACAAGTTTGTGATTGCCGCTCCAACGTTGCTGATTTCAAGAAGGATCAAGTAGAGCCTGCTGGTGATAAAGTGAATTAAAGCGAAGCATGGGGGAGCGACATCCTCTTTCGGCCTCACAAACCCGGGGAAGTCCTGTTCTTTTTTTTCTTATTTTTAATTCACTACATTTTCTATTCCCCCTCTTCTTCTTCTCTTTCTCGTTTCTTTTCGTTGAGGGCAATGAAAAATTCCAGCATGGGGGAGGGTTTTGTTTATTTTCTTTCTTTCTTTTTTTTTTCTTTCAACAAAAAAAAATAGCAAAAAAATTATTTTGAAAACAAAATCAAAAATTTATTACAGTTATATTAAGCCTCTTAGGAGTACTTCTTTTTCTTTAGATTTATCAAAAATCCCAAAAAAAGAAACTAGAAAATACAAAACTCAAAAAAATCAAAAATAATTTTTTTTTATAAAATCTATTTGAAAATAAAAATCAAAAATTATTTTCTATCTTTATTTGTTATGTTTCTTCTAATGGTGTGTATGCCCCAGCGGTTCTTTAGTTCTAAGTAGAATTTCTTTGGATCGATTTTCTAAATCTATTATTTTAACATATCTTAGTTTTACTATTTTCTAGTTCTTAAATATAGGCATCTATTTTTTTTTTACATTGTAAGTTAGCAAATTGTAGTTTTCTTTTTATTCGGTTAAATTACGTATGAACGGTTGCTAGATAACGTTATCACTTTTTCATTTTGGGGGTAATTCTTTCTTGGTGTTTAGAACTTTTCTCTAGTGACTCTCAAAACATTTGCGCCATTTTTCACGAACTTTAGAAATGATTTAGGCCACCCTTTGACCAATTTGAGCCTTTTTGCCCACCCAAGTATTTCACCTTTGCTAAAATAACTTTGGGCCTTTTTCTATTTTTCTTTGTTTAGCTCCACCTTTCATTTTTCACTAAAGACAAAATACCCTTCCTATTATCACACTAGATTTGAGCTTTACTTAAATATTATTATTTTGATGGGTTATCATCTTTGAAAAATGAAAAGGAAATTTTAAGCTTACATTTGGAGCTCTCCTATGAAAATAAAAAAATATATTATTTTCCCTAAAAAAATCAAATCAAAAAAAAAGAAAAGAAGAAGTTTATTTTTGGCCAATTATGTGAAAAGAAAAATACATGGCCTTGTTGTTTTCTTTAGTTTGGATTGGAGAAAATGGCGTACTTGTTATATCTCATTTTTGTGTTTTTATGTTTATTTAAAGCTCATCCTTGGTTTAGTGTGTTTTAACCGTCGTTTTTATCCTTGATTTTCTATTCCTAATCATTTACTTAAGGCAAGTCTTTACGCCTATAAAAGTCCTTTTGATCTTTAGAACGTGACACAAACCTGCATAGTGGAGAGAGTGTGAACGGACAAGCCTATTTCCACCATCATTGATGGATTTCATTGGAGGTTATCTTGAGGTAATTTAGGGGTAATTGTTGTTTTAGAAACCTAGGAGTTCGTCCAATGCGCCGTTTATTTAGAACCTCTACTTTTGTTTTTCATATTTTCCTAAATTTTGGATGCCCTGTTTTAGGGATTTAGAAATGTGTAATTCTTCCTTATGTTCCAATGATATTTTTATGTCTCCATTTTTTATGTTATCTATTATGGACTTCTCACCCCACTAGTTGTTAACATAGATATTAAGATAGTTTAATTTTTCATATTTTGGTTTTCTTAATTATGAAACTAAAAATTGCTTTCTTTGCTTTTATTCTTATTCCCTAGTTTTTAAATTCCATTTGCTTGAGGCCAAGGAAATACTTAAGCATGGGAGAATTTGATGACTAGTTTTAGTCATCATTTTTTGGGTTAGTTTAGCATAAAAAATTCCTAGGTTTAAGTATATTTTTATGTATTTAATGTTTGTTATGTTTTAATATCTTATTTTTGATGTTATGTTTTAATATCTTATTTTATGTTTGGTATGTATGTTATGTTTGTTATATGGCATTTTATGTTGCATGACTAGGTTTGGTATGTTATATAACATAACTAATGTTATGTTTTATTTTATTTTTGTAGGTTCGAGCCTACTTGGTGCTATCCAAACCCGTGAGCCATGCAACCCTCTCATTCGACCATCTCAAGATCATGTCCAGCCCATCCCTCCTTGATGCAGCCCGGCCCTCCTTGATGTAACCCAACCCACATGATGCAGCCCGACCCTCCTTGGTGCAGCCGGCCCCTTTATCTCAAGTCCAGCTCATCCGAAGCAGCCCCCCTTCACTCTTCAAGTCCAACCCGATCCCTCCATAATGCAGCCACCCGCAACCTTTGCATGGCTCTCCACTTAATGCTTGGTCGGCTCCCTCCTCCCTTCTCTCTCCCCCCTTTTATAATTTTCTCCCCTCTTTTATTACTCATTCATCCCCCCTTCTTCTATTCTATTTCTATTTTTTTATTTTTATTTCTTTAAATAACATGCCTTGAACCTTGTTCTCTCTCTCCCCTTCTCTCTCCCCCTCATAAATTCCATTCATGCATCTCCCCATATAGTCATTGCCCCCCCTTGGGCCCCTTCATCTCTACCTCCCTATAGAACCTTCCCCCTCATCTATATAAGGACCCTTAGCCTCAAGCATTGGAAGGTTGGACCTTAGAGAGCAAGTAGAGTGCTAGTGCAAGAGAGTTCTTTTCATTTCTTGTTGTTAAGATCTTTTTATTAGTGTAATTTTTTCTTGGTAGTATAATTTTGTCTCTTCTATTATTATTGTGTACTCTTTTTCTATCAACCAATGAAAATGAAATTTCTCTATCTTATTGTTGTTTCTTTCTTTAATATGCATAGCTAATTTTCTTTAGAATTTTATCATGAGGATCCAGGAAATGAGATGAGATTTTTCTTCGTTTCTTAGTTTTATTTTTGCAAGATTATTCTCGATCCTTCTTTGATTTATCTCGTGTCGACTCTGTATTTCCGGTATACGGTAGTAGGCAATTAGATCTCATTTCATAGTAGTCGAGAGACTCATTGATTTGAAAGATCACTCTAAGAAGGAAAGAGTTGCACGCAATCCTAGAGATAGGACGACTTAAATCCTCTGGATTGGAGTCAAATCCAATAATGTGGTTCACTTCGATAATGGAACTTTAGGGCTTTTGATTTGTAACGAGATTTCGGTCAAAACGTCTAGAAGTTAGGAGATTTAATGCTCTAACGAGATTATTTCATATTTTCGGCTCCTCCACGATCGAGAACGATTTGCAATTATAAAACTTTATTTTTATCCTTCTTATCTCTTTTCATGGTGAATCATTGATCGAATGCTATCTTTTGAATATGAAGTTTTCATTTTAATATTATTTTTGGTTTAATTTAAAATTCTCAAAACACCCAACAATCGTACGGTAGGAAAATAGTAGGAGCGTGAGTAATAGTAATTGACAACCCCGAGTTTTTAATACAACCTTGGTAATACAATTCGATAGGTGCACTTGACTTTTCGGGTTGATAGCCATTCAATTCACCAATTGGAAATGCTCCTATTAAGGGGGAGCATGTCCAACAGGTGTTGGAACAGGATCAGCCTCATGCTATGAAGGAGCAAATAGCTACTACTAGGGATCAAAGATCTTCACTGCTAATCAGTTTGTCCTAAGATAATGCACAGACTAAGGGGGAGATTATTTATGACATATTCATAATCTTCTCTAAGTCTTAGATGGACTGTTCTTCTGAGAAGACAGTGTTGCTGCTGGAGAAGAGGAACAACCCGCACTAGTGGATCAATGGACCACTCAAGTGTCAAGCAGTTGTAGTGATGTGTTCAATCAGTGGGTTCAACACAAGAGGTATGTTTTCCTGTTAATTGGTTTAGTCACTAGTATAATGGAATTGTTCAAGTGGTATAAAGGAGAGATATACCTATTAAAGAATACAGAAAGGGGGAGATGTGTGGCAATACACGGAAAAGGGGGATATTTGGATGCAATACTTAACATGATCAGGTCATGTTGAGTCAGTGCTTCTAGTGGTGCTCCATTTAAGTTTTAAGTGGTATAAAGGAGAGTGCATATAACTTGAGCAATTGTTCAAGTGGTATAAGGATGCATTGGCTTGACATGTTAAGTCAATGTAGTTAAATGGAGTATATTGAATTGACATATTGAAAGTCATATATCATAAGCTAGCAGATATAGTAGACATATCTTATAGCTGCAGTATATTAATATAATTTTTATGACAATGATTCTTAGTATTGCTGGGTGTTCTGCCTTCTTCAAATATGGGGAGATTATTGTAAATATTGCCCTCAATATTCCCTACACTTGATTTGAAGAGGAACCACCCACACTACTAAGAGTATGATTGTATCTGATATTATTCAAGTTCAGTATGTGAAGGATGTTCCTTGGAACAAGGTTAGACAGGTGGTCTAAGAGTTTATGATTGGTGGTCATAAGGCTGAAATGTGGAAAGACAGAAGTAGTCTAAGTCCACAGGCATTGAGTGAAGCAAGCTCACTCAATGACAGGTATCTAGGTAGTTGGTGGATGGACAGAGAATTTCTCTAAGTCCACAGGTGTTGAGTGAAGCAAGCTCACTCAATGCCAGATGCATAGAAATGTGGCCAAGTCCACAAGTGTTTAGTTAAGCAAGCTCACTCAATGCCAGATGACTAAAAACTGTGAGTACAATATGTATAGTCAAAGCCAAGCTATTAGAAAGCTGAAAATGTTGCCAAGTCCACAGGCGTTGAGTGAAGTCAACTCAATCAATGCCATACAGCTAAAAGCGTTGAGTAATGCTGAACCTGTCAAAGCCTAAGAAGAAACAGGCAGAAATGTGGCAAAGTCCACAGGTGTTTAGTGAAGTCAACTCACTCAATGCCATACAGCAAAAAGGTTTGAGGCAGGCTAAGTCAATCAAAGCCATAGAAAACTTGTGTAGACATTTGATTAAGTCCACAAGAATTGTGTGATTCTTGCTCACTCAACATCATGTGATAAAAAGCATTGACTGAACCTTAGTAAGTCAGAGTTAGTGTTTTCCAAACAAAAAATGGCTAAGTGTTTTGGCATTTAGTGAAGCATACTCACTCAATGCCAAGTGACTAAAATCAAATCTAAATGTTATGGCATTAAGTGAAGCTTACTCACTAAATGCCAAGTGACAGAACTCTTGTTAAGCTATTTTGCGTTGAGTGAAGCTCAATTACTCAATACCTAGAGACAGAAAGATTGTTTAAGTGTTTTTCCATTGATTGAAGCTTACTAACTCAATGCATAATGGCAGAAAACTTTTTCTAAGTGTTTTGGAGTTGAGTGAAGGTTGCTCAATCAACGCATAGTAACAGAAATTCTGTCTAAGTATTTTGGCGTCAAGTGAAGCTTACTCACTCAATGCCAAATGGAATAAAAACTTTTCTATGTGTTTTGGCGCTGAGTGAAGGTTACTCACTCAACGCCTAGTGACAAAAAATCGGTCTAAATGTTTTGGCATTGAGTGAAGCTTACTCTCTCAATGCATATACTAAAGATGCTTGATTTAGGCTAAGTCCATAGATGGTGACGTCAGTAAAGTCAACAAGTCAACGGAATATGAATTTGTTGCAGAAAAGGTACAGTATAGCCATTAATGCAAAAGCTGAAAGCTGCCAACCAATTTAAAGGCGGGCCCAATGCTCAAAGAGCCGTCTATGGGCGAATAATAAAAGGCAGAGATCAATAAAGAAAAAGAAGCATTTGGAAAAGACAGTTGTCCATCATCTTCTTCCTTGGCCATTATTGCTGAGCCCTAGAGAAGAAGTTCAAGCTTTTGATCTAAGAGTCAAAAGAGATAGCTGATGACATTTTCACCTGCACCACAATGTCAGAAAGCTTACTTTTTGAGGAAGAAAGAGAAGCAGAGACAACTAATTTTTGCAGTCAAGAGGTAGCAAGGGCTAACCCTCGTTGCAATCCATCACAGTTCAAGCTGATCTATTCTGAAGAACATTTTCTTGATGCTGTGAGGAAAGAAGTTGTGAAAAAGGTGTTAGGGCTAAATCCTCTCAGCCTAGCAAAGGAAGAAGAGGCAGAGCTGTCTAGTCTCTTCAATCAAGTAGTTAGGGCTGAGTTTATCTCAACTCAGGTTACAGCAAATATAGAAACCCTTGCTGCAGGTTACTTCACAGTTCCAACAAGCCTAATCCTGAAGATAAATTTCTGGAGTTGAGAAGAATAAATGGCTGAACTTGTGGATCAGTTTAAGAAGAAGTTGAACAAAAGATCTACAAGGAAGCAGCAAGGTCTATTGTTGTAGTAGCTAAAAGCTCAAGAAAGATAGATAGTGCCTTCAACTCCTGCACTAGCAAGTTCAGAGGAAACCTCTGAGGAAGAATAAGCAGCAAAGGGCCAACCCTAGCTGCAGTTACTACACAATTCAAGCCAAGCTTTTCTGAAGACACTTTCTAAACTATGTAGAAGAAGCCTGGACTGAGATAACTCAGGACAGAAGTAGGTAGGCTCAGAGAAATTTCTTTGGAGCCAAATCAACTAAACCCACTTCCACATTGTAGGATTCTTTTTGGATCTGAGTAGTAGGAATGAATTTGCACTGAGGTAGGATCCAAGTTTGTATCTGTGAAAATCAACTTAGGCTATTGATAATCCTTTGATACCAATTGAAAGTTAGGGGATAGATTTAATTTACTCTAGAGGGGGGGGGGGGTGAATAGAGTGATTTAAAACTTTTGTTGTTTTTAAAAAACTATACCAGTAAAATAAGTGATAGTAGTAGTTATATGAAATGAAAAAGAAACTATGCTAAACTACACAATCACAGCACAACAGAGCAAGGAAAAATGAACACACAGACAACACAAGATTTTATAGTGGTTCCCCAAATCTGGGTACATCCACTCTTCTACCACCCTGGTAGGAATCCACTAATAGTTTTATATCAGGTGACTGCCACCACAGGTTTTTGCACAGGTGCCTTGTCACCATAAGATCTATTTGCAGGGAGATCTCACGACCCTTTAGGCTTTTTATCAGGTGTAAAAAAAGCAACACGAGGAATTTTGAAGAGAGTTAATAAACCCTTTTTACAGTGAGGTAAGAAGGTGATGCTGTCTTCTCTTTCTCTAAACAACAAAGAAGACTTAATAGATTGTTGGATTCAAAGCTCCCCCTTAGATGATTATAGTTCAGGAAATGCTGGAAGCTTTGCACAGGGTATAGGTCTTAGAAATGATGTTGATCTCCAGCAAGCTTTTTAGGCAGATTGTATTTGATGTCTCTTGAAAGCTTGGAGAAGATTTGCTGATGATGAAGACAGAATGAATTTTCAGACTCAATATCTTTCTGTGTATGCCTCTATCGCTTAGTTGATTCTCTGACTTCTCGTTTTCTATCTTGTCTCGTTGATAGCAGATAATCCTTCTCTGTATATGTTCTGAATTTGAATTTTACTCCTTGTTTTACTTTTGAATACTTTGAACTTGGACAAATGGCTAGAAAGGCATTAATTTGATTCCTCAACTGTCCAGTTATTAAGCCGAATTTTTACTCTGTGAAATCTAGTAATTAATGCTACCAATGAATGGCTATATTCAAAAGAATATATGCATTTAATTACTCCGAGCAATATAGGAAATAATATATTAAATCAGCCTTGGTCAATCTGGAAATGAACTGCAGAGAAGGAAATACTTAACTGACAGATTTCGTCGACCTTAGAACAGATTTCGTCGACCTGAACTCAAAGTTCATCGAGATGAGAAATCGTCTTCGTCGACCTGAGCTCAGCGAATATCAGTTTGGAAATATCTTACTAATTCTGAGCTCCAAGTTCGTTGATCAGAGAATTTGTCTTGAGGGAGGAATTCGTCGACCTGAGCTCGAATATCGTCGAGCTCAACTCAGAGAAAGAACTATGAGTTCATTGATCTGAGATTGACAATCGTCGAGCTGAGTTCGAAGAACTTCAAACTAATATTCTGAACTCTGAATTCTTCTAAATCTTGAGTCTCTTGAAGTCCACAGCAGGCTGGTCCATGATGATTGTTTCTAATGACTAGCCTAAACTTTAGGACTGACAAACTTGACCGTGGATAAACAAGGGTGGGTCAAACATCCTAATAGTGAACCTTAGCCCAAATCAAAACTAGGGATCCAAAAATCTCCCCCAATTTGAGTGAGGTCACTAGACAAAATATAAAATATAATCACAAAGCAAAACAACAAATATCTGGCAAAAAAATAACAGTCTAGCAGATATATACAATAGGTACTTTGTGATAAGTTAACATAAATAGTTCAGAAAATAAACTATTCAAAAAGTTATTTAGGTTTCTTGGAATTGACTTTGTCATAAGCTTGTCTAAATATGATTTCACTGTTAGGATTGGCTGCTTCTTTCTTGGACATTGTCATATCAATTGCTCCAATAATGTTGCAAGAAGTTGCTTTTGGGACAACAGCTTTTGGGTGAAGACTCATATAAGTATCAACATTGAAGAACTGATTAGCTTTATCATACCTTTTTAATTCTTCTTTTCTATAGGAAGACATGGTAGAATATTGAAAAGGATCCTTTCCTTCTACTTTAGATTTTTTAATCAGAGAAAGTCCAATTAGCTCTTGATATTTTGCCATTTTAGCAATGTTCTCCTGTTCAGGATCAACAAAGGGAATTGGTGGAGATTCAGGACTTTTAGGACTATTGTCCTTATTTGGTTCATTATGAGATATTGGAGAATTCTTTAGCTCTGTAGTTGAAGGTAGATTGACTCTTGTAGACTGCTGTTGTGCTGATGTTTGCTATAACGGTCAAGGTCTGCCAACCCTGCGGGACCCAGCTGGCCCCACCGGCCAACCAAAAGTCCAGACCCGGGCCCACTACTAGTATTCAGCCTATCACATCAAGCCTGCAGGCCATGCACCCCAACCCCTCTCAGCACTTGTTTTTCAGCAGCGGTAGGTTGTTACCACTGGGGATCGAACCTAGGACCTTGATAAGAGACTCTTTACAACAGCTCTCATCACCAACTTAGCTGCTGAAAAACAAGCACTGAGAGGGGTTGGGGTGCATGGCCTGCAGGCCTTATGTGATAGGCTGACTACCAGTAGTGGGCCCAGGTCTGGACTTTTGGTAGGCCGGCGGTGCCAGCTGGGTCCCGCAGGGTTGGCGGGCCTGGACCGTTATACCAGCTGCTCTGAGAACTTGGCTTGGAATGTCTTTGATATGTTTTAGTGATTGGAGTTAATCAATGGGAGACACTTCTAGAGGCCCCTGCTGATGGATGAGGATGAGGAGGATCCTTTCTGAATTGCTTAGGAGGGGACCTGTATCTTCTACTCTTCTTCCTTTCCTTTTGTTCATTCTTAGATAGCCACATCCACTAAGGCATACCAGGATAAGGAGTTATCTTGTTCAATATGTTATATGGTGTGTCTGTATTGGGGTTTGGTTTAGGAATGGCCTTGGGAGGTGCTTTCCTTTTCTTAGCTTTGCTCTTCTTTGATTTTGATTCATCAGAATCAGAATCATCATCATCATCATTGTCATCAGAAGATCAAGGAGGATTATTATATAAGTCAACAATTTCTTTCAATGATTCCTTGGAGATTTGCTTCTCAGCCTTAGGTTATTCTGCAATTTCTGGTTCAACAATACTTTTAGTAAACATTTGATTTTCATCTTCTTCCATGTCAGGAAACAGGATATCATCCAAGTTTGGCATTGGGGACTCAGCCCACATACGAGGAGTAGGACTCAACACCTCTTCAACAACTAGTATCTCTGAGATCATAGAGGCTGCCAAACTTGCCCTTATTTGGTCCAAGACTTCTGCACTTAGTGGAGCAGAATAACATACAATGTCTATGGAGAAAACGTGCTCAGGAAAAGAAAGAAAATGATAAAGAGTGTACAAAAAAACTTAATAAATCAGCTAAGTCCTGAGAAGGGACTAGGTAAAAGAATGGTGCGGCTACCAAAGGTTTTGCAATCTCAACATCAGTGAGCTCAATATCAAATTCTGAAGGACCTTCCTCAAGAAAATGTAATAGCTTTGTATATGTATTTACACTTTCTATAACTACTATATCCATATATACATATGTTGATGTTGCTGCTACTACTGCTGATAGAGGAGAAAGAACTGGAACTTCTTCACAGGAGCATCTCCCCCTGCCTGGTTTCAGAGGGTCCTGAATCCAGACCCCTAGAAGAAGAAGGGACAGAGGGGGCAGCAGAAAAGAGAGCAGAGAGGGAGGAGATGGAGTATGCAAGAGGTGTAATTGCCTTTGCTATGAGATTCCTGAGGATTGGAGTGATGAGCTCCAGGATATTGGACATGGATGGAGAATCCAATTGAATAAACTCAGTAGGTGTTTGAGTAGATACATATGGATGGATGATGGAGGATGAAGTGAGAGGTGTAGTATCTGCCATTATTTCATCTGGGAATGATGGAGTATGGTTTGCAGATGATGCTAATAAGTCAAATGATGAAATTGATATAAGATTGTGAAATGGTATGTTATTAAGGTGAGGTGGTTATAGGAATGAAGGAGGTGTGATGTGTTCTGAAGATACAGGGGGTGTAGGGTGATAGACTGGTGAGGTAGGTGGTGTTGGAGATTGAAGTCGTGATGTATAGGCAGTGGATGGTTGTTGGAGGGGAGTTGATGATGGAAGTGAAACCTGTGGAGGAAGAGGTTATTGTTGAGCGGGACGTGATGGAATCGTGATGGACGGAATTTATTCTAGAGGGGGAGGGAGTGGCTATTATAGCCCTTGTGTCCTCAGAAATTATGAAAGAGGATGAAGCTCTGGATGGCTTGGTGATGGTCCTCTCCCATCCACCAAATAAGGCAGCAGTCATCCTCTTAAAGGCATTGATGAACACTATTAGGATGACAAGTAGTTCATGAGCTGTTTCCTGCAGGAAGATCCAAAGAATCCTCTCAAGGCACACCTATTTCTTGTTGTTTTTCCTTTTAATCAACTCAGAGAAAACCTTTCCCTAGTTCACCTTCTTCTTATTTATAAACGTGCACATCACCAAGAACTTGTGCCTATAAATATAGTCATAAGCAGTATGCTTGCCCACAAGACTTTTCCCATAACATCAGCCAAAAACTTATACTCAGTAGATAAATTTTTCTTTAATAATTTGTTAGGGTTTCCCTCGGCGTGACACATTTTTAGTAGCATATCATTATACTCCGAAATATATATTTCTAGATCTTCTTCTCCATTATTAAAACCGAAAATTTCAGATAGAATGGTAGGAGTAAGAATAACCTATTGTCCGGCTATTGTTCATGTCATTGTCTCATCATCAGGTGTTGTTGAAGTATATACCCATTCCTTTATTGCAGACACCGGAAACCTCATGCTTATGGTCATGAACTTCTTTAACTGTTGTTCTTCGAATAATTGCAGTATATCCATGAATATTTGATCAAAGTGTTGGAAGGAGTCAAAATCAATGTCAAACCCAGTGTCGAATTTCATGCTTGTGAGAGAGTTTGCTGGAATCGCCATTATTTCCTGCAAAAACAAGAAAGATCAAGTGCAAGAGAGTTCTGAAGGCGCGGGATTTAGCTCGAAGAAAAACCCTATTATAAGGTTTTTAGAATATGAAGCGGCGAGCTCTGTCCTGCGAAAAAAAAGTCTTCGATCTCAGGTCGATGAATGCTGAAAGTTCGTCGATCTCAGTTTGAAGAGGATGGAAAATAGTTCGCCGATCTTAGGTTTACGAAATATTCTCTGAAGTAAGTTCGTCAATCACCGGTCAAATAAAATGATTTCACACAGAGATATCGTCGATCTCAGGTTGACGAAAAATATCAAGAAGATTTCTCAATTCGTCGATCTCCGTTCGACGAACTTTGATAAATTCTTCAACCATAGACGGAAATTAAATTAAAGCCTCTCCATTAATCATACCTAGCTGATTCAGAAAGAACAGATGGTTTCTCTCATCCAAGGGTTTGGTGAAGATGTCTGCTCTTTGCAAATCAGTGTAGATGTAGACAAGCTTAATTTTATTTTTGTCCACATAATCTCTAATGAAATGATGGCTTATTTCTATATACTTAGTTCTACTCTGATGCACTAGATTTTGTGTAATGGAAATTGCACTTGTATTATCACATAGTAAGGTTGAATTATTTAAGTTGAAACCATAATCTAGGAGTTGGTTTTGAATCCACAGTATCTGGGAACAACCACTGCCAGATGCTATGTATTCAGCTTCTGCAGTTGAAGTAGACACAGATGTCTGGTTTTTGAAAAACTAGGACACTAGTTTAGCACCAAGGAACTGACATGTCCCTGAGGTGATTTTTCTGTCCACTCTACATCCAGCAAAGTCAACATCTGAGTATCCAGTCAACTCAAACTCTGACTCAGTTGGATACCAGTGTCCTAGACTAGGACAACTCTTTATATATCTCAAAATCATTTTTAGAAAAGTAAGGTGGGATTCTTTAGGGTTCACCTGGAACCTAGCACAAAGGCATATAACAAACATTATATCTGGTCTACTTGCTGTGAGATATAACATGGACCCAACAATACCCCTATATAGTTTCTGATCAACAGGCTTGTCATGTTCATTAGAGTCAATCACAGCATTAAAATCCATGGGTGTTTTCTTTGTTGAGGAATCTGACATCCCAAACTTTTTAATTAGCTCCGTAGCAAACTTAGACTAGGATATGAAGATTCCATCAGGCAGTTGCTTCACTTGGAGGCTAAGGAAGTAGGAAAGTTCACCCATGCTACTTATTTCAAACTTGGAATGCATTAGGTCAGAGAACCTCTTCTATAGTTTGGAATCTGTAGAGCCAAAAATTATGTGATCTACATAAATTTGTAGTAATAAGATTTGATCCTTATTATGTCTAGTGAACAATGTCATATCTACTATGTCCCTAGAGAATTTATGCTCTAGAAGAAAGCTAGCTAAGGATTCATACCAAGCTCTTGGAACTTGATTGAGACCATAGAGAGCCTTATGCAATTTAAAGACATAAGAAGGATGGGTAGGAGAAATAAAACCTAGTGGTTGCTCCACATAAACCTCTTCTTTAAGTTCACCATTTAAGAATGCACTTTTGACATCCATTTGATATACTTTGAACTTCATTTTGGCAGCATAAGCAAGGAAGATTCTGATTGCTTCCAGCCTTGTAACAGGTGCAAATATCTGGTCATAGTGAATGCCTTCCTCTTGTCTATATCCTTGAGCAACTAGACTTGCCTTATTCCTGATGATAATACCTTGGGCATCAAGTTTATTTCTAAATACCCATTTAGTTCCAATGACTGGGTAGTCTTTGTGTCTTGGAACTAAATCCCAAGCTCTATATATCTCAAACTTGTTGAGCTCCTCTTGCATTGCAATAATCCAATATTAATCTTGCTCAGCATCTTTTATGGATTGGGGATCAGTTTGAGATATGAAGAAGGAATGCATCAATTCTTGATTGAGTTGCTGCCTGATATGCACACCTATTGACATATCTCCAATTACTTGAGATACAAGATGATCTCTAAGTTTGACAAACTCAGTAGGTGGAGTTGGTTCAGCAACAGCTTGGGGAATTAATTCCTCTTGTGGAATTATTGGAGCTATTTTTGGTTCAACATCCACTTCAGTGGATTCATCTTAACTGTCTTCATTTATATATGGATAGGGATGTGCACCAGTTTCATTTGTGAGAGTCAACTCATCCAACTTGTCACACAAGTGTGGTACCTACAAAGTTTCACTAGTAGAAGGATTCTTCTCCTTGTAAGTCATGTTAGTTTCATCAAATGATATATGTACAGTCTCTTCCATTTTCATAGTAGATTTATTATATACCCTATATGCCTTACTGCCTTGGGAGTATCCTAGAAAAATACCAATTGCAGCCTTAGCTTCAAATTTTCTAAGATATTTCTTGTCATTGTTATGAATATAGCATAAACAACCAAAAATTCTTAAGTAATCTACTTTAGGTTGCTTCCCTTTAAGTAATTCATAGGGAGTCTTTCCCTTAAGCTAATATATTAGACTCCTATTCAGTACATAATTTGTTGTGCTTACAGCCTATGCCCAAAAGGATAATGGAAAGTACTGTTCCTGCAGCTTTAATTGTTGTCCTATTTTTTCCTTTCAGCTACCCTATTTTGTTGAGGAGTTCTAGGAGCAGAGAAGCAATGTCTGATACCTTCTTTCTCATAGAATTCTTGCATGGGAAGAGACTCAAACTCAGAGCCATGATTACTTCTGATCAATGAAACTGGGGTAGAATAATCAATCCTTATGCTCATAAGAAAATCTATAAGAACCTTAAAGTTATCAGACTTATTCCTCAAGAAGAACATCCAAGTGAACCTTGAGAAGTCTTCTACAATCACTAAGGTATAAGATTTCCCTCCTTGGCTCTGTACATCAAAGGGTGTCACGACCCACATTTTCTCAGAAACAAACTTTTGTCAGAGTAAGAGAAAATACGTGTCGTGATGCCACGTCATGCAGGGGATAACTGTAGATGCTCAGGCAAGGCACCAACCCTAATAAGTTAAACCGAAATCATAAGTTATTATAAAAAACATCTTTCAAATTAGATGGATGGCAGTATCCCTCGGCATAGTGGATTACCTAGTCCATAAGTAAAAATACATTTATACGCTGTGGAAAAATACCCTTGTTAAAGTGATTTGACATCCTATATGAGTGTAAACGTTCTCAAAGGACAACTCATGAAATGCAGGACTCTAAATTTAGTATAATTTGAAATTAGTCTTTACGTTACTTTGGAAATTAGTACTTTAGGTTTAGAAATATGACATGTATTAAGTACATATAGTAATGCTTTTACGAGTTAAAATACCTAACATGCATCCTAGCATAAATCATTCCTAGAGAGCTAGTAAACAACCTCCAAATAGGCAAAAATAGCAGTTTAAGTCACATACTTAGCATCACAAGGAAAACCACCAGTGGGCATCTACAACATGACACGAACCCACTGGTGAGTATGCATGTCTATACAAAAGGAAATAAGAAAAGATCTACCTCACAAACTATGGAAGGGGAATCTCAACAGCCCAGGAGATCACTAGCAAGCCCCCAAAATAAAACTAGCCGCACAACCGACTACTGCTCTGAACCTGAGGCATTCAAAGAAAGAACACCCCACCAAAAATATAATCAAATAGAAATGGAGCATTAAGTCATAAGCAATAAAAAGGAAGTAGTTTACCATACCCTTATAGTAGAATGTTATCAAACTTAGCAAAAGGAAATAAATGAGAAAGCAAAAGTAAAACACTGTCGAAAGAATAAATTACGCACCAAGTGCGAGAAGTTAGCAACATGCCCTGCAAAAAACCTGCAGCAGCAACAAGGCAAACATATGCCAAAATATAGCCATTTAGAAAAGGAAAGGAACTAACAGTCCTAACTTGTGAATTAATAGCAGTGGTAAACCCTTGGGTTCGGGTTGGTAGCCAAAAGCAGCCCTCTTCCAAATAACCAGACCAAAAAATTATCCTAGGTGAAAACAACCAGTGGCAGCCCCAAGGTCCACACACCTAACCAAACCAGCCCAAATCAGGGCCTAACAGGTGGTGGACACAGCTCATCACACACAAATTACCCCCTTTCATAGCCACCAGAAAAACCACCTGCCATAATCCACGATTCAGCATCAAAAAACTAGCCGAAAACACAACAATAGACCGAAATAAAACCCACACTAACTAACTCGGGAGAAAAACACCAGCCTAAGGAAAAAGCATCGAGTCCACTCGACCCCGCGTTGAGTTTATACTACTCACTCAACTCCAAACACTAAATAGAGAAGGCATCGAGTCCACTCGATGCTGCATTGAGTGAGTACCATTCACTCAACGCATAAATCTAAGCAGGGAAGGCGTCGAGTCTACTCGACGCCGCATTGAGTGAGCTCCACTCATTCAATGCCAAAAGAAAACCGCAAAATATCACTGGATGATGGCGTCGAGTAAGTTCAGCCCACCCATTGCTGTAAACGCTAACAGTTGAAGTCGTTGAGTGACTTCACCACACTCAACGCTTTTGACTTGGAAGAAAAAATATCGCCGTACTAGACGGCGTTGAGTGAGCTCAACTCACTCAATGCCAAATGCAGAAGGCATTGAGTGAGCTCAACTCACTCAGTGCCAAAAGACATACGACGTTGAATGCGCTCAACTCACTCAACGCCAAAAGACTTAGAAAAATTCCAAGGCTGACGGCATTGAGTGAGCTCAACTTACTCAACGCCAAAAGACTTAGAAAAAGTTTTAGGCAAGATGGCGTTGAGTGAGCTCAACTCACTCAATGCCAAAAGTAGACGGCATTGAGTGAGCTCAACTCACGAAAAGCTGTCAACTCTTCTGGACTTAGTCTCCAGACCAAATAGCTAGGCATTGATTGTCCACCACACTCAACGCTTTTACCCTTAGCCTACAAAATGACTTCTTCCCTAAGCTAACACTCAACGCCTGCTATCTAGTGAACTAAAAAATTCTAATTTCCTCTCCCCTACCACTTTTACCCGGCTACAGCTAGCAACCAAGCAGGTCTAAAACTAGCAAACAAAAATCCTACCTCCAGCCACTACCTGGACATAAATCAGTAAATAAGAAGAGAGAAAATACGTTAAAATTGGACAAAATTGAGCAGATGTAGCTAGGATGAAAACTGCAGCAACCCTATCTTCTAGGATATAAAGGAATGAGCTACTAACACAAGATAAGCGGAGTAAAAATCAAGGTTGGAAAGGGCAAAGAACGCCACTTACCTCTACCTCCAGGAACAGCAACTGGCCTAATAAAATCCAGCACCGGCGACAAGTTCGGCCACCTAAAATGCAAACCTGAAGCTTTTAGAGGGAAGAAGAGCAAACCCGAAAAACCCAAGCTTACTAAGACAACTCTAGAGCAAGAAACACTTACCTAGGGAGGAATATCCGTGTGAGAGCAGTCCAGATCTGCACTTACCCGAGAAAAACAAGCTCTAGATTGCAAGAAATCACCGGCCGGAGCTCCAACACTTCCGTCGCCCAAACCCTTCGGCTGGAAGCTTTCCGTCCTTTCTATTTTTTTTGGGGGGGGGGGGAAGATGAAGGGGATATACTAAAATAAGCTATAATATAATATATCCAACCACTATAGTAAATACATATAATATAATATCAGCCACTCAGCTATTATAATACTATTATAAATCAGTCACTAGTATATATATATATATAACTAATATTATATATACAATACTATTATATCTGATAATATAATCTTATAATATAATCTTATTTTACTATAACACTAAAACCGGCCAAGCATATCATTATATCAGCTAATTAAATAACACGCCAAAACAACGCAAAAATAAACGATCTCGGAATTTGACGAAATTCACACCGTAGCTAGATACCCACGCTACAAATATAGTGGTGAAGTCGGAATCGTCATCCGACAAACAAAACTCAGGCAAACACTTCCCGAAGCCAAAACAAAAGCATTCTCGGAGAGCCTCCACTGAGTCACCAAAATAGACTCTGGCTCGCTAGGGAACCTTGCAAATAGGCTACAAAACAAGCCACTCAGAGAGCCTAAAGAGCTAAGACAATGCTCTAACAACAGTAAGCCTGAAAATGCGCCAACATAACACCAAAAAAAGATTAAACAATCACAGAAAAACTGGGGGCGTTAAAGTCACTCCCCCTAAAAGAAAGTTTCGCCCCGAAACTTTACGCATAACACATCTAACATAGAAGGGAAATCACAAACCAAGAGTTAAACAGAAGAATACATACCAAGCAAACTCAGGGAAATAGATGAGGGTGAGCTTCCCTCATAGCCAACTCCAACTCCCAAGTCGCGCTTTCCACGCCTCGGTTTCTCCACAAAACTTTAACCATCGGAATGGTCCTCTTCCGCAATACACGATCTTGAGTATCCAAAAATTCTGGCAGACATGTCAACATAAGAATGATTAGGCTCCAATGGGGGAACATAATTCAAAACTTGTCTGTCGCTTAGTACACACTTCTGAAATTGGCTAACGTGAAAATCATCGTGCACACCAGGGAAAATTGCGGGCAAATCCAGCCTCCAAGCTGACACACTATTCCAAACAACAATTTATAAATGACCCTACATAACTTGGATCCAACTTCCGGTTCTTACCAAACCTCTTAACTCCAACCATCAGGGAAACCTTAAGAAAGTACCAAGTCCCCTACTACAAACTCTAAATCAAATCTACGCCGATTGGCATTCTTCCCATAATGTTCCTGAGCTATCCAAAGATTCTCTCGAATAGCTTCACAAAAACTTCCATTTCTTTGAGCGCATCTGGACCCAACAAAGATCACTCGCCAACCACATCCCAAAAAAAAATAGGGGAGTTCTGCAGCGTCACCCAAACAGAGCCTCGAAAGGAGCCATTTGCAACCTTTCTTGATAACTGTTATTATAAGAAAACTCCATCAGACACAAACACTTGTCCCATGCTCCTTCGTGGTCTAGAATACAACATCTGATTGTATCCTCCACGATCTGGTTAACTCGCTCCGTCTGAACCTTTGTCTTCGAATGATATGTTGTAGAGTACCTTAAATCCGTACCCAAACCTTCGTGCAAACTCTTCCAGAAGCGAGACGTAAACCTGGAGTCTCGGTCTAATATAATACTGACTGGAGTTCCATGCAACCGGATGACTTCTTTCAGATATAGCTCAGCTATCTTCTTCATGGAGTAATCAATCTTATAAGGCATGAAATGAGCACACTTCGTCAATCTGTCAACGAAAACCCAGACTGAATCATGCCCTCGAGGAGATCTCGGTAAACCTGTGATGAAATCCATCGAAATGCTTTCCCACTTCCAAATCAAATTCTCCAAGGGAGTCAACTTGCCTCCAGGCCATCCATGATTGGCCTTAACACGCTTGAAAGTATAACACTCAGAAACAAACCTGGGTGTGTCTCCCTTCATCCCATTCCACCAGGCAATTTGCTTTAAGTCATGATACATCTTGGTAGATCCTAGAAGATTGGCAACGCTAGAACCATGCGCTTCTTTACACAACATAACTTGGATATCAACATCTATCTCCTTCCCATCAGAGCAACTGGATTTCTACCGAGAATCAGCGTTATGTCGATTACACATCTGAGGTTGGTCAGAACTGAGGGACAATGCCCCCTAACCTAAGTGGGCCTACCAGCGAAACAACTGGTACTTAATCGGTCGGGGTTTGGTTTCGTGCAACGCCCCCGCTGCAGGAACAGGCGGTTCTCATTTGAAAGTCAACGCCCCACCCGTCAAGGACGCCCTCGCTCTATTGGCAAAACGAATTTCTATTCTTTTCAATTCCTCGCTCCAGGAAAAATTTGGAAAGGAGCTGTTCTTCACTTGAGTCTTTCTGCTCTCTTTTTACATTATGTGATCCACCCGACACTACTTCTTTTTTTGTCAGGAAGACTTTCCATAATAAGTAAGACGAATAAGGTAGATCCATAACGGCGGGGATACAAAATCTCCCGCGGTACTTCAAAGTACCTGCATCATCCATCGAGAAATCTGGTAACTCCCCTTTCTCAGCTCTAAGATATAAATGCAACAGATCTAGATCATCTTTCTGATGTAACCACGTAAGCGCAATCCAAGAAGGCTCTGCTACTACCAAACTACTCTGGAAGTCGTAGCTCCCAATAGAAATATCCATCAAAAGAAATTCTTCCACTAATCGCTCAGCGGAGAGATTAAAAATCTTCCCCATCTTTCGACTTAGGGAATTGGCCACCGCATTAGCCTTGCCCGGATGGTACTGGATCTCAATAACGTTGTCGGCAACATACTCCAACCATCGCTGCTGGCTCAGATTCAATTCCTTTTGGGTGAAGATGTACTTTAAACTCTTATGATCGGTAAAAATCTTGCACCGAGCTCTATAAAGCAGATGTCTCCACAACTTAAGAGCAAAAATCACGGTTGCAAACTCTAAATCATGTGTAGGGTACTTCTTCTCAAGAGTCTTCAGTTTCCTAAACCCATATGTAATCATTTTCCCTTCTTGCATCAACACGTAACCATGCCCAACATGCGATGTATCCACATAAACATCATAATCCATGCCCTCCGTATGCAGAGTCAAAACGGGAGCATTGCACAATCTGTTCTTGAGCTCTAGGAAGGCTTCCTCACACTTCTCGCTCCAAACAAAAGCCGCATTCTTCTGAGTTAATTTAGTCAAAGGTGCAGCCAGGGTAGAAAAACCGTCCACAAACCTCATGTAGTAGCCGACCAACCGTAAGATGCTCCTAATCTCTTTGGGTGTGCCAGGCCTACCCTATTCCATCACAGGAGCTATTTTATCTTGGTCGACTGAAATCCCATTTCTATTAACCACATGGCCAAGAAATGAAACCTGAGGAAACCAAAACTCGAACTTGCTCAATTTGGCAAATAACTTGTGGTCCTCAAAGCAGATAAAACTAATCGCAGATGCTGGTCATGCTCCTCAGCATTGCGGGAATATTCCAGAACATCGTTATAAACACGACTACAAATTTGTCCAGAAAATCCTTGAACACACGGTTCATCATAACCATAAAGGCTAAGGGCACGTTGGTCAAACCAAACAACATTACCAGAAATACAAAATGCCCATACCTCGATCGAAAAGCAGTCCGTGGAATATCTGTCTCACGGATCCTGAGTTGATGGTAGCAAGAATGAAGATCAATCTTAGAAAGCACCGCGCTACCACGCAACTGATCGAACAAATCGTCAATCCTCGGCAAGGGATACCTGCTCTTAATATTGACCTTATTTAGCTCTTTATAATAGATGCAAAGCCTCATCGATTCATCTTTCTTCTTAACAAATAGAACAAGAGCACCCCAAGGCGACGTACTCGGCCTTATAATACCCTTCTCAAACAACTCATCCAGCTGGATACGCAACTCCTCCAGCTCTCGAAGGGCCATCCGGTATGGCGCCTTCGCAATAGGACACATGCCTGGCTCCAAATCTATCACAAACTCAACATCCCTATCAGGTGGAAGACAAGGAAGATTGACTGGAAAGAAAACCTCAAATTCGCGCACCACAGGGATCTCCTCTAAATATGACAAAATAACCTTGGTCTCAAACACCAGAACCAACAAACAAAACATACGGAATCTAAAAGCTTCCGAGCACATACCGCAGAAATAGTCGGGGAGACCTGGCGCGGATAATTCTATTCTATGGAATCGGCAAAAACTAGGAAGTCATATATATACTCGCACAATCTTAAATACTTTGGCCCAACAATACCCAACCACCAAAGGGAAACTCGACTTGAAGCGCGTTGCCATAAGATCGAGGGCCAAACGAGGGTCCTAGCCACAAATGAGTGGGTAGTACCAGAAATCTTCCTAAATAATCGTTCATGCATTCAAGGGAGCGAATACTAAAACTATAAATACCACTAACAATTAAGACTAGATGAGGACCGATCTTGATATTACTTGGGTAGAAGTCTGAGCTTCTTCTGATAATAACACATTCAACTTTCCTTTTCCTTTGACCAACCGCGGTGGAGGTGGTAATGCCTGAAGTGGGACTGGCTGCCGAACGGGATGGAGCTGCGGGAACTTAGACTTGATATGCCCTTCTTGTCCACACAGAAAATAGCTTCTTGTCTTTTTTATTCCCCAGCAATGGGCAACGTCATGCCCTGCCCGCTTACATGCTGAACAAACCAACTCTCTCTTAGAAATCCCTTGAATCGCATGAACTTGATCTTTATTCTAAGCTCCCAACCTTTGGTAACACATTTCAAAAGGATGGCCCGGTCGGCCACAGAAACTACATACTTCTATGATCCTCTTCCTCGAAGCAGAACTAGATTCCTTATAGCTCTTACCCCCGTCGGACTTCCTCTTGTCCTTCCACAGTATCATGCCTCAATCCATAGCATATCCCATAGACTCAACTTTAAGGGAAACTTCCACTGTCCTCTCATTTGTCTTGAACTGGTAAGTATTGGCGCACTGCTGAATGTCATTTGGGTGTCCACCCTAGAAACCTTTGACTCTGCACTCTTCAGCAATTTACAATCCAGAAGCAATCTTATTCAATTTGCTGATCTCGCTCTCATTCTCCCCCACTCTGGGGGTTTGCTCACTAGGATGACGTCCTAAGGTAGCAGCCAACAATGCCTGCAACTATGCTTGCATCACCACAATAAAGCATGGTAGGGTCTCCATGCTCTAGCGCAGTTCTATAATAACCGCCTCATCCTGCACACTTGACGACTCACCCTAAAGCTGGGGAGTCGACCTTGTTACATCACGCTCAAACTACATTCTAATAAAACAATAAACTGCTAATCAAAACATAGCTTAACGGCTAGAACTCAAACAAAATAGTACAAACAAAACATACTTAAGTATTAGCATCAACTACTAACTTGTTCTGGGATTTTTCAATAATGATGTTATGCTAAACCTGAGATGGTTCACCATCATCACACTAACTCATGTGCTTAGACAATGAATGCATGAATTTATATTCCTTTTGACTCAAAACCATGTGTGTACATATGTCATCATGTAAATCTTTAGCTTGACACGTTGTGCTTATATTATGTTATGCTATGCATGTTGTGCTATGCATTCTAAAAAGGCCTTAATGCAATTTATGAGCGGCGTACACATGGAAATGTTGTTGATCCCATACTACATAACATTGCATGCAATGAAACGAGAAAAAGTACTAATGGGGATTCATGTGGTGAGGTTATGCATCCCATACTACATAACCCTCACATGTTGCCACCTATGGTGGATCCATATACAAACACATATTATGCATCCAATAGTACATAATATGCCCCGTATACTTCTAATCATGCATATGAGGGTAGTGTTCATGCTTCAGCCAAGACGTACAGATGAAACATCGGTGTGTGTATAATATGACACTAAACTACTAACACTAACAAGGGAAGGTTGCCCGACCAATTGTCAAGCAACCTCCCTCTGATACAAACTGTCACGACCCACATTTTCTCAGCAACAAACTTTTATCAGAGTAAGAGAAAATACGTGTCGTGATGCTACACCATGCAAGGGATAACTGCAGACGCTCATGCAAGGCACCAACCTAAACAAGTTAAACCGAAATCATAAGTTATTATGAAAAAGATCTTTAAAATTAGATGGATAGCCGTATCCCTCGGCACAGTGGATCAACTAGTCCATAAGTAAAAAATTCATTTATACGCTGTGGAAAAATACCTTGGTTAAGGTGATTTGACATCCTACATGAGTGTAAACGTCCCCAAAGGACAACTCATGAAATTGAGGACTCTAAATTTTGTATAATATGAAAATAGTCTTTACGTTACTTTGGAAAATAGTACTTTAGGTTTAGAAATATTACATGTATGAAGTACATATAGCAATTCTTTTACGAGTTAAAATACCTAACATGCATCCTAGCATAAATCATTCCCAGAGATCAAGTAAACAACCTCCAAATAGGTTAAAATAGCAGTTTAAGTAAAATACTTAGCATCACAAGGACAACCACCAGTGGGCATCAACAACATTACACGAACGCACTGGTGAGTATGCATGTCTATATAGAAGGAAACAAGAAAAGATCTACCTAATAAACTGAGGAAGGGGAATCTCAACAGCCCAGGAGATCACTAGCAAGCCCCCAAAATAAAACTTGCCGCCCAACCGTCAACTGCTCTAAACCTGAGGCATTCAAAGAAAGAACACCTCAGCAAAAATATAATCAAATAGAAATGGAGAATTAGGTCATAAGCAATAAAAAGGAAGGGGTTTACCATACCCTTACATTAGAATGCTATTAAACTTAGCAAAAGTAAATAAATGATACAGCAAAAGTAAAACACTATCGAAAGAATAAATCAAGCGCACTAAGTGCAAGAAGTTAGCAACATGCCCTTCTAAAAACCTGTAGCAGCAACAAGGCAAACATATGCAAAAAAATTGCCATTTAGAAAAGGAAAGGAACTAACAGTCCTAACTTGTGAATTAATAGCAGTGGAAAACATTGGGTCCGGGTTGGTAGCCAAAAGAAGCTCTCTTCCAAACAACCAGACCCAAAAATTCTCTAGGGTGAAAACAACTAGTGGTAGCTCCAGGGTCCACACACCTAACCAAACCAGCCCAAACCAGGGCCTAACAGGTGGTGGCCACAGCTCAGCACACACAAATCACCCCCATTCAGAGCCACCAGAAAAACCACCTGCCATAATGAACGATTCAGCATCCAAAAACTATCCAAAAACACAACACCAGACCGAAATAAAACCCACACTAACCAACTCGGGAGAAAAACACCAGCCTAAGGATAAAGCGTCGAGTCCACTCGACGCCGTGTTGAGTGTGTACTACTCACTCAACGCCAAACACTAAGCACAGAAGGCGTCGAGTCCGCTCGATGCCGCGTTGAGTGAGTATCATAAACTCAATGCCAAAATCTAAGCAGGGAAGGCGTCGAGTTTACTCGATGCCGCGTTGAGTGAGCTCCACTCACTCAACGCCAAAAGATAGCCACAAAATCTCACAGGATGACGACGTTGAGTGAGTTCAGCCCAACCAACGCTATCAACGCTAACAGCCGAAGGAATTGAGTGACTTCACCACACTCAACGCTTTTGACTTGGAAGAAAAAATATAGTCGGACTAGATGGCGTTGAGTGAGCTCAACTCACTCAATGCCAAAAGACAGACGGCATTGAGTGAGCTCAACTCACTCTATTCTAAAAGACTTATAAAAATTCCAAGGCTGACGGAATTGAGTGAGATCAACTCACTCAATGCCAAAATACTTAGAAAAAGTCTTTGGCAAGACGGCATTGAGTGAGCTCAACTCACTAAACGCCAAAAGCAGACGGCGTTGAGTGAGCTCAACTCTCTCAATGTTGTCAACGCTTTTGGACTTAGTCTCAAGACCAAATAGCTAGGCGTTGAGTGTGTCCACCACACTCAACGCTTTTACACTTAGCCTACAGAATCACTTCTTCCCTAAGCTAACACTCAACTCCTGCTATATAGTGAACTAAATAAATTCTAATTTCCTCTCTCCTACCCCTTCTACCCAGCTACAGCTACCAACCAAGCTGGGCTAAAACTAGCAAACCAAAATCCTTCCTCCAGCCACTACCTGGACATAAATCAGTGAATAAGAAGAGAGAAAATAAGTTAAAATTGGACAAAATTGAGCAGATCTAGCTAGGATGAAAACTGCAGCAACCCTTGCTTCTTGGAGAAAAAGGAATGAGCAACTAAAACAAGATAAGTGGATTAAAAATAAAGGTTGGCAAGGGCAAAGAGTGCCACTTGCCTCTACCTCCAGGAACAGCAGCTGCACTACCAAAATGCGGCACCGGCGGCAAGTTCGGCCACCTAAAAGGCAAACCTGAAGCTTTAAGAGGGAAGAAGAGCAAACCCGAAAAACTCAAGCTTACTAAGACAACTCAAGAGCAAGAAATACTTACCTAGGGAGGAAGATCCGGGTGAGAGCAGTGTAGATCTTCCCTTGCCCGAGAAAAACAAGCTACAGATTGCAAGAAATCAGCGGTCGGAGCTCCAGCACATCTGTCGCCCGAAGCCTTCCGCTGGAAGCTTTCCATCCTTTATTTTTTAGGGGGGAAGGTGAAGGGGATGTACTAAAATAAGTTATAATATAATATATCCAGCCACTATAGCAAATATATAATATAATATAACCACTAAGTATTATAATACTATTATAAATTAGCCACTAGTATATATATATAACTAATATTATATATACTATACTATTATATCTGATAATATAATCTTATATATGTACATCACAAAAATCAGCCAAGGAAAATTGGCCATGCATAACATTATATTAGTTAATTAAATAACACGCCAAAACGATGCAAAAACAAACAATCTCGAAATTTGACGAAATTCACACTGTAGCTAAATACCCATGCTACGAATCTAGTGGCGAAGTCGGAATCGTCATCCGACAAACAAAACTCTGGCTAATACTTCCCGAAGCCAAAAAACAAGCATTCCCGGAGAGGCTCCATCGAGTCACCCAAATAGACTCTGGCTCGCTAGGGAACCTTGCAAATATGCTACAAAACAAGCCACTCAGAGAGCCTAAAGAGCTAAGACCGCGCTCTAACAATGATAAGGCCGAAAATGCACCAACATAACGGCAAACAAAGATCAAACAATCACAGAAATACCAGGGGCGTTACAATGGGTCCAAAAAGATCCATGTGAAGCAAATACAGAATCCTAGGTGAATCACCCTTATTAATGGCTTTAAAATAATTTTTAGTTTACTTGCCTAATTGACAAGCCCAGGACAGGCTTTCCTTCTTGTAGGGGTAAGAAGGCAATCCTTTTACATTATTTTTCCTAGATAATTTAGCAATGAGCTGAAGACTCTGGATAATAATTTCATCAATGGAGTTCATATATAATTTAATTCTTGCCTTCCAGATAGAAAACTTGATCAAGTTAAAACTGGAGGTCTGGTGCTTGTATAGTCCTTGTTTTATGCCATGGTATAAGTAATATGCTAGAGAAATTTAGATCTTAGAAGTAGAAGGATCTGTTGGTTCAAGTGTTACCTTGTACAACCAAAGAAACTTCCCTCTGATACCAATTGAAAGTAGACTTAAGAAATTGATAATCCTTGGATATCAATTGAAAGTTAGGGGATAGATCTGATTTACTCTAGAGGGGGGGGGGGGGGGGGTTAATAGAGTGATTTAAAACTTTTGCTATTTTTAAAAAACTATACCAGTAAAATAAGTGATAGTAGTAGTTATATGAATATAAATAGAAACTAGGCTAAACTACACAATCACATCACAACAGAGAAAGGAAAAATGAACACACAGACAACACAAGATTTTATAGGGGTTCCCCAAATCTGGGTACATCAACTCTTCTACAACCCTGGTAGGAATCCACTAAGGGTTTTTTGATCAAGTGACTGCCACAACAGGTTTTTGCTCAGGTGCCCTGTCACCACAAGATCTATTTGTAGGGAGATCTCACAACCCTTTAGGCTTTTGATCAGGTGCCCAAAAACCAACACAAGAACTTTTGAAGGGAGTTAATAAACCCTTTTTACAGTTAGGTAAGAAGGTGATGTTGTCTTCCCTTTCTCTAAACAATAGAGAAGACTTAGTTGATTGCTGGTGTCAAAGCTCCCCCTGAGATGATTATAGTTCTGGAAATGCTGGAAGCTTCACACAAGGTATAGGTCTTTAGATTGATGTTGATCTCCAATAAGCTTTTTAGACTGATTGTATTTGATGTCTCTTTAAAGCTTGGAGAAGATTTACTGATTATGAAGACAGAATGAATTTTCAGACTCAATATCTTTCTGTGTATGCCTCTATCGCTTAGTTGATTCTCTTACTTCTCATTTTCTATCTTGTCTCGTTGATAGAAGATAATCCTTCTCTGTATATGTTTTGAATTTGAATTTTACTCCTTGATTGACTGCTGAATTCTTGGAACTTGGACAAATGGCTAGAAGGGCATTAATTTTATTCCTCAACTGTCCCAGTTATTAAGCCGAATTTTTACTCTGTGAAATCCTGTAATTAATACTGCTAATGAACGGCTATATTCATAAGAATATATGCATTTAATTACTCAGAGCAATATTGGCAATAATATATTGAATCAGCCTTGGTCAATCTGTAAATGAACTGTAGAGAAGGAAATACTGAACTGATAGATTTCGTCGACCTCAGAATAGATTTCGTCGACCTTAACTTAAAGTTCGTCAAGCTGAGAAATCATCTTCATCGACCTAAGCTCAGCGAACATCAGTCTGGAAATATCTTGCTAATTCTGAGCTCCAAGTTCATCGATCAAAGAATCTATCTTGAGGGAGGAATTTGTCGACCTGAGCTCGATTATCGTCGAACTCAACTCAGAGAAAGAACTCTGAGTTCATCGATTTTAGATTGACGATTGTCGAGCTGAGTTCGAAGAACCTCGAACTAATAATCTGAACTATGAATTCTTCTAAGTCTTGAGTCTCCTGAAGTCCACTGCATGCTAGTCCATGAAGGTTGATTCTAATGACTAGCCTAAACTCTAGGACTGACAAACTTGACCTTAGCTTAACAAGTGTGGTTCAAACATCCTAATAGTGAACCTTAGCCCAAATCTAAACTAGGGATCCAACAATATGAGTTGTAGGGCTGTTTAACCTAAGTGTCGGATCTGGGTGCAGATCTGAGAGTAGGATTCTGTAGAGAATCTTAGGTAGGTGATTAGTTGATCACTGAGAGTTGGATCTAATTTGGACTTGAGGAAGGACCTTTAGGTCTGAGGTAGGAGAGTCATTCTCTCTGAGTTGTAGTGCACTTGTGCCTGAGTCATAGGATCCTTTGGATCTGAGGTAGGGCCTTTGTGCCTGAGCTATAGGAGAGTCATTCACTCTGAGGTAGGATCCTTTGTGGATCTTAGTGGGGCTATCCTCCCAGCCTGAGTTATAGGACCTTTGGGCCTGAGGTAGGTGATCTTTTGATCACTGAGGTGTAGGTTCTTATGCCTGAGTTGTAGGTTTTGGAGGAGACTGAGTGGTCCTATGAGATTGTTTTATAAGCTCTTAGGATCCGAGATAGGAGAAGTGTCTTGTCTAATAATAAGCTAGAAAGGTGGGAGGGAAAGTGGATGCACCCATAATTTGGGGAACCACAAGAAATTCTGTGTGTGCTTTTTGTGTTGTCTCTTATTTTTAGTTTGTGGGTTTCTTGAAAAAAGAAATCCTCTAACTCACAAAGCAATTAAGGTGAAAAATAAAAGAAAGTCATAAGAGACAAATAACATATTCACCCCTCCCCCTCTAGTTGATTTAGTTATCCTTGAAATCAAAGACTTTCAATGGAGTTTATTCACATCTCATCACCAATTAAGCTGCAGCCCGGTAACGTTGCCTAGAGCGGAGCCGTGATGTTGTCACGTTAAATCGTCTAGGGTCATTACAATAAAAGTGCACTTTTTTGTGATGACCCAGGCCCTGCTCTACTCGGGACCAAGTCCACTGTGGGAGACCCAGTGGGACCCAGCTGACATCGTCCGGGCTGCAACCCAAGCACCCCAACCACTCTATATCCAGGCAGGTTGTTGGTGGACACAACCTCACTTTTATGAGCAAAACTCATCAGTTAAATGGACAACAGGGAGACTTCTTAGGAGGTCACCCATCCCGGTACAACTCCAGCCCGAGCACGCTTAACTATAGTTTTTTTCAACTTCTCATCACCAATTGAGCTGCATATTAATTGGATATGAGAAGATAAGGAACTTTATAGTTAAGCGTGTTTGGGCTAGAGTAGTACTAGGATGGGTGACCTCCTGGGAATTCCCCGTACTGCCCAACTTAACTGTCGAGTTCGCTCATCAAAGGGAGGCTGTGGTCACCAATAACCGGCTTGTGGGCTGAAAAGGGGTTAGGGTTCTTAGGCTGCAGCCCGGTAATAGTCCTCCTAAGTCCTAGTGATTGAATTCACGAAAGGTGGAAGAGGACGTTACAATAAAAGTGCACTTCTTATGTTACGTCTCGTTCCACCTTCGTGTACTCTAATTTCCACTAGGCCTTATACGGATCGTTACTGGGCTGCAGCCCAAGCACTCCAACCCCACTCCAGCCCACATGCGGGTTTTTGGTGGCCACATCCTCCCTTTGTTGTGCGAAACTCTCTGGTTAAGCGGGCAACATGGGGAATTCCTAGGAGGTTACCTATCCTAATACTACTCCAGCCCGATCATGCTTAACGATGGAGTTTTTCCACTTCTCATCACCAATTGAGCTCCCATTTCAAAAGGAATTATATTAGACACTTATAGTATTGTTGATCTAACGAATGAAGAGCGAAGGATATATTATAGCAAAGAGGAATGCGATAAACATGAAATTTGTAATGTGAATAGGAGGTTACACTTCAAAAATCTTAGAAGAAAAAATTTTGATGCTCCTCTCCCTCCTCCAAAGAATTATTCCAAGCTATATGCTTATTTTGACTGGAAGAATGAAAAGAGAAAAAGATAACATTAATGGAATTCTATTTCTAACTCTATAAAATGTAGTGAGAACAGTGAATGCCCATAAGACTTTTCTATAGACATTAATGTTTTTTTACTTGCAATTCACGTATCATTTTCTATGTTTCATATTTAGGTTTATTCTTTGTGTAATTCAGGTCAGTATATAGGGTTTTGACTTCTTCAAATAGTGGGAGATTGTTGGGTATTGTATCCACAATAGCCTTGATTTGAAGAAATCCCCCTTGAACTAAAATGAATTGAGATTGTATTTGATACTGCATTCTAGTTATGTACTTGCAGGATTTTAATTACTAAGTACAAACAAATGTCAGATTACAATATGTCATAAAACACAGGACAATGCAATATAATTCATTATTATGTAGGAAATAGTGTTGACTCATGTATAATCTCTTTATTGGGTTGTACTTCATCTTCAAGTGCAATAGAAGAACTAAGGATGGGTTGCTTGTTGAGTTCGGGACGGTCAGAACTTTCCTAAGTAAAATTCGTCAAGTACTCATATGAAGACTCGTGTCATTCGTGAAGACCTCATATGAGAAGTTGTGTAATTCATTGAGCATACTCAGTAAGTTTCTGAAAGTCTCAGAAATCTTTTTTAATTTTTGCTAATTTAAATTCGTTGATAGATCTGTTGATATCTTGTGAATACTCGACGAATTCATTGAGTACTCTCGAGAGGTCACGTGAACACAGTTCAATTTCCAGCCAAGTCTTTTTTGTCAAATGGATTCAAGTAATTTGTCAAGTGATTAAGTAATTCATCTAGTGTTCTGGAGAAGTCACATGAAGACTCGATAAATGGACTTAAATGATTTTCAATTTGAATTATGTGACGGCTTTCCTTTAGGGCACCTTCTATGTACAGTACACGTGGAGCTCCGTCTTTATGTAAGATCCGCCTTTTCCCTTTTCGAAGGCATCCCGGATCTTAAGCCCAGAACCGCCGCCTTACGGTGACACTAACTCCTGAGTTAGTCGACACCGTAAGACGCCGATTCTGCCGGCTATTACGATCATTTTCACTAGAGATGCGGAAGTAAAAGTGTATAAACAAGCTAATACACATGTCCACAGAAGTCACAGAGCTTATCATATATATATGGAAATGAAAGAGCTACTATAGTCCATAATGAGTACAAAAGAGAAGGTAGGGCTTATGCCCATATACATCAATAGAAATCAGACTCTCTCTCACAAAACAGAAAGCTGTAAACTACGCTATCTACTACATCTCCTCCCACCTGAGGTCGTGCGGTAGTAATGTCTGGTGGTGGTGGTAGCTGCTCCTCATGCCCTGCCTCCTCGTCCGCTGGACGTGCTGGTCCACCTCCTCGAACTCCTAAAAAAGGGGAGTCAACGTATGTTAGTCAAAAGAGACTAAGTCGTATCCTCAACACCTCCTCCTGTCGCTCTTAGGCACCGGATGGAAGGAGGATGCGGAGGACAACAAGGGGTAGCAAGGTGGAAGCAGGTGACATTTCTATCTAGCAGGAGTAAGTAAAATCTAGCAGTTCTATATATAATCTAGCAGTTCTATATAAAGTGCAAGTAAGTAAAGACAGTGCAGAAAGAAAAGGACTGCAGTAAGAAGATAGAACTGGAAGTAAATGCAGTACAGAAAGGAAAGTACGCTACTGCTACTCCTACTCCTATCAATATCACAGAAGTACCCCAACTTATATGAACGCCCATACGAACTTATAAGTTAGGGTTTCCAAAAGTAACTTATCATATAAACCGCCCATACAATTTATATGATAAGGATCTATGAAGCGTATGTCCTAATGAATGAATGTATGTTATGATGAGTATGTTAAACATGCAAGTGCAACACATACACACGACTCCGTGATCACAGACCTTTAGTTCCCTCTTTTTGAGAGCTTGCATCACTCTCGGGTGCTACCGTTGTGGCTACGGCAACAGTGGAGCGGGCTCTCCACTTCTAGGTGGGTATAAGCACTACCAGACCTAGACCCCTCTCATACGCCTCTGTACACATCCTAGGTGCACTCTAGAGTTTTGCGTACGTATTTTGCTGACTACCCGTCAGTCTTGTAGGTCGAGTGTACGTCTTCGGGGATTCCGCAGTATTATATTTTTAGCATACTGGCCCCTCCACCCGTACGCCTCGCCCGAGTCATCGTACTGCCATCGGTGCATCGACTGGCCAGTCCCGCGTGACTCGCCACTAATTTTATGCACATGCAAGGTGTTAATCTGAGCTTCCTGCTCGTACTGATATTGATAACACATTCCCTCCAATCCAATTTGGGTGAGCAAGTGCTTGTATCCCTCCAACCTTATGAAACAGGTGAGCAAGCCACTCGTATCCCTCCAACCCGGTTAGGATGAGCTCATTACTTGTATCCCTCCAACCTTATGAAACAGGTGAGCAAGGCTTGTATGAGGTTTCCAACCTCATTAAACCGGTGAACCTATCGTGTAGAACTCCATGCCTATTAGACTACTCTTGTCTAAGGTTTATTACACATAACCGTTTAGGGTGAATCCCAGGACTGCCCAAGGTATGCCCAATGAAGGGGTCTCGAAGGCACTAGGAACTACGATGGGATGACAAGCCCAAAGTTACCTTTCGCAAGGATAATTACTTTTAGTTGGTGTTTACCCGTTACCCACGATTCTCCTTTAGTATTACTCCTTAGTGGCCTAATGACTTATGGTGTTAATCGGAAGTCGAGGGTTTCCCGTCGGACTCCGTTTTGCCTATTGTAAAGTGATTTGCACTCTATCACTCGTTACTATACTTATGACGCTATCAACACCACCCGGGTTTATTCCCAATTTCCACAACTATCCCCTTTTATTCTATCTCCCGGTGGTCCTAGTAGGGTAAACCTACTTATGCCAAATGTAGCCCCAGACCTAATACCACCCTGCCATATTCAAATTACACTACCATCCCCATCGTTCTGTTCATTAATCAAGGGTGGTATTCTCTAGATAAGTATTTACGTATGACACATCTATCGAGACTGAGCGACTAGGGTAAGATGACCTAACTAATGATCAATTGAATGAACTTCCAAATGCGTTGTATTGTGTTTAATCACATGAGATTATTATAGATATGATACATCGATTTATTCATTATTTTATCTCCACCAGAATCATTCAATTATTGTTAAGGGTAAACTTGTCATTTTCCCGTATACTTATGAATTAAATCTTCGATTTATCAAGTCGAATCTCAAGGGCTCGAATATGTCTCCCATGAGTTTAAATAATATCATTAGGGTTTTGTAAATTTTCTAGACCCTAGTTTGATTCATTTTAGAAAATTCTTAAGTGTTCACCAAATTCTCAAAAATTGTCAAATTCACTAAGTGTGGGATTTTTGCTCCCCAAAAATCCCAACTAATTTAGGGTTTGAAATTATACCCTACTGGTCTACTAATCAGGGGGTGTGCATTATAAATGCACCCCTTTAGGCAAATATCATAAACAGGTTTTACATTTGCTATTTGCACCCCGAGCCTAAGTAGTTCAATTCTTGCATGTGGGTCTTTCCCAACATGACTTGTTCCAATTTCAGAGAAATTTCTACCACTGGTCTATATGGTCCCTAAGGGCCAGCCACCAAAATTTGGGGCCATTTGGAGTTAGCAATCTCCAAGAATCACCTAGTTAAGCCCTAGGGGTATTTTGGTATTTTCCCATATTATTATTTTCCAATCATTATATTTCCCAATGCACATCCAGTTTTGGGCAGGGCCTAAATATGCCCTAAATATACCTCTGACCAAAATCTCAGGTCAAGGGGGCTTCTGGTTTGGCTTGGGCAGCAATTTGAAATTCTGCAAAATTGCTATTTGCAGCCCAAGCCAAATATTATTTCTACAAACATGCAAGTGAGATTCCTCAACATGCAGTGCATCAATTTAGCCCAAACTTTAACCCCATGGGTCTAATATACCCATGAGAGGGTGCCACCAAACTTTGGGGCCATTTGGAGTTAGGAAACTCCAAAAATCACATTTATTTACTTTTGGGTATTTTTGTAAAAACTATAGCAAAATGTTCCCCAAAAATTCTGATTTTTGGGGAGGGCCTAGATAAACCTAAATTAGTAACCTAGCCCAAATTTCAGCCATTTTGGACCAAGGGTTTGGGCTGCTGGAATTACTTAAATTTCTGACCTACCCTAGGAGTAGTCCTAGTAAAATGGACCTACAGGGCAGAATACTTAACCAAATTTGATGAGTAACATGTCAAAATCAAAGTTAACACAGAGATCTACAATATTCATGTTGGGCAAAAATTCATCAGGTGGCTATTAGGGCCTTAATATCAACATGCAAAGTGACTGCCAAAATGTCACAAATTATTCACTATTCATTAAATGAAATAGTAACAGATTTATTAATACTAACTTAAATGCATGATCAGCCTGCCCGAATTTTAAAGAAGATCGGACGGTGCCTGTATTTCTTCTCCATGTAACATACATGGCCAAAACCCATGCTGGGTGATTTTGCGGGGCCGTTCCCGGCCATTGCCGGCGGCGGGACCTCCGGCCAGTTCTTTCCCGGCCTCACGGTGGTCGGGGCTTGAGCTGGCCGGCGACTGGGCGGCGGGAGAGCGGCGGACGGCGGCGGGCAACCTAGCCGAAATAACTCCAGGCCGCCATTTTTATTCCAGAATTTCAAGCTTTTGATTTCCTAACGTCGAGCTCGTTTGAGCTCGACCTCTAGCCTAGTTGAACTAGGAAACTTGTACGCTTGGAGGGGAAGGGATACGGACCGTTGGTGGCGGTTGTGGTTGAGGGTGGCGGCGGTTTCCCATAGCATGCAAATGGCGAACTCGGCGAACTCCTCTTTGGTTGGCCATGGCAGCAGTGGTTTCTTGCTCTCTCTGGGTGGAATGAGTGGTAATGAGGGGTGAGCTCGGTTTTTGGGCTGAGATAGAGAGAGGGGGGGGGGGGGGGGGGGGGGGCGATTTCACCTAGGCATGGGCGATTTCACCTAGGATGGGCGAATTCCACCAAGGTGGGGGGCTCGGGTTGGGTGTGTGGGCTGGTGTGGCTTGGGAGTGGGGCCCTGCTGCACTTGCTGGGTCAGTTAACCCCTAATGGGTGGGTTCTAAGGTGGAGTTGGATTTGGTGTGAGTGGAGAGGTGGGGGAATTGGCTCACCACACATGGAATTAGGCTAGATAGGCTCGGGTTTGGGCTTGGGCTTGACCCAGGCTGCATGGTGGGTCCCCTCTCCTCCTAATACTCCTACATGGTCAGCAACCCTTTGTGGGTTGGTGGGGTGAGCCCAAGTGGCCCAAAATGACTCCTTAGCATTTTTCTCTCTCCTATTCCTCCCCTTTTCTCTCTCCTAGGTAATTTCCAAAAATTACCATTGCATGCCCCTATTTTTCTCTTCCATAGGGGGGTATAGGGTCACTTTAGACCCACCTAGTGATTCTGGGTTGGTTTGGGTGGACCAACCTAGTGAAATGGGGCTAGGGCACCATTTTCACTATTTAGGTCAACAATGTTGACTTGACCCAACATGGGTCAACTAGTTGACCCATGGCCTACCCTAAGGGTCCCTTAGATTGTAATTTAGGGTTAGGGCAATGTGGTGGGGTCATGGTGTGGCTAGGGTTTGTATTTAGCCTAGTTTGACCTAGGTTGACTTGGGCCCCATAGTGGGCCCCACATGGTCTAAATCCTCCTAGGGTCAAACCTAGCTAAACCCTAGCATCCACCACATGTCTAACCCAAATAAGTCATTTGAAATTTGGGATGTTACAAACCCTATAAAATAAAAAAAATAATTTCGTCCCCGAAATTTAAGTTCGGGCTACGGGGTTTCTACGACAAGCTTATAAAAGATTCGAAACGTAACTAAAAGGAAAATAAAAAACTAGTTGTACCTGAGGAGAATGAATAGCTCCGGGTGTCGCTCCATCATGAGATCCCTGGCTCCATCAGAGTATGCCTCTC